>JASFXZ010000067.1:0-600000 GCA_032209605.1 Mactromeris polynyma
CAGTTATTCTTAACTGTCTTTGATTTAACTGTATATATTTATACTGATATAAGAAATGGAAGTAATAAATGCTTCTCTAAACCGAACTTTTTACTTTCCGCGAACAATGCCTACTTACACCGACTTTTGTATCATCCTTTTACAGCGCCGACTTGTGTCCTTATTCGTGCTGACAGTGAGACGATACACTCTTTTGGCTACGATGCAATGCAAAAGTACCATAGTCTCGCCTCAGACAATGAACACGATGACTACTTCTATTTTCAGAACTTCAAAATGCAGCTCTACGCACAGGTACGCAATGCATTCAAAATTATTATCCATTCTTATGCACTCCATTTGAAACGAGCCTACGAACTTTATGGGTTTAATATACCAACCTCGCATTCGCAACTATTATTTTATACATTTGTATATTTTTATATTTTAAAGGTCCCAATAGAGGTTGTTAATACAGTTACGTTCGAATCGCCTGCATTACCCAGAATATTCCGATAAATAAAGTGTATAAATATACCCTAAAACTTTCAGTTATTAATGCTATCCCATCCAAGATCAGAAGATTCAATATCGAAGCAAAAATCTGTATTTTCTAATCTAGTCGACCGGTTAGTTTAACCTCGCTTTTTGTTTTTTGGTTCACACTCTCAGCATGCTGATGTTCCTCATTGCATTCGACATGTGAACATACATCACTGACGTCTCAGTCTGGTGATGTTCCTCATGTTTCGTTGTTGCGTTCAAGACGCCATCAATGTTCATGGGCTAATAAATATTCATTTCATCAATGATTGCGGTTTAAATGGATAAAAAGACCCTTATTGCGCGTTTTATATGTTTAAGCTGCAAATATCTATGGACAATTTCAATGCTGTAAATCCGTTTTGTTGCGAATTTGCTGTTCTTATTAAGACTACCTTAATTAGGAAAACAATTAAATTCAATTATCCATCACTTTCATCCCATGGACAGTTTGTCACATGTTTGAAGGGAAACACTTTTTTTTATCAATCAATCGATTTCAAAGTTTTGCATGTATCGTGACATAGCAAAGGAATACAAAATGCATAAAATAATATTTAACATTCTGCGTATTTTGAAATATTTGCTGCTTAACTACGTCGGCTACAAACTGTCTTTATTGAGAATATCTCTCTGGTCAAATATTTCGACTCGTAAATTAGAACAAATTGTCCAGTAGATTTAACATAATTTCAGAGTGATAAATGTAAAACATTAAACATATTTAAATCATAACGGCAGCGTCACAATTGTAGGCGACATCATCATGATCAATTGGCAATATTACGTGAGACTGTAATTGACCAGTCTCTTCGATGGGTTCTAACGGTCAGTGATAAAAATGAGTCTCTCGACTCTTAATTAAGCCATTCGTTGGAGATACTGGCAACGCAAATAGAAAGAATGCAAACTTTACATCATCTTTACACCACAGACAGTAATGGTAAATCTAAGATGGTTAAATTCACATATTTTTCAGAAGAAAGACAGACATTTGATGCTAAAAGACGTATCTGGTAAAATGTTACCAGCTAGAAAGGTTTTTGCTCTTGTGATTCAGTATTTAATGGATGATTTGGTGGAAGTTGCAAACAACACAATAATGAAACCGGATGAGAAAAAAACGGAAAATGAGTCGGGCATTCTAAAATCGGACATCAAATGGGTATTGACGGTGCCGGCCATATGGGATGATGCTGCCAAACAATTTATGCGAGAAGCAGCAAATGAGGTTATATTATTGTATAAATGATTTTCCCCAAGTTGAATGTTGACGTCCATGGTTGTAATATAAATATACATGCAGATGCTTTAAACAGAAGCGATTCGTATTCAAAACAGTCAGCAAAAATACTTTAAGGATTCATTTCCATGTACTAGTATGTCATAAGTATGCATAATCTGAATTACGTGTAGGTTAATATGGTGGCATATTTCTGCCACCAGTTAACTACTTAATTAACTAGATAATTATGTGGTTATCACGTTAAAGAAACTAGATAACTGCTTAATTAACTAGATAAGTGTGTGGTTAACTAGATATTATTACCTTTTGGCAGAAATATGCCACCATAGGTTACTATACAACTTGTACTTAATGATATTTTCTCATGTAGGCTGGCATTCCGAATGATGCATTGCACATTGCTTTAGAACCAGAAGCAGCTTCTGTATATTGCAGACTACTTCCAGCTGTTGATTGCCAAGGTTCACTGTCAGGACTTCAACCAGGACACACATATATGATTTTAGATGCTGGGGGTAAAACTGCAAAATTACGCTTAATTATTCAAAAAGTTAATTTTGACCGGACCAGAATTAACTTGTTGAATTAATAGTACATTGCCATAGCCGAATCTGCTGTCCACACACATATCAGTATTTGTTATGTGATCGATATAGTTTCAATATGTTATTAAAGATATTTATCATTTATATATTTTTACAACGGAGACATTGTATTATATATTTACGGCAATGCCTTACTATAGTGGAATATCAAAGAATACTGTAAGTATTTCATGATCATACTTATTAAACAAAAAGAATACAATGCATTGCGTTCCGAATAAAATGTTGTAATGCAATATTATGAACTAATGACTTCATTTTACATTTGCTTAAGGTGGAACCGTAGACATCACAGTTCATGAGGTCGAAGAACACGGCTCTTTAAAAGAGATGCATAAAGCTTCTGGTGGAGACTGGGGTGGTCAACGAGTTAATCAAGAGTTCGAGAATTTTCTTCAGAATCTATTTGGTAAGAGTCGATAACATAATCAAAATGAAGGATGTATTACAAGTAACTTTGAGCAATAATCCCATATGGGTTCAAGTCAAGAGCTAATGTGTGTTTTTTCCCTGTGTCGTTGCATTTGTATATTTTGGTTGTTTGCTGAAGCTGCTTTGTTTGGCGTCTTCGTACTTGTGTGTGTCATTGGCCCTCCCTGTGTGTTCTATTTCGTAGCGAGTCAATGTCCAGAGTCTATTTTGGTTATTTTGAGAAGATGACCATTACCCTTAAAATTGGGAAATGTTGCATATTAATCTTAGAAATTGGGAAAAAGTCTAGAAATTACAGCAAAATTTAAGGAATATGGAATGTCACATTTACAAGACAATGCCTCCCCACATAGATCTCAGGGAAACATCAGCACTTAAAACATTAGGAATTAATAATGAGTATGGGCAAACATTTGGCGATTATGAAGTGTCTGACTGATTACATAACAGAGTTGATGATGGGGGCAAATATGGTGAAGGAAATTGGACAAGCTAACAAAACAAAGTGGCCAATCACCGGGGGTAAATGGGGAAATGGACACGAACATTATACAGGCGTCATGAATAAGGATTTTAAATCAAACTTCCACATGACTAGATCAATATATTTCTAAGTAAATAAATATATCCAAAGAACATTCATTTGTCCGACATTATGTGAAATAAGTGGAAAACAATCGCATCAAAATCTAAATGTCAACAAACAAATATCCACTCACTGCATTCCTGTCTTCATGATGACGACGTCATGGTTTTCGTCGGTCGCGAGGTAAAGTACAGTACATGTTTGAGTCTTGACAGTGGCAAATAAGACTAGACAGAACAGAGCCTTGGTTTTCATTGAATTTCCACGTTTGTATATTTTCAGGTCTGGAAATCATGAAGACTTTTAAAACTGTCTATCCAGAAGACTACATGGAATTGATGAATGATTTCGAAGTAAAAAAGAGACTGGACAAAACTAATATTGGCGAAAAGGTGAATGTAAGGATCCCCTTGGCATTGGCAATGTCACTTGAGGAGAGTGGAACAAGTATCAAAGAAAAAATACAGACATCTTCCTACAATGATGCGCTTACGGTTAAAACCGACAAAATGCGGATAAATTATGCTCTTTTCGGTTCATTCTTTAATCCCTCGATCGAGAAAACAATAGAGCATGTAGCCGAAATCCTATCCAATGTCGATGTCCAAGGCTGCAACACGATTCTGATGGTTGGGGGATTCTCTGGATCAATAATTCTACAGAACGCAATCAAAGAAAGGTTTCCACGGATGCATGTAGTATTACCAATGGATCCTGAACTGGCCATTATCAAGGGGGCGGTAATATTTGGTCATGATTCTTCAATTATTGTTCTGAGGAGGCTGAGGTATACGTATGGAACAACTATTGCGCACGAGAAAGATGATTCGTGCACACATCCACCAACACAAGTGGAAATAATCAACGGCGATCCCCATTGTACAAATATATTTTCCGCGCATGTTCATGCCGGGGATGCGGTTAAACTCGATGAAGTGTTGGCTGCAAAGACGTATTATCCCATGAACCCGTTGGCAGATACGATTGAGGTTTCAATCTATAAATCCATGGAGGTAAATCCACAGCTCGTAACAGACGAGTCATGCACTTTAGTCGGAACTTTAAAACTAAAAGTAACCCCAACTTTCATGTCTCTCCTTCTTGGTCAATCAACGGATCAAATTGGATTCAGCGTATCCTTCATGTTTGGAGGTACAGAGATCAAAGTAAGGGGTGTTGACAAAATGACTGACCAAGAAGTGGAAGTTTCGCTCGACTGCCTAGAGAATGATTAGGCAAACGCTGCAGCACAAAACTAAGTTCAACTTCACAGAGCTTATCTTCAGGAAATTGGACGATGAAAAATAAAATCAATGCCATTAGTGCAAAATGATGTTTGCGTATATAATAATTGCACCATCATTGTTATTGATTCTGTTTGTTGTTCTCGCAAACTGATTTTTCTTTTATTTCTGCATAAATAACGCTGATTTGTGAATAAAGTGATATTACAAAAAGAACAGAACTCATTATATATACTTTTATCAATACAAGAGTAAACTTGTTACATGATAAATTTAAAAAAAAAGATCTTTAATACAGTTAACTATTCCAATGATTAATTTAACGGAATAAGTTGATAGGAAGAAATGTTGAATTACAACATATATGACTACCAAATCAGATTTCATTATAAGCAATTATTGATTATGATTATAAAATCAAAATTGTTACAAGATAGGCCTAAATATTGATAAATTAAGTTTTCTAGAGGCATATTTAATGGAATTTGTTGGATAATGTACTGATTTGTGTATCATGATGTTTGATTTGTGAAATATAAAATACGCATTTTTCTATTTTTTATGAATAATAAATTAATTGAATGATTAATATATGTATGTGTATGTATTCAATGAAAATTGTAAAATTGTATATTACGCTTTTGTAAAATAAGAACACCATATGTTATTTGTGTTGTTATTAGATATGTCATTGCAGTATTGTTTTTTAAGCAACCTAATCGATTAACTTCTGAGTATTGGTTGAAACCATGATGATCGGTTTATTACTAATTTTGTTGCTAACTATTCAAGTGCGTGTGCACCTGTTTGTTTCAAACCATATACGTGTACGGTATCAATCATGCAATACAAATTGGAAGCAATGTTCGAAAAGAGCAAATCAGATTCAGTGATCGTCAAAATTTGCATACTGAAACTTCAAACTTAATAATAATTTGCTCTGATAATCCAATTGCGTTTGGGCTTTTATGTGGCCTTCATAATGTCAACCGACCCATCACTAATTATTTCTTTTCGACAAATATTGATGATAATAACTTGGCCGGAATCACGCTTCCACTGGGATGACTGGTAATTATTACGATTATTGCTTTCATTATGTGACGCAAACATCGTACTTTTTACCAAGATAATGCCTCCCCGCACATATCAGCCACAAAACATTAGGAGTTGAGAAGGCGATTATGAAGTGTCTGGATTAGTACAAACAATAAATATCTTTAAAAAAGATGGTCGGCGCAACTTGAAGTATGCAATTTTTTTGCAATCTGAAGGTAAAAATTTGTTGTACAACATAAACAATGCCTAAATGTTACGACTGCATGTCATTCAATTACGCTATATACATGTACTACAGAAACTCCGAGACCTGTAAGGGGAGATCACTGCGTAGGAGACTGGATAAAATAAATATGTAGTGTGATCAGTCATAAATAGAGTTTAGTCTGTTTCATTATAGTTCATCATTACTTATTGCATAAGTCGTGAGCTCACACATTCATGCTAATATGGCGATTTATCTTATTAAAACCATATAAATGTTCGCGACTGGTACATAAAACCATGAGTGTTCTTAATTCCAACACCAGACAATTCCCCGTGGTGTTGACTAACAACACTACTTACTGGATAAATCTTGAAATAGGACCTACACTATACACAATGTTAACCAATCTGCGTCAAGGTTACACACATTTTTTTCGGTTGAAGAGAAATTGCCTTGGTTATTAACGTAAGATTTGTTTGGTTTACAAAACACTGATATGCACATAGCAAAACCATGTTAGTACGTCTGCGCAGAAGAAAAAATAAAGGAGAGATAAAAATGGGGCAAATATGGCGAATGAAATCCATTTTAGAACAAGCTAAGAAAACAAAGTGGTCACGCACGGGGGAGATGGGGAAATGAACACAAGCATTATCCAGGTGTCTTTAGTTTTCGACAGTATAATAATTTAAATTAAAAAATACCCACATAGCTTCTAACTTCAAAATGTTCTCACCTCATTACTGCCTTCAGGATAATGACGTCATGATTTTAAACGGTCCGCAAGGTAAGTCCAGTACATGTGCAAAAGTTAATAGCGGAACGAAAGGACTGGTGAACGTCACTAAATGTTTAAAACTGCTTGTACATTTTTGTCAGTTTGTCAAAATGAAAACTGTATTTACTCTGATCCAGTGTACTTGGGTCACTTAAATGGGTCAACTCTCCATACAACTGTCACTGGGAACAAAATCCAAGATGTACACACTCACAAACATCGTAACATGTCCAGTTTACTATTTAAGTAATGTTGATGCAGTGTTTTAACTCACTGGGATAGAACTTTTCACAAATACAGTAAACTTCAGTGTCGCCACCATGATCAGACTCATCATCCAAAGATGAATAATTTGCATTGTCATAATAAATAGAGTCTAATGTGCTTGGTTTTGAGTTTAATGTTGCTTGACAGTTTTCCATTGATTTATTATTGGTAGATTGAGCTGAAGTGTTTGACTCTGTCGATTCAGATTGATTGTTCACATGTTCCTTGATATTTTTCAAGCACTTCATTTTCTGTGATACCCTACAAACTTAATCAGCGTCATCCTCACTTTTACCACACGCACATTCGTAACTGGCTGTCTTCTCAAGAAACATTCTTGCAGAATCCTCAGGTAGATACCTGGGCAGGTGCTGGTGTAGTATGTTGCTCCTTCGATACAAATATAAGTGATGGTGCAAGAGCAGTGTTCCTGGTGACATCTTTGTTGAATGGAAAAATTCCGCAAAGTCGGAATGCACCCTGAATGTTGACAGGATATTTCCACTATATGGCATGCAGCATCCCATGCAATATCGAATGAACCAAAGCAGCTTACGTCCATTTGCTGAAGTTGATGGCTACACTGAACAGAGAGAACAAACAAACAAAAATTCCCTGGCCCATTTAATCATTCCAAGTGATACATGACTTCTATGTCCATCATAAAGCACAAGGACGTGACTCTTACTATCACGTACAGCAGTAGTAGAGCAAGGTGTTCACAAAAAATGTCAGTGTTAGACCAGTCCCTTTAGCACCAGCATTCTCATGCATTGACATATGAAGTAAGGCTAACTTGATGGCCAACAGCATTACCACCATCTATGACAGTTAATGTTTTTGATGTACCACGAGTTACTGCTTGCACCTTGTAACGAGCACCTGCAACATACGTGGGTTGATTAAGGCCCTTCTCATCAATGGTGTAAATGTTTGCTGTTTGTCCTTCTAGTTATAAATATTTAATAAGGATAGCCTCGAGTTCGGTGAAGTATTTGTCAATAGTTGGGCGTGTAGCTGACTTGGCACGGGATATTTCCAAATAAACTCTGGCCATACAATTCTGACAAACGACCAATAAACCATAAAACCAAGTCAATCTAATTGGGTTAAACTTGTTTCGCACACCAAGATGAATGGCATAATATGTTGCCAAGTTAATTGTCTCTTTTCGTAAAAAGCCATTACCAAATTAAGCCATTGTCAGCAAATATTGACTCTAGAAGACTTCCTGTTCCTGAGAAAATTTTGCCTCTAGTCCCGGTCATCAGTTGGCATACGCATACGCCGATGTGATCAGAGTGTCGAAAACCATGACCGTACGGTCGAAAATACAATCTAGAATCATGTAAGGGGAAGGGGAAGTTGATAGTTATCTAAATACACAATAACATTTAAAGATACAAATAAATGCGACAAACCTGTGTTTCACGAACTAGAAGTTATAAGAAACTTCATTTTCCGTCCCAAAAATGCAGACGACCTTCGGTGGGATAAAGTAAAGATGGTGTCAAATTTAATCAAGGGAGGTAACTTTATTGACCTTGGCATGCTTAAAGATTTTGCTACTGCAGTACATATGTTTATAATATGTTTATGTTAACCACTAGGCTGGTGGTCCCCAGCGGGCAATGACCAAATATGGAATATACTATACTAATACGCATGCGCGACGGAGGCTGCCGAGCGGAGACCACCGGAGATTGACAAAGTCGCCAAATTATCAAAATATCCGCCATGTTGGATTTTGAAGCGATGGAAATCTGCTGCGATTTCTAGACTTCTAACAGTGTTTTAGAACGCTTATCGTCTGTACGAGACACCAAAAATGGTTAAAAATGTTTGCATAAAGTGCAACAGTGAGTGTCATATCCTAACTTTGCTTATATTTTCTTTGAGGGCGCTGAAACCGACGTCCGATTTGAAGTTCAAAAGCGGCATATTTTGAAAAGAAATTCTGTCTATTCAGGCCTTCTTATTTGAAGTTTTATCGTTAAAATATAATACCTATTTTGATTTATTGATTTGTAATGTGATCATATCGATAGGCAAATTAGAGGATGCATAGATCGACATTGGGCGTGATGATGAAGTTGACCTACTTTTGAACTAATGACCTACTTTTTAGATTTTCATTGTTGACAAATCAGACATCGTATTATTCCTTGTGACGTTTGATATTATACATGTACAATAATATGCTGGAACCAAATTGCCAGTATTTCTCTTACAAGCAGTACCTTCGGCATGGTACTCATCCATTTAAAATATCTATCGACCAATGTGACATGTCAGCATCTCCTTAAATTTGGTCAAATAAAATGGATAATATGAAATTATTAATTACATATGTGTACCACCTCGATAGCCTAGCGGTTGTGCGTCCGCTTCTGGATCAGTAGGTCTCAGGTTTGATCCCTGTCTGCGTCAATTTATACCGAACACTAAATGCAAATGGTACCAGTATCTCCCTTGCTTGATGCTCAGCATAAAAAAGGAAAGCTGGCTTATCTCTTATGGCGATGGATAACATCAGGGATGAGGTGTTGATAGTGATTAATATAAGTTGCTAAAACTTGTTTCACTTAATCAACCTAAAATAAATTAATGATGCAGAGCATACAGAGCTCTGTAAGTATCTTAAAAGATTTTTATTGATAAACGCGCCGGTTTTTTCGTGAAAGGCTGTTGTTGAAAGTTTTAGTGGAGGCATTTTTTAAAGTTTTGAAACCTTGAGCTTTCAATTGCAGGACTTTCTTACCAATTTATAGCAATGTTTAACTGTATTTTGAAGTAAATACAAGAGTGAAAACAGTCATCAATTCACGTAATCATTTGATGAACTTAAAAGTGTGTCCCTCTCAGTTAGGTTGACCTAGATCCATTTCGTGTTTCGTACCCAAAATATTTCGACCCTTGTTCAGCTATTGCATGAATGACCCTGGTGTTTCATACATTGCGCAGTACAGTCACAGTTTCTATTGCTAGTATATTACATGATTTTTAATCTTTAATTGGTCATCAGTAATCAATTGTTGTTTTAATTAAAACACACACTACAGTTTACTTAATAAGCTCAAACATTTGACTGCTAGCGCCGGATTTAAAGCTATAACCATGCATGGTTTGCCTAAATTTGTCTTCTATGCCGTAATCATAACCACACGGTCACCGTTAATTTTTTTAAGGATAGTACTGAAACTCCATATGGCAAAGCATGATGCTGCCACCATGCAGACTCTGAGCAGTGACGCAGTTCCTATCTGATACCGTTTTTTTGCCAAAATTAGACACCTCAGGGTCGCATTAGCACTGAAACTTAAGCAGGCACTGCCCATTGCTCAAATATGCAACTATCATCGCTCGATAAACAGCTGCCACTATGCAGACCCGGTGCAGTCCCTGTCTGATTATAACGTCTTCTTTGCCTAGTCCATGTGTGAAGGCTGCGGCCATGGCCGAGTGGTTAGTTCACTCGCCTTGTAACAGGGAGGTCTGGGTTTAAATCTCAGTTGCAGCAGGTCATACACTATATAAAATATTGACTTTCCTCCACATGTGGTTGTCAGCTTGTGGAAGGGTAGTTAGCACTGCTAATATGGTTAGGAAAACCAGCTGCCGTATATTATTATTGAACTGAAATACTGATGAAAAACAGCGTAAAACCCAATGCAACAAACAAATCTTTCCATGTCTTATTTCATATTCTTCGCCAAAATTACCCGATGCACAGTCCCTAACTGAAGCATTAGATTATAACTACTCTAGATAACTGCCCTAATTAAAATTACATTTTGTCTTCTTTATATATCCTCACGCTTTTACTGTGTAATCTAAAACTACATGTGCTTGTTTCATGTGGAAATTGTAATAATTATATTTTAAATTATTCATGTATTTACCAGGGATCATCATCAGAGTAATGCTGTTAGTTTGATGCTTGCTTTCCTTGTCAGCAGTGCCAACCAACTCAATAAATACTCTATGTTGGACAACTGAGATGACAAGTTGAGAATGCATACATCAATACATTTGGATTACTAGTAAGTTAATATTATCCAAAATGCAGAAGGTACAGTAAATTTAGCATTTCTTTTACAAGTATTATTTTGGTCTACAATAGAACAAGTTTTTATTATAAAATTCAATAACTTATGAGCTAAGCTATTAGCTCTTGACACCTCATTTATGATGGTATCCACCAAAATAATGGTATGAGAGAGGAGAAACCAGTTGTTACTCTGGATGCTCAGCATCATGCAAGCAATAGAAACACTGGAAGACTGGTACCATTGTTCTCTATGTCTTTCATATGATATGCAGCCATGGAGCAAACCCCATACCAACCGCACTACCTGTGTATCTTTAATTCAGGGCAGTCTTTCAAGATATAGCATCACACATTTACGCTAGCAACTCTAGTTGTTTACTATTCTGGCCTAATGTATTGGTCGACACACTGTAATGATATTCATTGTATAAAACCATACTTGATTTTACAACGTATAGTGAAGTGAATTATTATTTTTCAGGTTCGAAATCTTGAGAGAACAGTGTTTGTTCTGTGAATAAAACAAACCATTCTTACTTGATGGTTTCGGCGCAGCCATGCACAATTGTGGAGAATCAATGATGTTAGAACAAACAATACAGTTCAAGCTTTACCAGGAGAATTAACGGTAAATAATTTAATAAAGATTGAGCCTATGAGTTTCTCTTACTCCCTATTATAGGATAGAAGGAAATATTACAGGCTATATGTCTGGCAATAACAGACATATGTGTAGATAAATGACAAACATGACTGAAGTGTATGATTGAATGACCAAACAACATGACTGATTGAAACATATGTCTAACTTAAACATGTCACTCACTGAAACTTGAAAATAAAACTGAAACATATGACTGACTGAAATGTACAAATTACTAGCATAACATATGAAATGAGCGACTTAACACAAAGTACTGAATGACACATGTTACTGACTGAAACACTTTACAGACTGACTTACTGACAAAATTACTGACTGAAACCTATTACTGACCTAAACATATACCTGACTTAAACAGATGACTGACTTAAACCTTTGAACAACTGAAACACATGACTTTCTGAACCTGTGACTGACTGAAACGAATGACTGACTTAAAGTTATGACCAACTGAAACACATGACTGACTTTAACACTTGACTGGCTGAAACACATGACTGACTGATTTACAAATATGTCTGAATTAAACCCGTGACTGACTCAAAAAGTATACTTGACTTAAAAAGATGAGTGACTTAAACCTTTGACCAACTGAAACAAAATACTGACTGTAACACACGACTGACTGAAACACATGAATGACTGACTTACAAATGTGACTGACTGAAACCCCTGACTGACTCAATCATACATCTGACTTAAATAGATGACTGACTTTAACCTTTGACTGACTTAAACATACACATGACTTGAACCTTTGACCAACTAAAAATATGACTGACTGAAACACATGACTGACTGAAACTTATGACCTACTGTACCACATCACTGCCTGAAACACATGACTTACTTACATTAGCCTGACTAAAACATATGACTGACTGAAACTCATGACTGACTTCAACTTATTACCGAATGAAACACATTACTGACTGTAACACAAGACTGACTGAGACACTTGACTGACTGAAACCCATGACCGACTTAAACATACTATTGACTTTAACCTTTCACCAACTGTAACACATGACTGATTGAAACACAAGACTGACTGAAACAAATTACTGACTTACAACAATTGCCTGAGTAAAACATATGACTGACTGTACCTTTGACTGATTGAAACACAACACTGACTGAAACACATGACTGACTTACAACAATTGCCTAACTTTAACTTAGGACTCACTGAAACATATGACTGACTGTGACACATGACTGACTGTAACCCATGACTGACTTTAACTTAGGACCGACTAAGACACATGACTGATCGTAACACATGACTGACTGTAACCCATGACTAACTGTAACACATGACTGACTTTAACTTAGGACCGACTAAGACACATGACTGACCGTAACACAAGACTGACTGAAATATATGACATACTGTAACACTTGACTGACTAAAACCTTTAACTGACTGTAACACATCACTGATTGAAACACATGACTGACTGAAACATATAACTTACTGTAACCCATGACTGACTTTAACTTAGGACCCACTTAAACATATGACTGACTGTAACATGTGACTGACTGTAACACATGTCTTAAATAAACTTTCGACTGACTGAGACTCTTGACTGACTGCAACACATGGCTGACTGAAACATATGACTTAATTAAACTTTTGACTGACTGAGACTCCTGACTGACTGTAACCCATGACTGACTTTAACTTAGGACCCACTGAAAAAATTACTGTTCAGGTGACTGACTGTATCACATGACTTAATTAAACTTTCAACTGACTGAGACACATGACTGACCTCATGCCTAATTGAAACGCATGTCTGACTGTAACATAAGATTAAAAAAAAGTGTGTCTGATTGAATCACATGACTGACTGTAACACATGACTGACTTAAACATATGACTGAATGAATCATATTAATTTCTGATACCCATTGCTGAGGGAAACACATACAAAACGGAAACACTCGACTGACAGAATCATGTGTCTGACTGAAACACATGACCTGACTAAAACATATGACTGACTGTATCATATGGCTGAAGGAGACATATGACTGACTAAGATATAAATGACAGAAACATATGAGTGACTTAAACAAGTGACTGACTGACACAAATGACTAACTTACATCATATGACTCACTGTCACACATGAACATAAAACATCTGACTTACTGAAACTCATGACATATGGATACATGTGACTGACTTAAACATATGACTGACAAAAACATGTGTCTTACCGCAACTCATGACTGATGGATACATGTGACTGACAAAAACATATGACTGACAAAAACGTGTGTCTGACTGCAACTCATGACTGATGGATACATGTGACTGACAAAAACATATGACTGACAAAAACGTGTGTCTGACTGCAACTCATGACTGATGGATACATGTGACTGACAAAAACATATGACTGACAAAAACGTGTGTCTGACTGCAACTCATGACTGATGGATACATGTGACTGACAAAAACATATGACTGACAAAAACGTGTGTCTGACTGCAACTCATGACTGATGGATACATGTGACTGACTTAAACATATGACTGACAAAAACATGTGTCTTACCGCAACTCATGACTGATGGATACATGTGACTGACAAAAACATATGACTGACAAAAACGTGTGTCTGACTGCAACTCATGACTGATGGATACATGTGACTGACTAAAACATATGACTGACAAAAACGTGTGTCTGACTGCAACTCATGACTGATGGATACATGTGACTGACAAAAACATATGACTGACAAAAACGTGTGTCTGACTGCAACTCATGACTGATGGATACATGTGACTGACAAAAACATATGACTGACAAAAACGTGTGTCTGACTGCAACTCATGACTGATGGATACATGTGACTGACTTAAACATATGACTGACAAAAACATGTGTCTTACCGCAACTCATGACTGATGGATACATGTGACTGACAAAAACATATGACTGACAAAAACGTGTGTCTGACTGCAACTCATGACTGATGGATACATGTGACTGACAAAAACATATGACTGACAAAAACGTGTGTCTGACTGCAACTCATGACTGATGGATACATGTGACTGACTTAAACATATGACTGACAAAAACATGTGTCTTACCGCAACTCATGACTGATGGATACATGTGACTGACAAAAACATATGACTGACAAAAACATGTGTCTGACTGTAACTCATGACTGACTTAAACATATGCCTGACTAAAACATATGACTGACAAAAACGTGTGTCTGACTGCAACTCATGACTGACTTAAACATATGCCTGACTAAAACATATAACTGACAGAATCATTCATCTGACTAAAATACATTATCCGAAGTTAACATATGACTAACTGTAACATATGACTGAATGAAAAATAAGTATTACTAATTGAAACACATTCCTTTTAGAAACATATGAGTGAAGGAACATTTGTGTTGGACACAAATGCTGTAGTAACCTAGATCCCTTGATGAGGAACTGAAGCAGTATAATGTCATTACATGGAGAGATGTGCAGTACTGTGTAGTTATAGATTTTATAACCTATTAATTATCTTGTCATAATGATTTTGATTTAAAATAATTTTGGAACCAATTTCTAGTAGTTTTATGCACACAAATAATAAAAAGTATAAAATTTGGTGTCCTTAAATCAAATGCAAGATGGAATATTGTTATGCAATGACAAGAAGCACATAATAGGCTATAATCATCGCACTCAAATCACAAAATTTAAAATACTCTTTGGTCTATGAACAGTGCATCATACCACTGAGTAATGTATGGGTACTATAAAATGTAGAAAGCTATGAGTGACTTGCATATTGTCTGTGTCCAAAAATGTTTTTAAATTGTGGTCACTGTTGTAAGCTGGAAAGAAAAAGTAGGTACTTATTTGAAATAGTTTCTCCTGTATCTAAATTCCAGTCATTTTATGTAGTTTTGGATCATAAGCTGGCACTATGTGAATCGAGACTGTAAGTCTTAGCAAGATGCAAACTATTGACCTTATGTATTCCTAATGCTGATCCATAACTACTCCATATTGGAAGAGTTTTAAAGAGTACACAATAAGTTTGAGTGTAATATGAGATACAGGAAAAATAGTCTTTACTAGGGTTGATGAGTGACTGTAGCACCTAGAAGCAAGTTTCAAGATTATTTTTCTATTTCATAATACACATGTCCATGTATTATAATTTATAATTTCACTTTTGGTCTCTTAATGTTTTGACATGTGTCTACATGATTATTTTTCAGTTTTAAAAAAGTGTGAAAGACAAGTTTTGTTAATGGGAGCAATATTTCCCTAGTTGATGGTTTTACAGTCAATAATGGACTATCAAGGATAATGGAAACAGTTGAAACAGCAGTGTCAGACTTGTGATGGTAATGAAACCTGCTTGACTATCTGATTGTTTTTTTACTGTATTTATTTTACTTACAGAATTATTGAAGTTAAATAAGTGACTTGTTTGTTGAGCTAAATGTCAGATTAACACTATTTTAACAGTCATATATTAGAGCTTGTTGTGGTAAAGTGGAGCAAGTGGTACAGTGTGGTACAGTGGAGCAAGTGGAACAGTGGAGCAAGTGGTACAGTGGAGCAAGTGATACAGTGGAGCAAGTGGTAAAGTGGAGCAAGTGGTACAGTGTGGTACAGTGGAGCAAGTGGAACAGTGGAGCAAGTGGTACAGTGGAGCAAGTGGTAAAGTGGAGCAAGTGGTACAGTGTGGTACAGTGGAGCAAGTGGTACAGTGGAGCAAGTGGTACAGTGGAGCAAGTGGAACAGTGGAGCAAGTGGTACAGTAGAGTAAGTGGTACAGTGGAGCAAGTGGTACAGTGGAGCAAGTGGTACAGTGGAGCAAGTGGTACAGTGGAGCAAGTGGTACAGTGGAGCAAGTGGTACAGTAGAGTAAGTGATACAGTAGAGCTAATGGTACAGTGGAGCTAGTGGTACAGTGGAGCAAGTGGTACAATGGAGCAAGTGGTACAGTGGAGAAAGTGGTACAGTGGAGCAAGTGATACAGTGGAGCTTATGGTACAGTGGAGAAAGTGGTACAGTGGTACAGTGGAGCAAGTGATACAGTTGAGCAAGTGGTACAATGGAGCAAGTGGTACAGTGGAGCTAGTGGTACAGTGGAGCAAGTGGTACAGTGGAGCAAGTGGTACAGTGGAGCTAATGGTACAGTGGAGCTAGTGGTACAGTGGAGCAAGTGGTACAATGGAGCAAGTGGTACAGTGGAGAAAGTGGTACAGTGGTACAATGGAGCAAGTGGTACAGTGGAGCAGGTGGTACAATGGAGCAAGTGGTACAGTGGTGCAGTGGAGTATTTGGTACAGTGGAGCTAGTGATACTGTGGATTTAGTGGTACTGTGTACCTTGTGGCATATTGGAGCCAATGGTACAGTGGAGTAAGTGGTTCATTTGAGCAACTGGTACAGTGTAGATAGTGGTACGGTGGTGCTAGTATTGGGTTATATGAGGTTGAAAACTAGGTCATTTAGTCAAATCATAGAAAAACTTTGAAACCCTAGAGGTTACAATTTCATCCTTATCTTTTGAAACTTTGTCACAATGATCATCTCTAATAAATTAAGGTAAATATTGATATTGTGTCATTTTGGTTAGAAACTAGGTCATTAAGTCAAATCATAGTCAAAACGGTGGTATGCATTATAGGCTGGTCTTTTCACTGTATCTTAGTAAAAGTTGGTCGCACTAGCGGATTCAAGGGGGGGCGCACCCGGCGCGCGCCCCCCCTAAAATCGCCGGAGCATAGGTTTTTTGTGTTTCATTCTGAGTGATAGAACATGATAAAAAAAATTTCTTGCTCGCTTCGCTCGCATAATACCTTATTGGAATAAACTTCATATCAGTACAAAAAAAGGTTTGTGGTGCAAGGAAAACTCACACATTTTTTCTAGCTCGCATCGCTCACTTTGTACCTTTAATGGACTAGACCTTAGTACATAAAAAGGTTTGTGGAATGCTTTATAGATAACGTATTTGTTTCTAGCTCGCATATTACTATTATTGCAATATTCCTTGGTACAAAATGAGTTTTAGCTGAATGATGCATATGTAAACATTGCGATTTTTTTCTAGCTCTCTTCTCTCGCATATTATCTTTATTGGTCATTATTATCAAATAAAGAACGATTTTATGGATTATGCTGCTTGAATAATTATTTTTCAAGCTTGCTTCGCTCAAACAATAACTAAGTTACTTTTTTGGAAAAAAAATCAGGTAGAGAACGAGTGTGTGAGGCATTCTGCTAAGATATAAACATGTAAAGTGTGTATGTGTGTGTGTGTGGGGGGGGCGGGGCTTTGGTTGGGATTGTCAATATTTACGCCCCCCCTAACACCAAATCCTGGATCCGCCCCTGGGTCGGAATGCTTGTCTAGATAAAATCTAGATAGAGTTCCAAAATAGTCATCTGGGTGTCAAGAACTAGGTCAATGGTTCAGCTACAACAGGTGAGCGACCAAGGGCCTTTTGCAATCTCTTGTTCCTAATCTCAGAAAATTGTGATTTTCAGCTTTTAAATGGTGTGACATATTTGATTTGTAAGTGTAAGCTGAACGCTGTCCAAACTGATGGTTTACAGTCAATCAAGGAGGAGCTGTATTGGAGAGAATTGACAAAAAAGATCAGTGTCAAGACTTGCCAGGACCATTGAATGGTAATAAAAACTGATTTCCTTTTTACTGTAAATAATTGTCTTTTTGTCTGTCTGTGCGTTCGTACACACCCAGAGGTAGTTGTGGGGTGTGGAACAGTAGGCTAATTTTAGATTCAATTTATTCCGTCACTTGTGGGGTGCAACAAAACAAAAAAAAGAACAATAGAAAACCCCACATTTACTTGCTCGTACTTACTGATAACCAAAACAGATTCACTGACCAAATTACCTGTATATTGATGGCTGTTTTGGTAACTTTTTGGCTTTGGGTCAAAATAGGATATGTATTTGAACTTTAAAAATTTCATTACAGTGCTGACCACAATATTTGTAGTCAATAGAATGTAACTAAAATTTTTGGAGAGTTTATACTCTTTTTCCACGGCAAAATATCTGCTTCTGTGACAAGTTGGTATTGTAAGGGCCTTATGTATGAATTCTAGTTTATTCTCTGAATGACATTATTTAGTATTTTCAGGTTTAGATGTCACTGTTACACTATTGTGAAGATCCAAATGAAAATAGATCAAACCAAGGTCTGATGAAACAGCCATCAGAAGAAGCTGTCTAAAATATTCCTCTTTTGCAAGACATTATATTATGAACATGTATCTAATGTTGGACAAATGATTTGCTTTTTAGTTCACCGGGTCATGAAGTAACAATGTGAGCTTTTTTTATCACTCTTTGTCTGTTGTTCATCTGTCCGTAGTCATCAATTGCTTTGAAAGACATCTATTTAAGACAAACCTGGTCAATACATTGCTGAAAATAGGTGTCACAATTTCACTTCATCTTCATGATTATCTTGGTTGAAATAATAATTTTTGTAAAATCTTTAGATAAATTGGATCATCAAGGAAACATGGAAAAGGGAGTACTATAAACCAACAAATTATTCTGCAAATAATCTGCAAACTTAAATATCTGCAAATTTGTTCTATAACCATTTTCTTTAATTTTTCTGCACTTGCATACACCAACATTTGTAGTCATAATGGGCAAAATGTAACACCCAATTTTTTATTCGCGAAAATAAGTTGGTTTGTAGCTTTTTATAAATTCCCTGCATGGAAAAAACGGGGAATTTTACTTTGAAATTGGAATGAAAAAATCTTGGCTATTGGTAGTGTCTCTTTCTGACTTTAGTAGAAAGCACTATTTGCCATATATTTTACTTTAAAAGCAATTGACCAACCCAAAAACACAAAGGATCTCAGTTAATGATGAGATTTGCTTTATGGTAGTCTCTGTATGGCTATTAGGGAAGGTTTGAGGTCATACATATGCAAGCTGTATTTGAGCTTTGTAGGCAGCACGAATTTCAGGGGAAATCACCTTTCAGTCAGGGAAAACAGGGAAATATGAGTTAATTGCGTTTTTGGATTTCTGTTCTACAATGTATACAGACTGTTATATCTTGAACATATTTTTGTTTTTTATTTTTTTATCCAAACACTTAAAACTGAAATATTATATTATGCATCAAATGCAGTTGAGAATCTATTGATAATCATTCATCCAAATCGAATTAGGTTAAATCACATTTTTGCACAAGTAGCTCGAGGACGTGTCTCATTTACGATTATGTTGCACCTATTTTATAGCACATGAATAGGTCAGATTAAAAAAAAAAAAAAAAAAATTGAAGACAAGGACACTTTGCTACTATGAAATCGAAAATGGTAGATCGATTTGCTTACCAGTAAGGTTGCAACATTGTCGCTCAGTTTTATATCGTGCTTAATTTGTTTTGTTTTATTTTTACTCATGTGTGCATCACTATACGTCATGATATAAATATAAAAACACTGAAAATGAAAGAAGTTAGTAAAATATTAAATTTAAGCGTGATAACTCTTTTGTAATTACCTCCCTTTTTTAGCTTATTCACAGATTATTTTAAACATTATTTAAACTTCAATTTTACCGTAAAACGATGGCTTTTAATTTTCTATGTTTTTGCAATTCTAAGTTGTACATCCTATATGGCGTTTGAGTTAAATTTGTTAAATTTCATCTTTGTTAATTAAATTGTAATTAAACCATAATTGAAATAAAGTAAACAATTAAAATTTTGACAACGTAGTTCTGACAAATCGTTTTTATTTCAGTCCAAATTTTAGGAAATACCTATTGAAAATAGCTTAAATACGAGAAATGACTAAACATATCCATCGTATATTACGTATTAATAGAAAACCTTAAAGTGTTCGGTTAGCTGTTTGTTTAGTATATGTACTTATCAAACTGGGTTTATTGATACCTTACAGAAGGATACACTTTTGTCATTTGGTCAGCTTTAAAGCTCCTAATGGTTACGAATAATAAATTTTTAACACATGAGCATGTTTCCATTGAGGATCAGCATACTTGGTATGTCTGTACCTGTGGATACCATTACATTTTGCTATATCCTTTTCATGAAAGTTTGTGTAATTTTCGCAATTAATTTGCAGTTCCGCCCACCCCCCAAACTTAGCCTTTTTTCAGGAAGAGCTGATAGGAATTTGTGAAAATTATCTGATTATCTTATGAGTAACTATGCAACTATATTTTACAAATAAACTGGTGAAATGTTAACTAGATTTATTATTATATTTATGATAGGATCTTCAGTTATTGTAAATTTGAGAAGCTAGTGTTAATCCGTTTGTCAGTCAGTTCTACACTAGAATGGCACATACATCTTTATAAGAGTCTAATCTCTGTACATGTACAATAATGATAATATACTGACATAGTTAAAACACCATGAAATTACACAAAAAGTTTGCAGCTATAGCAGGATTCATACCCATACTGATCGGCACCATTGCCTAGCAATGCAAAATAGGGACGCATTAAACCACTCGCCCATCGCAGCAAACTGGAAAAGTTGCACAAACAACCGATATCAATGTGACTTACTTCACATACACCAGTTATGAGTTAATATGGATAACATCACTGACTATATGTATGAGGCTATTTTTTCGACTGCCACCAGCACAAATAGGGCTGTTGTGAAAAAAATAGTTTGCACCTGTGACATAATAAGGTGGTGTGTAGCTTTGGTAAAAAGCATGGCCTCATTCGACCAAGATATGCAAATAGAAAGTCAATATCAAAAGGAAGCATTGTGTTCAAGGCTTTGTCATGCTGTCGAATAGCATAGGAGCTTTCTTGTCACCCCACAGAGCCAAGCCTCATTCATACTGTAAGTCTGTCACAAGTAGTGGATTATATGCACATCATTGTTCATAGCTTGCTAGCATCACCACATTAGGTTAGGGCCTGGCTAGTTTGCACAGGGCAAAAGAAAAAGATTGATGGTAACTTTGAGAATGTCAACGCTCGTGAAATACACATGAGAACGAGTTAACCATACAATTTGAGATATAAACAATGATGCCTACTGCGGTAGTCAATTGTAGTAGTTAGTTTTATACGACACACACTATAAGGAACGTACACGCACGGTACATACATGACTGTATAGAACATATCCATAGTGAGTTATTATAAACACTCATATATATTAAGGAAGAAATCATGCTTCAACTTTCAAGTGATTATACACGCTCACGTTGTTTTAGCAAGTGAATTTTAATTGCAACTTGTACGTCTACACGTCCACGTTTTGTTTCGCAACATGCCTTTTTATTATTTTCCACGTATATGCTGGGTCTTTTCGCAACCTCCCTACAGCTATTTCGCCATAAGCATCTAGTATTGAATACACAAAAATAAGAACTCACCTTACAGATCAGTTTGTATTTTTACGACAATTTTAAATATACATTTGTTTAAGACCACACTTAACATTCTCCCGGTAGATACGGTTTATACGTAAATACGGAGATGTCTATTCAACATACCGCTTCATAGTTGGCAGTTCAAGGAACGTCGTTTAAAAACAATTTGCATGAGACACAATAAACAAATACGTGGGATAAACCGGATCATTATCATAAAACTCGATATGGTTGAATAATATACATCAACATTTGATCCTGTAGAAAGCGGAAAATTTCTCCTAAAGACAGTTCAGTTATAAACTGAAACATACACAGGGTCTAAAAATACCAGTTTTGAATAAGGGCAATAACGTCGACCTTGCGCACACGGTTGACGTCAACGACGTCAGACTAAATTCACGACATGAGTGCTTTTAGTTATTACCGACTATTCTGGTAAATGATTGAGGCTATTTATGGAAATTGAATGAGTGTAGACCTGGTCTTCATAAGGGATTTCCTTGGTAAGCGTGTTGTGTTGTTCCTGTGGAAATAACGAACAAAGTGACTTCTCTTCGGTTTGCGTAGGTCGCATGAGCCGTCCCGTGTTACGGGATGAGTCAGGTAACATAGGGAAAACCATAGGGCATATAAAGAGCAATCGAATGAATGTAGAAAGGGGTTGTAGGTGGACAAGTGGTCTAGTGGTATGGGCCACTGACTACTGATCGGAAGGTTGTGGGTTCGATCCCTCATCCAGCCGGACAAATTTAGAAATGCTTTCAGTGTTTCCCACCTAACATAACTAATTTCACTAACAGTCTTTCGGACGAGACTTTAAAAATCGAGGTCCCGTGTATGATGCTTTACATCGGCACGTAAACGAACCAGGGATGCGTCTGGAACTGGGGCATCTTCTGTATCATGCACTATCCCCCAAAAACTAAAATGACTAACCACTTCTGGGGGCTGTCGCCCATATGGGTCACCCGGTGGCGAGGCTAAATAAACGCATTATCCCCATGTAGAAGGGCTTAACGAGATAATTTCCCGCATCATGACTGTTATACAGAAGGACTTATCTATCAAAGAATAAACCACATATTTGTTTTGGTTCAGCAGATACGATAAAGTTATAGCATTATGTTGTCTGAACAAAAGTTCATATACTATTCTAGTTAGTGAACTTTTTGTTTAATTATAGTCACGGCAGAAGATATTTGTCACAGAATTACCGTGAATATAAAAAATGTGCGTCGCACTAATCACCTGAACGAATGATCGCACGTAGACCCGACATTTTAATTTTAATAGATGTGAATCACACGAGTTTTGATTATATACGTACACATTCACCATCTGATGGAGAGATTACGTCATAATGCGTTTCTAACTTGGCAAATAAGAGATCGGTAGATGTTGATACAGTTACAAGTGTTATCGAGTAGCAGAATTACATTAGTATATGCAATGTACGAGTAATAGTAGTATCAATATATAACGAGAAAATGCTTATAACTTTGTTACAATACATTGTTTTCTTGAAATATTTCATATGGTGATTAAAGCATGTATTATCAGAAATCATACGAAACAATGAGCAAATATATTGAAAAATAAATTGTTAAGAGCATTTTTGCCGACCTATGAATGCCGTAGGCGGGGCAAAGTCATTTATATATTTTTTTTACGTAAATCTGAGTATAACGTTTATCATTGTGACGACAATACTCAATAAGTCCTATTGTTGTTCTTTCTTCAAAAGTTTTCATTATACTCTCCTTAACCATTCATATATTTCTGTATACTGTAAAGTGAATCAAATAGTCACCCTATGGAATTTCGGTCAGCCCATACAACTCTGTGTACGGTGATCTGATGTCGACGTCGCATTTCGCCATTTCGCGGTAGATCACTACTGTTTTCTCAAACATTGTTAAAACTCTCCTGCTTTATATAAAGCATATCTTTTGTCATAGTATGATCACCAAAGTATACTTATTCTCACGCACAAATATTTTTTTTTCTTTTTACTTCATAACTTTTCGTTTTCTCGAACGTTTGGTCTACACAAGTATGACGTAATATATGAAACAACAACACGTGTATGAGATCATTATCAGTAAGGCGAGTCTTAGGTGACCATAACTACTAATTGTCATTAAATTACAATTCCTAATATAAAAGTTGTAAGCGTTTTATTTTGCATGAAAATAGGCGAAAACCTGCAAAATGCCCCGCCTTAGCATACTGGGCGTTACCGTAGATATGAGCACTGTGTCACTGTAATCTTGAAAAATTAGCGATTGGTTGCTAATATATTTTACCACATTTTGCTTAAATTTGAGTAAGATCAAATAAAAGATATAAGCATTTTCTCGTTATTTATTGATCATCCCTCGTACACATGTATTTATTTACTGTTGCCAACTAAGTGCACCGACTATTTGATTTAACGTGTGCACACCTGTTCATGTTTGACATACTTCAATAATCTTCATGTAGTAGTTTAATTGTCCTTCAGAAATATTTGATCCAACGTGTACCTGCTCATTGTGAACATAGATTGTCCTATACAATGGACATATTGATCAAACTTGTACCGGTTCATTTCGAAAGTTTGTCCGTGGTGCTATAGTATGGAAAGATCTGAGATATAGTTTGTCCTATGCTACACACATATTTGATCCCGGGTCCTACACTATGGTAATATTTGATCCGAGATATAGTTTGTCCTATACTTCGGACATATTTGATCCAACATGTACCTGTTCATTGCGAACATAGTTCGTCTTATCATGGAGTTTATATATAATGTCCGTGGTCCTATACTACGGAAATATTTGATTCAATCTATAGTTGGTCATATCATACAGACATTTGATTCAGCATGCACCTATCCCGTTCATTTGGGACAAAGTTGTCCTGTACTGCGGACATGTTCAATAAAAAATAACAGTATCAAGCAGTTTAACAATTTTATTTTCACTAACATATGGTAAAACAAATATTTTGCTTAAAACACATTAAGCAATATGTGATTCTTGTAGCAGAATCTCGACATTATTGACCTTGTCAAGAAATAACCTGATTATTACTTCACTGAAATAGAGAACATGTCCATTATACATATAATTATTGTTTTAAAATTAGATAAATAAGTAAGTTTATTAATTCAGTTTAGATATTTAAAGATATATACACAATTAAATGATAACTGAAAACTATGATCCAAACTGGGGTTTGAACCCAGACTTACTGTATTCAATAAAGAAATAACAGTTGTCCTTACTTAGACCATTTGGATATCCAAAGTTTCCATGGTGTTACCAATTGTGTGAATATTAAATGAAACTGAATTTTTTAATGTTGAATTGCACTAAAAAGCATGTAGGCTATATTTTTTAAATTATCTCCAGAAACTGAAGCAAAATTCTAAAAATTAGTACAGAAGTAATTAGTCCCTCCTGCTTTTGCACTCGGGACTTGGGACCCGACGTTGGTGCAGTTACCTAATTTTTTTCAGTAATAAACCAGAGATTTGATTGAAGTTTAACCTGTAATTAATGTCTCTGATTTGGGTTAGTGACCTAATTTTTACCCAAGATGACGGAATTAGCTTGGTTCAGCTTTTTAAAAGGGAAACTCCATGTGGATGGGTATTTCTTAATAATGCAGTATACAAATACCAAATCTTAGTATGGGTATTTCAATGATTTTTACTTGTTACATATATTTGGGCTCCTGAGAATGCAATAAAGACTTTCAAAAAGACAAACAGTTAGAGCAGACTTCTTTAAGATAACAAACCAATATGACCTGTTGATTTCTCTGCATTTCTAGAATTCAGCCTCATTACCTAGTTTTTAAACTGGACAACCTAGTACTAAGTAATTGAATTCAACTAACAAATAGACCAAGGTTTTGTATAGACAAAGATTGTGACCAGGTTTGATTAATAGTATGCCGTACAAAGAGTAACAATGTATCTGCAATTTGGGCATCATAACATAACCCCCCCCCCCACCCCGGAAAACACAGTATTGAACATAGACAAACACTGTGAAGGTGTTTCAATAAATAGCTGGTCATATTTGTAACCTAAAGTTGTTTTACCCAGACATATATGGTAATAAATATGTTAGTGATATACACATCATTGCTGAGTATATGGTTATATATTAAGACAGGTCGGTAGTGAATTACACATCACCCCCAAGTATATGGTTATATATTAAGACAGGTCGGTAGTGATTAACACATCACCCCCGAGTATATGGTTATATATTATGACAGGTAGGTAGTAAATTACACATCACCCCGAGTATATGGTTATATATTAAGACAGGTCGGTAGTGATTAACAAATCACCCCCGAGTATATGGTTATATATTAAGACAGGTCGGAAGTGATTAACACATCACCCCCGAGTATATGGTTATATATTATGACAGGTAGGTAGTAAATTACACATCACCCCGAGTATATGGTTATATATTAAGACAGGTCGGTAGTGATTAACACATCACCCCCGAGTATATGGTTATATATTAAGACAGGTCGGTAGTGATTAACACATCACCCCCGAGTATATGGTTATATATTAAGACAGGTCGGTAGTGATTTACACATCACCCCCGAGTATATGGTTATATATTAAGACAGGTCGGTAGTGATTAACACATCACCCCCGAGTATATGGTTATATATTAAGACTGGTCGGTAGTGATTAACACATCACCCCCGAGTATATGGTTATATATTAAGACAGGTCGGTAGTGATTAACACATCACCCCCGAGTATATGGTTATATATTAAGACAGGTCGGTAGTGATTAACACATCACCCCCGAGTATATGGTTATATATTAAGACTGGTCGGTAGTGAATTACACATCACCCCCGAGTATATGGTAATATATTTGGACAGGTCGGTAGTGATTAACACATCACCCCTGAGCAGTTGAGATATAGCAACTTGCACATAAAATTATTACTAAAATAGTAAAGCTAAAAACATACAAAATTATGATTATGATTAAAATCAACAAAGCTTGGACTAATGCAATCCTGCTAATGCAACTTTAATCTTCTTTTGATAAACATTTCTTTTCTTGATGTTCCACTGATGCAAAAAGAACTGAAGATAAAAACAGAAATGTTCTTGTGTCATTTGTCTGGCCGATTTTTTTATGTTTTGTAAATAACTGTTAAATTGTTCACATATTTCAGAGTTAACAGATTCAAATCCTTGTAAGCGGGATGACCTAAACGCATGTGAGCATTTGTGAGAGTAACTGTGAAAGATGTCATGAAAAAATCGAACATTCTTGTAATATGCATTTTCCCTGTTTAAACTATACTCTTGAAGACCACAGGCATAATCATAAAATACTTCTGATGGTGGAGTTTCAAGATAAGAATAAAGTGAGGCAGATGGATCTTTTCTACCCTCAGCATATGTCATATGAAATCCATAACAATGACCATGATCAGCACAGAACCAAAGAAATAAACTTGTTGTACCCCTAGCAGAAATGTGAGCCTTGGAAAATAACTTTTGGCACTTCTCAAAGTCTTGGGCAGCATCATCATGATCATCATTATTCTTAGAAGATTTGTTACAATCGATTGTGAATTTTCTTACTTCCCTTAATTTTAAACCCAATTTATTAAAATAATATGCTCTACCGTATTTAGCAGGATTATATGAGCCAGGCTGAGGTGTTGCTGGATCTGCCTCATGAACAGGCAAACTTAATGACTCATCAATTAAATACCTCAAAAATGAGGAGATATATTCTTCCAATTTGCCATCATCTGAAGGATTTGCTAACAGTGATTCAGAAATAAAATCTCTAAGTTCAGGCGCATAATATCGCATATTTTTCATGACATTGTTTAATGTAATGACATCAATGGTGGGTTCAAGCAGGCGTTGTAATTCTGGACAATATTTCGGGGGTACTAGGCTTGTTACTGAGGCAGTTGTTGCTAACATTTTAAGAAGCACAGCATAAGCAGCTTGTTCACCTTCAGGCATATCAGATGGTCTATCAAGAGGTTCAAATTTATCAAATGAAAGAAAAAATTCTTCAGGCAAACATAACTTTAATGATATTACTGCATGACTTCGGTCTTCAGGAGTTAATATTTCTTCTGTTTTTAGCTCATGTAATTTTTCTCTAGCCAAATAATCCATTATTTTTCTATTTTTAATCATCTGAGAAACAGTAATGTTTCCTACACCATTTTTTAAAAAACATCTGTCCATTCTACGATGTAATGTAGGATGCTCAGGAGCATCAGAACTAACCTTCTCAATTTCTACAAAGTTAGCATGCCTGAAGCCTACCCCTACTTTTGTACCATCACAGCACAACCTTTTAGGCTCATACCCACACACATCACATGCCTCCCTGAAATCAATTTTCATATTAGCTGCCCAACTAAACCACCAATTGAGAAAAACAGTTGCATCCATAAATTTAGCTCTAGAATCTCTAATTTGGTAACACTCATTTTTAAGTTTACAGTATGAAGAAAATGTACAGCCAGAATTCATTACCATAGAAACAAACTCCCACCCAATTTCATCCCCAGCTGCTGTGTCCCTACTTAAAACATGCAAAGATTCTAAACTCCCTTCATCCCAGCTAATTTTACATGGATTTTGATCATTGTAGCAAATCCGACTATGAATCTGGCATTTTACAGGTGCAACAAAAGTATAAACATTTAAAACCCTGGAATTTTCCTGTACAGTCCTTCCATTTGGATGGTAATTATCATCATCATCCCTCTTTAACCAACCAGCACCACAGTCACACGTGTTGTCTGGCATATCTGGAAATAAACTAGGACCAATTAAGCAACCATCTTGATCTCTCTTTAAATTGTTATCATTCCAAAGATCTCTTTTTAGCAAATTGGATTTTAGTGATTCACTACCTTTAGTTTTTGGTTTATGAGAACTCTTACATTTGTATTGCCAATGACCAGTTTGTTCATCAAAATTAGTTGCCGACTCGGACGAAACTATTATACTGTCTACCGAGGTAACCTCATTTTCAAGTTCATTCAAATTGTTATTCTCATCTTCATTAGTAATAAAAGTTTCATTGCTTTTCAAATCTTGCCAATGTTCTAAATGATTTCGAAGAGTAGACAGATGTTTGCACACAGACGTTTGTTCCCAAGTTTCAATATTTCTCTTGTGCCCTTTTTTGGACAGACATTGACCATTCGTACATGACACAATGTATTTCCCTATACTAGAACTAAATGTCAAATTTACAAAACTTGGTTGTCCTTCTTCTGGAAAAAATACTGAAAATTTGCGTGTATTATTTTTTTTAACAAGTTCAACTATCTCCTTCCCTTTGTCTTCAACAGCCTTGCGAATAAAATTGTTGACAGGAGATTCACTATCTGAAATTTCAGAATGTACATAAGGAAGCACATATTGGCTTAAAAATTTACAGTGCATACATGTGACACAGTTTTCTCCTGCAGAACCTAAAACAACAAATTCATTATTACTTCGGGAGTCATCAATATGTAACAGAGTAGAGAATGTACGGCAGCTACAAAAAAAATATTTTCCACCATCCTGAGACATGTTATAAGTATAAACAAAATCTGTTTCACGAAATGAACCATCAGTCTCGCTGTAATCATTCATGGCACATACAACATCCCCAGATTCATCTATAGACTGAATAGATAATTTCCCATGCTGTAAAAGTTGAAAACAAAAAGTATCAAATAATGGTATCGTGTCTGTCTCTGTGGTTGATGAAATGTTGGTTGCATCTGGTTTTAGCCTTTTTTCCAGAACCGACTTGTTTACTGAAACACTTTTAACAACAACAATTTTCTTCTTTTTGGCACATGGCTCCTCAGCCGTTACTGAAGTTTCTGGAATCGCTGCTAACTGATCACCTAGTTCTGGAAAATATCTAATGAGGAATGAGTGCAGAAGAGTTAAGTCTTTCGCTAAATATAAAATAAAAATATGATTTCTAAGAGACGAGGTATAACAAGGACTCTTCAAGAAATTAGCATTGTATCTTCCTGGATGTTTGAATAAATGTTTACTCTGCTCCCTTTTAATGTTGCTAGATAAACAATTGAGGACTATAGATTGCTGAAATAAAGAACTGTTATTAGTAAGAAGCTCTTTCTGAAAAATATTGCTGGAGGTCACTGTCTGTCGTTGTAGGTTATTAATCCTGAAATCTATCAAACTATTTTTGATATCAACCAGACATAAAGGGTTACTGACTTCAAGGTATGGGGTCTCAGGACTTTCAACTGATGTGTCTGGTTTATATGGCCAAATGTTCACAAGATAAGACTCCAAATTGACATTTGATGTTTCCACAGGTGATGAAATCAAATTCTGCAAATGATAAACATTTAATGGCAAAGTATTTTTAACAACATTTTTACGTATTTTATCTGGTCTTGTTCTTTTCGTCTTTTTGTTGTCAGCTACCTTTTTCATATCTTCAAAATCTTCTACAGTGTACACACAATGAACAAAACAGTTATTGTCACTAAAATGATATTTATCAGAAAGAATCTTCATATGCTTTTGGTGCATATAACCAGAGAAACAACCAGACTCTAAATACCTAATATAGATAAATTCTTCCTCATTAATAATGCATTTAAAAACAAAGCAAATGAAGGTCCCAGCAGTGCATTTCTCAGTTGATGATAATTTGGCAGCTTCCTGTTCAATGTTAAAGAAAGTTGGATTATTAGGATCAATCATGCCACTTTCATGAATTTTGTCCAGTATTTCATGCTGGTAACAAATAGCCCTGTTACAATTGGATAGATTGGATAGTAAAAGTTGAAACCATGGCATATTGTTTTGATCTAAATCTACAGTCACCAAATTTTCATGTTTTCTTTTTGAAACTTTCTTTGGTTTTAGATGTGATCCTGAATAGTACCTACTAGATAATTCCGGCCTAGTGGTTTGCACAAATTCGTACTTGGTCTTGGAGGGCACGGAATAAAATTGTCTTTGGGCTTGGTGGTTCGAATCGGACTGTGAGTCTGAAGTAGAAGCAGTCGGTTCACTTGAGGAAGCCTGACCTATATAACTTGACCAATCTTCTCCTAGTAACCTACGTTTTGACAAAAAATTATTCTCATCCTGTAAAAACTTAGTAGGATAATGATAAAATTGAAATGATAGATACTCCCCGTGATTGATTGTACTGTAATATTGCTTTGAAATCTCAAAATCTTCATCAAACAATAACATCTGCAGCTTTGATCTCTACAATGAAAAGTTAAAATACGATGAGTTTTAACATAGGTATCAATGTCTCTGTTTATAGTAACTTACTTGTTTAACAGCAAATCATTGAGCAGAAAATGTATGTTCATCCTTACTTTGGATGATCAAACAAGGAAAACAGACACAAGGGCTTCAGTGGATGGAAATTAAAGCGTTCACTAGGCCAAAACGAATATAAGCATTTGAGGCAATTTCACAACACTTACCAAATGTTTTGGGCAACAATGTAAATTTTGTGTCTGGTCAAACTTCCCACCTGGCTGTGCTGCAATCCATTCTTCAAATGATGGGAATAATGCCTCATTCTGAAACATGTTAAGTTGTTATATAACATTGACAGTTAATGTTTGCCAATGAAGCTTGATATTTTGCTGATATTCCATGTGTTATATTTTTTTCTTGATGTAAATATCATGTGGAGCTGAGCTAATTTTTCTTTTTAGGCACCTATACTGTGTTGGTGCACCGTAAAACAGATTTTCGGTTGATTTTTGTTAAATAAGATTCATGACTTATAAGTAATTTCTGCTTTTTCATTTCTTTTCACAATCTTAGAAACACAAACTTATGATATAGAAGAAGGCTATAAGTCAAAAATTAATTTAGAAATATGATGATTGTTTGGTTTTTAAATTATAGTGATATAAACCAATGAACATTTAATAACACATACGTCATAAACATGTCGGATGGTGTGGATCTCAAGTTGATGAATTGGGGTCTCAATTTTGAATCTCTGACAATCTTCCCATCTGCAGCATTTATCGCTAGCAGCATGTGCAACAACATGTGCGTCACATTCTCCAGCTGTAGAGAAGGTCTCCAGACAATTCTCCCATTTGCAGTTAAAGATCTACAGAATAAAAATACTAGATTTGAAAAATGATTTTTTTTCCTTATACCAGATAAGTTTTGAGTAAATATATACGTATAAACAAGAGCTTTCGCTGTTAAGCACACTCGTATGTATCAGAGATGCTTTATCTAAGCGAGTCTTTAAAGTAAACAAGTGAAAGCAAATACCTTTGATAATATAAAGAAAAAGTTACTAACTAATTACAAAATTTCCTATAGTACTGATTAATAAAAATGTTAAGTAAACAAACCATGTTTAATAATAATAGAACTATTTAACATTAACAAGACAACTTAATGTTTAATCAAAATTATTAATGTCTAAAGTGCCAACTTATTTAAAAAAAATCTCCATCAATGCCAAGCAAATGTTTACTTTTGCTACAGCAAATTGAATCATGTTTAATAATGTAACTTACCGGGCCTGGATTGGTCTCCACATCATTAGATAAGAGAAGTCTTATTCCTGACAAGTTCACTTCTTCTGCAGTACCTTAAAATCAAGCATTATCATGTTTAATTGTGCTATTAAACATACTGAAACAAAACAGTCTCTCTTTTAAAACAGTCTTTAAACAGATAGACATATATGAATCAGAACAAATATTAACAAGGGCTAACTGATCCCAATTACTACACTGCAGGGCCTTTTTACCTTCTATAGTAGGGGTCGAATTTCGGTGGCTTCCCAATTGCAAAAACATCATTTTTTTCCAAATTTTTTTTTTTTTTGGGAAATTTAGTTTTCAGCAGGCTACTGGTGTTAAATATATCCTGATGAAGCCAATAAACTAAACATGTTTGAAATAAATACAATTCATGAACTTTTAGTGTTGTTATTGTTGGAAATCAGTACCAAATATAGAATGCTGACTGCCTTTTGTTAATTGATGTATTTTGAAAGTCAGTCAACCTTTTCCCAATTTTGCCAAAAATCGCGCTAAAAAAAATGAAAGGCTAAGGCACCTTCCCAATTTTTGGAAAAAAGGCCCTGCACTGTATCTTGTATTACCCTGTGTTAAAGACAAAATGATATGAAGACCAGTGAATGTTATTACTTGAAATGATGATACATACATAGATCAGTGGAAGGACAGGTAATGTTCTCCTTGCTGCTGCTAGTGTATACCTCATCTGTAGTAGTGTCTGTCTGTAGGAAACAAGAAGCATCATTATCAGTGAACACCAAGAATCCAAACTATAACCTCAATCTTAACCTGGATATAATCTTAGTCACTAAACTAAAACATTTTACATAAAACAGTGATACCCCATACTGTAAACTGCTTGAATTAGAACCTGGACACTTTACTGATGTTTTTGTTTGTTTTGGGTTTACACTTTTTAACTGCAATAAACAAGGGTGTAAGCATCCTGTCACAAACGATTTTAAATATGATGAGCAAAAGATTGATATATGCTCAGCATCAAAAGGTTCCCAGTCATATCCTCATGTCACTGAACACCATCAGGATTGAGGTGTGGCTCATGATAAGTATAAGCTGTAAGAAATTGTTGACACAAAACCTAAAGTAATGTAGTATAAACTATATAACACAAATATGCCTGTTCCTGACTAAAGCACACATTAAATGATAAATATTTTCTGAATTGCACAATTGTCTGGAGAAATAAATTGTTGAAACATACTGTAGTTTGTGAAAGTCTACATGCAGCTTTCTGAGAAGAAGATTCAGGTGCAGCCTTTTGGTTGACATGGCGCCGGATCACATGGTCTAGAAGAAAGTCCTCCCTCGAACATCTGACTTTACACTCTGGACATGGCAACCATATCTTTCATAAAAACAGATAATTTCATAAATTCATCATAATTATAGAGTAAAACTTTATTCTTATTAAATTGTTTAATGTTTTACAATTTAATAAGAATAAAGGCCATGTGAATTCTAGGACAGAGGTACCTGATTCAAGGACAGCATAACTAAGACCTTAAACTTACCATTAATAATTTCTAGTATTTGCAAACAGGTTAGACTTACTTTGTCCCTAGTTTTAAATTAATACTTTTTATACAGTAGTCACATGCAGTCACAGATTGGTCATTCAATTTTCACATTTCTCATAGTTAGCAGGGTACTTTTATCATGTTCACATAAAAGACATAATGTCTAACATACCACTGCATTGTTTCACCCTGAGATAGGTTCAGGAATATTTTATTACAAATCATAATCTTACCATAAACATAACTATGCATAAGCCAACTAATTACCTGGTTTCTTGACAATCTGGTCCTTTGGTTAACAATGCGTCTCGATTTAGGCTGTGTTTCACAAGGCGTGGTTGATTCCTTTCTTTTCTACAAAACAATTTCAATCATTATGTTTTAAAGGAAAATAAATTTAAAAATCTTGAAATACATAACTCACTTTAACTATGTGAATCAACATATGTTCTTTCATTGTTTATATAATAAAGATTCATCATAATCTGGGGACTATATACATTTCATTAAAACTTTAATCAACAGCACTACAAGAAGTAAAATATTCTTTGTTGTATTCCTGACAACTAAAGATTATTTAAATCTATACTTACTGAACATGCTCCTGATGTCATTGAAGCTGGAATCTCTATTGCCACATCATTGGTCAGGCAAACAACTACATAATCTAGTGGTTGCTTTACACTCCTACAATATTGATGACAAAAACTTATTTAACACTTTTAAGCTTGAAGATTACTAATGATTGCCAAATGTACCAGGTTCAAACCCAGGCCACCACATACCAAATTCATTACTCTTACTTATGCGGGCTTTATACAACCATTTTACTGGTATGCTTATCAAAGTAACCAAACTTTATTGTCAAATTTATTTATTATAACAGATAATCACAGTAACAAAGGCCAACACAATAAGGGTAGTTATTGAAAGACTCATCATAACTTGCTTGCTTATTGCAAAGGTGGTACTTGTTACAATACAGTCTAATTATACTGGTAAGACGAGTCAGTCGGCATGATTTAACGGATATATAACATTCAAAAATGGATTTAACATTCCAAAGTAACAAAACTTGAATCAAACTGGATTAAACATTCCAAAGTAACAAAACTTGAATCAAACTAACAATTAAACAAACAAGAGGACCTCAGAGCCGCTCATCTCTAAGACTCATGAAGATTAAACAAAAATATGGCCCATAGATCAAAATATCAAATTTCAGGCACTTATAGGGGCTGTTATTCTAGAACCTTTAGATCTTATGGTTTTGTTATAAGTATAGCCTCATTCTTCTTTTGAGCAGACAAAACTTAATGTCTGGTCTTTGCAGGGGCTGTTACTCTAGAAACAATAGTGGAATGGTAGTCATTTGAATAAATTGGGGTCATATGCTTAAGTCTTAAATCAAATGTCATCAGCACTTCTATCCTGCAGATCAAGTGTTGACACTTGTACAGACAATGAGTGATCACAAAACACACATTTGTCACTATGAGACAGGTGAGCTAAATTTAACTTCAATAATAACAACTTCTTTAAATTTATACATCATGTCACATTTCCTTGCAAACTGAAAATTGTATTATGAATATTATACATAATTATGACATTAACAGGAGTATACATGTAGGAACAGTTTTGAAGTTGAAGCATAACTTGTCATAAATAGTGTACTTCTGTTACCTTATGTTTAAAGATGATACATTAAATGGTTAGAAAGTTATAAAGAAATCTCATGAATGAAAAATGTGGACCAACAGACAGAGGCTTACTACAGGGCACTTATAACAATAAAATATAGGTAACAAGTCCAAGAAAATAGAAAATTCAATTCATTACCTTCTTTTTCAGCCATCGTTTGCGACCTTGTTTAAATATGCGCTTCTCACTTTGTCCTGTTCTGTGATGTTTGCGCTTCCTACTCACAACCTGAGACAAAACGAATGCTTTATATTTATAATTTTCTATATGCCACATAACATATACAAGATTATGGTACAGTCAAATCTTATTACAATGACACCTGTCATACTGACAAATTCACATAACAATATCAATTTGATGGGGATCAATCTTTTACAACATAACTTGGATTGGTTTTAACAGAATATTTGTATACCGACAAAAAAGTCGGAAACCAAAATTGCAATGTAAATGAAATTTTCAGTAGGATGATTTTAGTTTGTAACTATACTTGGAAATATGTACATGAACCCTCAGCTCACGAAATGTCAATATATACTCCCATTCAATATTCTACATTTTTCTACTGAAATTCAGTATACCAACATTTTCGATTTATCACTATTTTTCTCAGTAACAAACAGTGTTGTTATATCGAGTCCTGACTGTATTACAAATAAATAAGATTTTTCTTATCTTAAAATGCAGAAAACTTATATACAATCCTGTCAATAAACAAAGTTAATGTATAAATGATTACCTTCTTATTTCTGGGTTTCCTACATTTTTCAACTTGCTCCATAGTTTCCATATCTCCTGAAACAAACTAAAACAAAGAAAAAGAGTAAGAACATGTCAATCATCATACAATATACTTGTTCTATTAGGTTTCCTGACGTTTTTCAGCAGTATTTCAGTTATATACGGTTGTGGGTTTTCCTGACAATGTTTTCATGGACTGTACTATTATCAGTATTAACTACCCTTTAAAAATTTCTTTTTCCATGAATGAATTGATATATCCCAAAATACAGACATAATATATGGAATTACCTCAGCTCGAGCAATATCAGCATATGGAGTGTGGTAAATGTAGTTCTCAGCTCTAGACTCCAAGTCCTTGTCAGTGTGGACGTCTCCAAGAACAGGCCATTCTTCAACAATGAAGGATGGGGAGCTAACAGAAAAGGGCTCCTCCTCTACACTAATGTTGGTTACAATGGCCCTGTGGCACAACTCTGCCCCTTCCACACTCAAGTGAAGGCCATCAGAGCCCAAATGTTGAGCAACCTAATGATATCAAAAAATTATTTAACAATATGGCTTTTATAACAAATCATAACATGTAATATGTTCAACTGTGAGTACTTAGTATAAGTTTTCTTTAATAATTAAAAAGGTTTTGGTCTACCGACAGACGTGCAAAACAATATACCAGTCCTCTTTAATAGAGCCACTAAGTATACCAGATTTTTAAAAGACTATTTTCACAATTTATTTTAAGACATTGAATGTGAGATATTTCAATTTCATATCACTCTCGACACCTCATTTGTGATGGAACATAATATCACCACAACAGTATGCTAGAAAAGAAGTCATGTTTTCCATCTTCATGCTGAGCAATGGAAAACATGTGTACTAAGATTATGTTTTTTTGTATGACTTTGCTATGGACTATGGAGCAAACATCTAATCTCCCACACTCAGAAGCTCTACTGAGCCGAGTTATCAAAGCTGGTGTAATTTAATCTTCAATATATACTATTTACTTAACAGAAAAGAACTCATTTTTCCTACTCAATGTCAAGACATAATTCATAAAAGAATTGTTTACCAGAAATCTACCACATGCGAGGAATCGAACATAAGGTGTACATGCACTTATTTCCTTCAATGTGATGTTAGCACACACAATCCACTTCCGCATTGCCTTCAGTGTTGTTATTGGTACGTTCTTCCTCAGGCTGGGTCCCCGTTGTGGTATCTCACACAGTATAACTTCAGTGCTTGGACTAGTTTCATGAACTAGGTCACACACCTCAGTCACATTCCTAAATTTGCACAATATTTCCTTCATTAGTTACCATAAAAAATATATGAGGAAATAATTAATAGTGAAAGCAGTCAGTCAGTCAGTCAGTCAGTCAGTCAGTCAGTCAGTCAGTCAGTCAGTCAGTCAGTCAGTCAGTCAGTCAGTCAGTCAGTCAGTCAGTCAGTCAGTCAGTCAGTCAGTCAGTCAGTCAGTCAGTCAGTCAGTCAGTCAGTCAGTCAGTCAGTCAGTCAGTCAGTCAGTCAGTCAGTCAGTCAGTCAGTCAGTCAGTCAGTCAGTCAGTCAGTCAGTCAGTCAGTCAGTCAGTCAGTCAGTCAGTCAGTCAGTCAGTCAGTCAGTCAGTCAGTCAGTCAGTCAGTCAGTCAGTCAGTCAGTCAGTCAGTCAGTCAGTCAGTCAGTCAGTCAGTCAGTCAGTCAGTCAGTCAGTCAGTCAGTCAGTCAGTCAGTCAGTCAGTCAGTCAGTCAGTCAGTCAGTCAGTCAGTCAGTCAGTCAGTCAGTCAGTCAGTCAGTCAGTCAGTCAGTCAGTCAGTCAGTCAGTCAGTCAGTCAGTCAGTCAGTCAGTCAGTCAGTCAGTCAGTCAGTCAGTCAGTCAGTCAGTCAGTCAGTCAGTCAGTCAGTCAGTCAGTCAGTCAGTCAGTCAGTCAGTCAGTCAGTCAGTCAGTCAGTCAGTCAGTCAGTCAGTCAGTCAGTCAGTCAGTCAGTCAGTCAGTCAGTCAGTCAGTCAGTCAGTCAGTCAGTCAGTCAGTCAGTCAGTCAGTCAGTCAGTCAGTCAGTCAGTCAGTCAGTCAGTCAGTCAGTCAGTCAGTCAGTCAGTCAGTCAGTCAGTCAGTCAGTCAGTCAGTCAGTCAGTCAGTCAGTCAGTCAGTCAGTCAGTCAGTCAGTCAGTCAGTCAGTCAGTCAGTCAGTCAGTCAGTCAGTCAGTCAGTCAGTCAGTCAGTCAGTCAGTCAGTCAGTCAGTCAGTCAGTCAGTCAGTCAGTCAGTCAGTCAGTCAGTCAGTCAGTCAGTCAGTCAGTCAGTCAGTCAGTCAGTCAGTCAGTCAGTCAGTCAGTCAGTCAGTCAGTCAGTCAGTCAGTCAGTCAGTCAGTCAGTCAGTCAGTCAGTCAGTCAGTCAGTCAGTCAGTCAGTCAGTCAGTCAGTCAGTCAGTCAGTCAGTCAGTCAGTCAGTCAGTCAGTCAGTCAGTCAGTCAGTCAGTCAGTCAGTCAGTCAGTCAGTCAGTCAGTCAGTCAGTCAGTCAGTCAGTCAGTCAGTCAGTCAGTCAGTCAGTCAGTCAGTCAGTCAGTCAGTCAGTCAGTCAGTCAGTCAGTCAGTCAGTCAGTCAGTCAGTCAGTCATGAAATAAGGGTGATACAATAATACAGCATTAATGATTAACAGGACTCATTCATGTTTCAGTCTCTGCTTGGTAATTGAAATCATGAGGTTACCTAATTTCAAATTTCTTCTTAGAAATCATAAATAGAGAAATATTAAGATCAGCTGTTCATGAAGATCAAAACAAAATCTGGTTGATTGAGAAATAACAGTTCAATGCAAAAAAGGCAATCAAACATCAGCAAAGTAGTGCTTATATAACCAACCTGTAGAACAAAATATCATTGTTCAGCACATCATTGGATCCCAGGAACAAGTACAGTTGTTTGTAGCTGACCTTCTTCAAACACACACTCAGCTGATTCCTGAACATTTTCTTATCATCAATGCATCAATGTATCTAGCTCCTACAAATTATGAAATTAAGCAATAATTATACAATGAACAAGAGCAGTTTTCAAAAATGGTATCTTTACAAATCTGTTGAACGAGCATTTACCTTGAACTAACCTATGATGAGTATTAAACACGGAATATTTACCAGTTACCTGCAGTGCCATTTTAAATAACTGTGTGGTATTGTTGCGACCTGAGATTTGACAGAGGACCTTTCACTCTCGAAGCAGACGCTGGGTAACTACTAGTGGTGCAACAATATACCGGTACCGGTATATTGCAATACAGCGTCTGGCCAATACGTATTGTGGTACGACTTCCCTGTATTGCGATATTTTATCTAATATTTCAGCACATATTGCAAACAATGTAGCCGACTTTTAAAACTATTGAAGACCGCTACATCTTTTAGAATGTCTAGTATCTTAGATCAAATGGGTCGCCGTTTGTAGAGACATCAAAAAGTTGCCACCACAGCCAACCGATGTATAAGGCAATGCCGCCTTCAGTGTTTCCCTTTGATTCCTGTTTGATTTTGATGCTATAGCTACAAGGAAATAAATCTATGGGTTCAGTTTCATTGTGTTTTTCTTTACATAAAAGTGTGTAATGTATTGCGATACATATCGCAATACGGGTTGGCTGTATCGTTGCACCCCTAGTAACTACAGATGCAGACTAATATTCCTGTTTAGTTTGATGAATGAACAGTGTAATGGTAGCTCAAACACTACTAAAGTTAAATGCAACAAATTGGAGACAAACAATTTGACAGATGACAAATCTATATATGCCCCCTCTTAACGCAATTGGTGGTGTTGGTGGTGGTTAAGTAAAAACCATTTGCAATAGATTCAAAAAGATTAAACAGACTCACCAGAGACGGGTAGACACTCTATTGTTGCATCTTCATCCACAACATTGTTGATTCGATGAACATTGGAATCACCAGCAACCAATGCTAACGGAAAACCTGAAACTAAAACTTCCTCCAACCGATCAACATAATCCATACTGTATCAAATCTACTATAGAAAGCCAGTAAAAGATCAGAAATTCAAAGCTTATATCAATTCTCACACCAGAAAGTAGGTAGCAGCCTACTACTGAGAAGTCAGAATCTTTAATAATTAAATATCAATACAATATCAAAAACAAAACAAACTATTCTCACGTCTGGAAGTAGGTAGCAGCCTAGTCCAAAACGATTAACTAATCTTAATCACAAAACAAACTGATCTTAATGATTAGTAACTGATTCTCACGCCCCAAAGTAGGTAGGTACCTATTGTAAAGCAAACAGAATCAACAATAGTCTAAAGAAAACAAAATCAACAATAATTTGTCAAAACAAAAAGTTCTTACCCCAAAAGTAGGTAGTCACCTATTCCAGAGCTTTTACACTAATCTAACAACAAACGAAATGATCCCAATCACAGATTCGGACGTCCGGTATAAGGCAGAGGCCTTATTCAGAGCAATATAATCTACAGAACGATTTTTTGAGCACAAAAAGAAAGGATCGCGAAAATACAATACAAATATTCCGCAAAACCAAATCTTCTAAGTAAGAGAAACTATGTGCTCAAACAGACTAATGCCAGGAAGAAATGAGGGCAGATCTCACACACAGTACACTTTAAGCAACTATATACGTCTCGATATCGCTTTGAGTCGTGAAAATTGCAATAAGCAAAGTGTAACGTGTCTTTCATCAACGGTATAAACCTCCGAAAGAAAGAGTATCCACGATTCGAGTATTTCCCGCCACTAGACTCCGACTGTGGCCGCCACTTTCCGTATATTTCCGTGAGATAATACCATATTTGGTCATTGCCCGCTAGAGACCAACAGGCCTCGTGTTTTATTCCAAATTCTAATAGTTTATAGAAAAGCGCATTGTGCTTAACGTTGTCGAAAGCACCGCAAGTGTCAAGCATGGCGGCGAAGGTCACTGAGTGGTACTCTTGGTAACTTGCCACTGTTTCTTGTTAATGAAAGATGCAGTTATCGATCCAAGATGTTTTTGGTTGGCGTTTTGTTGGCAGTTGGGAAACATTTTATTGTGCCATGAACACCATCGGGTCATTCGTTCATGCGAAAGCTTCTCAACTATTTTATACATAACCGGTAATAAAGTTATTGGGCGGTAACTTTTAGGTAAGTCTTTAGGGTTTCCGTCTTTGTGTACTGGAATGATGATGCCTAATTTGCAGTCTTTGGGAACATACGTACGATGCTTGAATCATTATATTAAATAAAGTTTGTAGATGAAACAACAAAGTTTCACCGCCGCAGAGTATATGTCCATTCACTATTTGGTCAGTTCCCGGGACTTTTCGCTTTTGAAGTTGTTTTATTATAGTCTCAAGTTTTTTGGTTGTAACATTGCTTGGCAGTAGGGCTAGCGCTGTAACGAGTTTTCGAATATCCGAGCACTCGCGGTTCAAGTAGCAATCCGAGTGGTCAGATTCGTCCACTATAACATCGTAGATTCGCAAATCATATTATCTAAACATGTTGAATACTTTTAGACAAAATAATTCACGTTTACCATTTCATTCTCATGGAAAGATAATTGGATAGATAATTCTAGGAACATTAAATATCTGATAATCCCGGGCCCTGATGATTTGTTATGTTATGCTCTTCACTAACTGTGTCATGTGATTATCCATTCGGTTATGAGCACAATTTCATATATATTACATTTTATTGTTACATTTTGCATATTATTCACCATTATTTTGCTGATTAAGCATTTCGAATTCCTAATGTAATTAACGAGATTGTTTTCACGGGTAAATGTTTTACATTGCACCGCCCAGGTGACGCCGTATGCTACAGACGCATTTAGGATATGCATTTTACTTAACTCTCAACGTCTTTGTCTAGTAAGTTTACTGAATTTATCGACAAAGAAATTACTTTATGTGATAATTCATTGTTGATATCCTATTGATGGAAAACTCAAGTCCGTGGTGAAGATTTGGATGCTTTATCGTTTGTCATGTGTTTTCGCGAGACACTAAGTTGACTTACATCAGTATATCTGCTGTTTATACAATGCTTACCGATATGATTAGTTTTCAACCAATGTATTTCGCGTTAAAATTTAAAAAGTGTAAATACTGTTACAAACAATAAGTCTAAAAACAATTAATCAAATTTGCAAATGAACTAAATAAACTTAAACAACCTGATTTCGACCACAACCTAATTTCGACCGGTACTGGAAAATACCAAAAACTGGGTCACCAGGGTAGCCAGACCAAAATATATGCTACGCACATTCGCGTTCCATCTGGTTTCTCAGTATGTTGGTATTTCGATTAACAGTAAAAGGTTTGAAAGGAGAAACTGAACAAAAAAGAAAGACTTTTATCGGTCAGGTTCTACTGTCCGATGGTTATTTGCCATGACTGTCTGTGGTATTGAAAAGAAATGCACAGATGCTGCGCAGCAACCATATGAAACTGCCCTCAAACGTGCCGTACATTAACGGTATCCCAGTAGTGAGTGTAGCTTTATAAAGCAGCTAATGACAGTGGAATCAAAGCACAAAGCTGAAAAATAAGAATAGTACACATCATCTGTTTTGAAAAGGGAAAAGTACATGCTCATTTTCCTTTCAGTGAATTTATGCTCTGTTGAATGGTTTTCAAATACAGATATCAACACAACAAAGGAACTTAGTGGTAGTGGTGGTGATTCATCTTTCAAATGTCTACTGTTTCAACTTTCTGTGGTATGTGCTATGCTTATCATGATAATGGGCAAAGAGGAATCAGGGTTTGGTTCAAGTCCTTGTCCAAGCACAGCATCAGATGTGAGGTATCTGCTGTCAACATGAGGAGATAGTGACAGAAAATAACCATATGGCCCTCTTTTGAGGCCTTGTTATTGGAGTAAGTAAACTTTGATCTTCTGACTATAATCAATTGTCAAGCAAAGCTGTCACTGTAGTTATGGATCCCATAATGTACATGTATGGAAATTACTTCAGTTGCTTGGAACTTTGGTGGAGATAACAGATCTGATCGACCTAAATACATGGTCACTGCTGGTGCTGTCCACCTAGATACATGGTCACTGCTGGTGCTGTCCACCTAGATACATGGTTACAGCTTGTGCTGTCCACCATTAGTGCTGAGTTCTGGTGCTTTTGACCACATGTCTCTGACAGCCCTAACATTTACTTTAGAGAAAATGTTCAAAGGGGCTGCTGTCATGTGAATACAGGGTTGATTCAATCCTTGAAAAGTCCTTGAATTGATGCTTGTCTTAGACAATTCCTTGAAAATGGCTGAAAGCCTAAAAAAATAGAAAAGTACCCAAGTAAAATTGCATGAAATTAATTCGAAACTCCTTAAAATGTTTTATTGCTAACTTTGCCCAGCAAACTGATGTCAAGAAATAGGTTTTAGGTTTTGTAAACGCTCTATACTGGCTTTGTTGTGCAATATATAGGTGAGAATTTAGAACGCCCACTCACCGATAGGAATCAGCCAGTGTCAGCTCTTCTTCAACTCTTGATTTGTTCGCGGTTTCTGGCAACCGGCGCCTTTTATAATGTCATGGGCGACGGCATGTCTGTGTCTAAGTCGACTGTAGGACGATGTGTACATCAAGTGGTGCCACTCATTGCCAGTTTGGCCAGTCGCCACATTCAATGGCCTCAGCAGACGATGAATGACGTGAAACAGAAGTTCCATCGTCTTGCAGGTATTGTTTACATTTTGTCGTAGAATACACAAATAATTACATCCGGTGGGACTGTTCAGTATTTTTTTAGTGATAATCTTCGCATTCAAATGAGTGCGTGTAATGAACATGTACCTTAAATAATTATTTTTATAATGTAATAGTGACTTATAAACATGTTTAGAGCACGTTGTTGTGATTTAGCCAAATCAAAATGTTTGTATCGTCTGCTGATCGTTTTGTTTAAGTACTTCTCCCGAACGGTAGATAACTCACGTATATATTGATGAAATTCATCCGAATATTATTCGTAACTACTTTGTTCATACCAAGTACGTGTTGATCATTAAATCACTTATTTATTAGAATCGTTACAGTCCAGTGAGCTAATTCGAAGTATATTAATAAGTGTTTTATGTTTTTATAATATTTTGTTTATTGATTAAATTGAAGGGATATAAGTGGCCCAATGTGGGGCTCAAACCCATAAACACCAGTACGGCGCTAACTGAACTAACTTGACAGCTGTATAACCTAACACGACTACAATCCCCCCTTGCAGCATATGAGGCTTAACCGCCGTGGGTTTTCAAACACCGCTGTCAACATTGAAGTAAATCAATGGGAAAGTGCGGTCGATGTTGGCTAGAACCCTTTACCCCCTGAACGCAGTTACTACGATCTACATATTGAGCTAACTGGGCATTTGTATAAACCCAAACAACCCTACTTTTTTAGCATGCCAGTGCCTGGTAAGAGTGTTTCGTGTGTCGGTGCATAAATTACTTTTTAACCAGGTTTTTGAAAAAAACCAGGTTATTAGAATGGTGTGTCGTTAGGCGGGCGGGCGGGCGGGCGGCTGGGCGGGCGTCAAACTGGGTGGTTTCTGGCGAATAACTTGAGTTTTGTTCATCATATTGTAACCAAACTTGGTGTACAATAAGAACATATGGAGAGCTCGCTTGGGATTGCTTTTGGGTTCGGTCCGACAAAGGTCAAGGTCACCATTACTAAAAATAGAAATTTGGTTTCTGGCGAATATCTTGAGTTACATTGATCATATTGACATCAAACTTGGTGTATAGTAAGAAGATATGGAGAGCTCGCTTGGGATTGCTTTTGGGTTCGGTCCGACAAAGGTCAAGGTCACTGTTACTAAAAATAGAAATTTGGTTTCCGGCGAATAACTTGAGTTACATTGATCATATTGACATCAAACTTGGTGTATAGTAAGAACATGTGGAGAGCTCGCTTGGGATTGCTTTTGGGTTCGGTCCGACAAAGGTCAAGGTCACCGTACCTAAAAATAGCAATTTGGTTTCCGGCGAATAACATGAGTTTCATTGAACATATTGACATCAAACTTGGTGTACAGTAAGAACAAGTGGAGAGCTCGCTTGGGAATACTTTTGGTTCGGTCCAAAGGCCAAGGTCACCATTACTAAAAATAGAAATTTGGTTTTCGACGAATAACTTTTGTTTAGTTGATCATATTGACATCAAACTTGGTGTATAGTAAGAAAATGTGGAGAGCTTGCTTGGGGTTGCTTTTGGACTCGTTCTGCCAAAGGTCAAGGTCACCATTACTAAAAGTAGCAATTTGCTCTCCGGCTAATAACTTTAGATTTGTTGGTCATATTGACATCAAACTTGGTGTATAGTAAGAACATGTGAAGAGCTCGCTTGGGATTGCTTTTGGAATCGTTTCGTCAAAGGTCAAGGTCACTTAAAATTTAAAAATCAGTTTCCACTTAATATCTTCGCTATTCGTGGGTGTATTGACATTAAAGTTGTTGCATATATATATAATATATCTAAGTTTGAGTGTTTGTATGCATGTATCACCTCTGGCACCTTTGCAGCATTGATGATCATCATGAATTCATTATACAAATTGAGCCTTGGTTACAAATAACTACGTACTAAAACCTGGTTTGGGGGCATTGCCCATTTCTTGTTTTTTTTTCTTACAACATATTAACATCTCAAAACCACCATAATTCTATGCAATGGTTATTATGAATACAATGACAACACACTTATATTTATGTACATATATTTATTTGTAATAATGTATATAAATTGTATCACAGATAATTATGAGACAGTGATTAACATCATCACATATAATGCAACAAATAACCAATAACAATCTAAAATACATTCACTAAATTCATAATGAATATGTACTGTCTAACATTGAAAAAGGACTGTGTATAAACATTTTTTAACGATGACAATTATCAACATTAAATTTCAAATATCTAATGAAATAAATTAAGTAAATGTTAAACACTCCATACTGCAAATGTTATATAAACAGTATAATATCAATACGTTATATAGTTACATACATAATAAATCATACATTGCATAATTACAGGATTCCCAAATGTAGTGGGTGCCATTGATGGTACATTTATAAAGATATGCGCCCCATCAGCCAACGAGTCTGACTTTTTGAATGGGAAAGGTTTCCATTCTCTAAATGTACAGGTAAGATGATTACTGTGTATCTATTGTATAATATTTGTTACCATTGTTTGTATTCAGATTTAGCAACAGATTTCACACACAATGATTGAAAACAATAATGAAGTATGTATTTTGACAACTTTATTATATCATTTGTTGAGTATAAAACATGCATGAATATAAACTTCGAATTTCTTAAATTCCGAATACATCACAGTGGAAACATGAAAACTGAAATATTTCCAAATATAGCTACAATTAGTTATAAATACATCATAACATGGATATTTACACACATTCAGATGACATGTGACGCAGCACATCAGATTACCAGTTGTGTTGCCAGATGGCCAGGGTCGGTACATGACAGCTGAATTTTCAAAGAAAGTGCACTATGTCGAAAATTTGAAACAGGTGATAAATATTGAAATCAATAACTTGTTACTCTAACAATGTAATGAAATATAATTTAACAAAAAATATTGTCACATACAGTTTGACTTTTTAAGGACATTGTTAACGACAACCTCAGAATTAATTTGTTGTATTTCAATGCAATTCAACAATACAGTGTATCATGTACTCATAAAGCCGTTAGTAACACTAATTGTTATGTAATTATAGAAAATGTACCAACATATGAATTGTGTTATTTCAGGCACTAACAACGGAATTTTGCTGGGAGATTCTGCTTATGCCTGCAAAACTTATTGCCTGACGCCATTCATAAATCCGACGACGACAACACAAATGAATTACAATAGGGCACATTGTCGTACAAGAGTTGTTATAGAGCAGACATTTGGTATCCTTAAAAGACGTTTCGCTTGTCTACAATATGGGTTGAGGGTTAGTCCTAGTACTGCATCAAAAATCATAATTGCATGTGTAGTTTTGCACAATTTCGGAATAACTCATGGCGACATTCTATACGAACTCAACGACAAGGACATTCCAGACGACAACGAACCATACAACATGCAAGACATTACTGACAACGATGACGGAATGTGCATGAGGAATGCATTAGCTAGATATTATTTTTCTTAATTGTATATAATATTTGGCTGGAGTTCACTTTCCTGGAGTATTCCAGTAGCAGTACATTTCAAAAATTGTTTATTGATACTGTTCTGTATTTTCTGCAGGGTCCTACATTACTAGATCCACATTGATGTCACTTGAACTGAACAGCCTTTCAGGAAGATGTATGTGCCTTTCAAGAGTTTCTCTCACAGGTAACTTGTAGGCAAATTTTATTATGGTGTGCATAACAGTTCTCTGTTAGCACATATTGTGATGTCAATCATCTATTGTAGATCAGGCATGAGACTTTTTCCCTGGATTCACGGAAATCAGCGGATTTGACGCTGGCAAGGACTGTTTTTGAGACAGTTCAAGCCATCTTAGATGCTTAAAAGCCTGGAGCTTCCCTGGACCCCTTGCCAAATTTTCAGCTGATTTTGAAATTTTGCATTCTTGTGCCTTTTATATTCATAATTATGAATTTGTTCTTACGACAAATTATTGATTTAGTTTTTTTACTGTCATGGCCTAAATAGAATGTAAACTGTCAGTGAACTTGTGGCCATATCATATTTGATATGCTTAATGGAATAGATAACAAACAATTCAACACTTGCAATTTACTTAACTGGTAAATTTTCAGACCTAATTTTGTGTTTATCTTTAGATATTTTGTGTTATGGTAAAATTGTGAATTTCTACACGTTCACATTTCAGAGTAACCAATTACTTTTGCCAGAATGGAGAGCTGACATTGTCCATAGTATGTTGATCTACCTGTATCAGTCAACGAACAGTCCATACCACTTCAGTGTGCATGAATTATAAGGTATGAATTTGTAAAAAACTATTGGCAGGAGTAGAATATCATTAATTCCAAATTATAATAAATATAAATAGGAAAACATTTCACATTATGTGCAGATTGTTATTTAAGGGAAGTAACTTCACCTTATTTTATCGACCATAATTTTAAAGTAACAAATTTAACTGTTTATATAGCAGGAAATAGATTTCAAAATGATTAAAGGGAGGCAAATCCTATAAAAGTCATTTACTTTATATTTTCTTTGTAAAGTTGTAATTCAATTATAATAAGTAAAGTTATTGAAACTAGATACTCCAGATAGCTGGAAATGTGTCGTGGAGGTCACACTTTCTGTGCAAAACTTGTAGTTTTACTATAGAATAAAGAGGGCAAAAAAAAACTGGGCTAACGCCTAGATGGCAAATTTTTGAAGTTCAATATTTTAGCAACCAGTAGGTCTACATCAGTGAAACTTCACATGCTAGTATCTAATGACAATAGAAATCAGTGGCTAAAGGGATTTTATTGAGGTTTGTGAAATTTTGATTTTATTCAATTTTTAAAAAAATGATAGTCAAATTTGTATTGGAAGCGTTATCCCCTTGACTTTCTGTTGTCTGCTTCTTTGCAAATCCTCCAAAAAGGACAAGTTTATAATTTGGGCTGCTTTATATATATCATATGCAACGTTATGCCATTTTTTAAAAGATTAATTTACTTTTATTTATGTTGGACATGTTGTTATCTTATTCAAAATGATTGCTCGATGAAACAATTCTGTGAATGGATGAGCTTTTTGAACATTGCTACAATATACTATGACAGCATATTATATGGAAAGTGGGAGTGCATTACCTGGACTGGATGTTTTAATCAACAAGGTTACAGGCAGTTTCAGGTCAAAGATCGGAGAGACCCGTCCAGCACATGGCTAAGGACTTGAACCAGAAACTTTCATGTTCCTGCTTGGCATTCATACAATAATAAATTGTGCGTAAATGTGAATCACCTGGTCTTTGAGGGGAATAGTACCAATAGTATGTGAAAGGCTTGCTTGCTGTGAGCATGTTGAGGCAGGTGGAAGTCGGTTACCAGATAGCCTAGTTCATTTGTCATCATGATTTCAAGACATACTTATTTCTGCTTAAAATTCACAGGGCTGTAAAGGTATTGCAAAGAGTACAGTGGGGGCAAAAGTTGTGAATGCAGCTGCAGTGATTGCTGTGACTGTTTATGTTGAAATATAGGTAATGTACAGTTATTTGTATAGACCGTATTTTGTTGATTGAGCTTTCCTGCTTCAGCCAGCACCAGGCCATCATCAGACATTTTGCCATGAATGTGACATACCTTCCCACCTTTCGCAAATTGTCATTGTCTTATTAATGAACTCTGCAATGTTTCCCAGAGACACTACTGGGCTTAAGTATCAATAGAGATAACCATGGAGAACTGCAGGGTTCTATTATACCTTGTTGGAGTAATTTAGCAATTTCTTCTTCAGCTACTTTACATTTCTCTATTGGTAAGCGATAAGGTGGGGTTCGGACTGGTGGACTATCTCCAGTGTCAGTTGTATTCTGTACGAAGTCTGTGTACCCAATGTCAGTTGGTGTCTTAGAAAATATGCATTGGTTATCTATCAGTAAGTTTTGGTACTTTTATCTTTGTTCTTGTGTCATTTCAGAGGAACATCTATTGAAGACATTGTTCAAGTGAGGAGGGATAACATTAGTTTCATCACTTGTTTCTACAGAAATAATCTGTTCAACATTCTCTGGAGGTAATACATCGCTAGGTGTCATACTTCCAATAACAGTATGCTTATTTATGGTCAGTTTTCCATCGAAGACATTGGCTAGTCTTAATGGTATTTACGAGTACTTTCCCTAAGAGTATACCTCTGCGGTCTATAAAGTCTAGTTTTCCTTCTACTATTGAAGATTGATGTCTGTCTAATGGGTCAATAGGCTTAACATTGACTATAATTTCAGTTTGTGGCGGAATTTCAATGTATTCAGTTGTAGCTACTTTGGCACACATTGGCTTTAGTGAACTGTCGTGCATTAAACAATTTTCTGTCTTTTTATTATAAGTTTCATTTGACCCAATAATATATCACACTCATTTTTGAACAGGAAATCTCGTCCAAGTATGGCGTCATTTTTAATGTCAGCAACAAGGATTTCGTGCTTAAAGATATTACCTCCAATATCTATTGTAATTTCTGCTTTACCATAGAGTGGTGAGGTATCACCAGTTATAGTAACCATTTGTGTCTTTACAGACAGTAGCTGAGGTCAGGAGTCTATTGGTAACATTTCATATGCACATGTCTTTAGTATACTAATGTTGGAACTGTGCCTAGGAGAGTAGTTAGTTTTTAGTTGTTCAGTAGAACAACTAGTTCTATGGCAAATTTCGACAGTCGCATCGCTTAACTACGTTTGCGTATTAGCTACGAAAGTAGTATTTGAAAACCCTCAGCCAACTACGTCCAGTGCAATTGGTCATTTACATATTACGCGTGTGCATGGGAAATTCAAGTATCTGTCATCGTTCCGTTGCATATCGACGATTTACGGAAAATGTTTAAATTGAATACTTTATTGTCAACTGTTAATTATTAATGATACGAGTAACGAAGTGGTACGGAAATAACTGTCGAGAATGCATTGTAGGGGAGATCACTGCGTAGGAATTTTCTCATTCGGAAAACCTCAGCCAACTACGCCATGACAGCAAACAAAATGGCGGCCTCCATGAAAACGCAATATGAGGGAGTTAATACATTGACAACCATGTAATCCTGGGACAGATTGCTGAATTTGACTTGATGATGATGCCAAAACAACAGAAAAAACAACATGCTACACTACATCATACAGGTAAATTTTAAGTAAGATTCTGATCTCTATAAGTCGTGCGAGGTCATGCCGAGTGAATTATTAAAAATGCATATCATTATCAAGATGCATGCAAATGACCTTTACAACAGGATAAATTACTCATTTACTGTGTGGGGGTTAGATGGCCACTCCGTTAGCTCAGTCGGTAAATGGCTGTACCAATGTTTAGGGGGTTGTGGGTTTGAACCCAACATCTGGCGAACTTTTCCCTCTTTCTTTACTTCAATAGTGGCATAGTGTTTGACAGCCCATGGTGGTAGAGTCTCTCATGCCGGAAGGAGGAGATGTGTCGTGTTGTGTGGTTAGACAGAGGCCAAGTTAGCTCAGTCAATAGAGCGCTATACTAGTGTTTAGAGGTCGTGGGTTCGAAGCCCACATTGGGCACACTTTCCCCTTGATTTGCTTAAATTGTTACAAATGTATGATCAACCAATTTTGTGATATACAGAGCATATGTGCAATCAAGAGAATATCCACTACCATATACTTATCAGGGCCTATTTATCTCCTGTTTAGTTTAAACATAGTTATTTGACTAAATTGTCATGTAATATACAGTAAATACAAGATTACAAAGAGCATGTCATAGACAAGTGGATAGAATTGGAGGCTAAATCTCCTGTTTTATCCTTTACATATATGCTGAATGCCAAGTAAGGGAGATATAAATACCATTTGTACATCTTGGGCATGATTCGGCCCGGAATTAATCCCATGACCTCCAGCACTTAAACCAGAGTACCTGATGAGTGACTGTGTTCAAACACATTGAGGTGTATTCATTTGGAGTTTACACAACTTTCTTTATTGTACTGTGAACAAGGCACCGGATAATAAATATTTTTTGTTGAAAAAGATTTTTTAACAGAACTTTACCAGTACCAGAAGTTGATTTTCACAACTTGTTGGCATAGTTCTTATTAGGTCTATTCTTACACATAGCTTCAAAGTTCTTAATTGTGATTCTTCTTTGCAGCCATGATTGACAGATGATGAATTTCAGTCCAGATGAATTATGATCTTCATTATAATTTATATGAGATTCCAGAATCACATATTGTAAGAGCTTAGAATGGTGTAATGGAACTACTGCTACTGTTCGAAGCCATAATTCTTTGTTGAAACAGCCATGTTGGCAGCAAATGACATATTTCAGGATGGCATTCAGGGTAAGTTCCGTTACATATGACTATGACAAGACGACGCTCAATGGTGGCTTCTACTGTGAGCCCTCGTAAAAATGGTAATACTTCAGTGCATTATCATCTCCATAATGAAAATAAGGATCTCTTCAATGATCTTCTTACAAACAGCCTCCTAGAGGGAGAACTGTATGACATTATTAGTCTTCTTGATGACAACAATTCTTCTGTGGATGTAATAGTTGGCAAACTAGAGTCAGTGATTTTAGATTAAGCTAAAAGTTATGAACGTCGTAAAAGTCGTGTTAAGAAACCAGATCGTAATCTCTGGTTCGACAACTCCTGCAGACAAGCGAAGAAATTGTGTAAAGCAGCACTTCTATGGTTTAGAAGACTTCGAAGTGTTTGTAATTTGCAGTCTTACCTACATGCTAAAATGTCTTAAAAAAACTTGTGTAGATCAAAGCGACAAGCTTATGATCGGCATGTTGTACCTAAAATTGAGTCCTCTATGAGGAACTCTAGGAACTTCTGGAGGGAAATCAATAAACTTACACGTAAACCATGACCGAAACCAAACATTGATCTTGATTCTTGGTACGATCATTTCAGCACTGTGTTTGATTCACAGAATCATGAAGACCCAATTATAGACAATACCTATATAGGTGATGATGATCTGAGTGAGACTGAAGACTTATTATTTAACTCTCTTATTACAGAGGCTGAGGTGAAGGACTCTATTGCCAAATTACATGTTAACAAATCTACTGGTGGAAATGTTGTACCTTCGCACATAGTACATGGTTGTGTCATTTTATTACCTGTGTTAGTAAAGCTTTTTAACAGACTTTTTATAAATGGTGAGTTCCCAACCAGTTGGGCAGAATGTGTTATAATCCCTGTACACAAGAAGGGAAGCATTAACCAACCAACCAACCAACTATCGAGGTATTGCTCTATTGAATTGTATTAGTAAAATTTACATATCTGTCTTAACAAAAAGGCTAATGTTTTATGTTGATGTTTATACAAAGCTCTGGAATCCCAAGCTGGCTTCAGAGAAAGTTTTTCAACTATTGATAATGCCTCTGTACTGAATTCCATTGTCAGTAAATATTTTATGTTTAAAGGCAAACCCCTCTATGTTGCTTTTATTGACTTTCAAAAAGCATTTGACTCGGTTAACCGACCGATTTTGTTTGATATCTTGCATAAGAATGGGATTCGAGGTAATTTGTTCAATTCTGTTTCTTCTATTTATGCACGTGTAAAGACAAGTCAAGGCTTCACTGATACATTTCAGTGTCCAGTTGGACTAAGGCAGGGTTGTCACTTGAGCCCGATTTTATGTGAACATAACATTAGAGGTGTTCAGTTGTTTCCTGACTATACAGAAATATTTCTGTTAATGTTCGCAGATGACATTGCCCTAGTCGCTGATACTGTCTCTGGACTACAGAAGCAGTTGAATATTTTGCTAGACTTTTGTTCTAATTACAAACTTACTGTAAACGTTGCTAAACCTAAAATACTTGTTTTCAAGAGAGGTTCTTTGTCACGTAGATTATCTTTATATAAGATGTGTGAGGCTACCTGTGAAAAAGGAAAGCGAGCACTTGCTCACCTGTTGTATTGTTTTAGTAATTTATCTTATATACCATTTAGAACTTTCTTTAAAATATTTGATTCGAAAGTAGCATCCGTGATGTTATATGGATCTGAGTTGTGGGGATTAGAACGGTTTGATTGTATTGAACGCATTCAGATATTAGCTTGTAAAGATTATTGAATGTTCCTGTCCATTCATGTAACAACGCTGTATTAGGTGATACAGGTAGATTACCTATGTATATATACACTTCTAATAAGTGTATCAAGTATTGGATACGCATACTGACTCTACCTAGGACTCGTTATGTACGAAAATGCTATGACATGCTATTTCATTTTGACCAGCTGGGTTACAAAAACTGGGTCTCCAATGTAAGACTAACTCTTTGTTCCAATGGTTTTGGCTATGTGTGGTATAGTCAGTATGTAGATAATCCAAAATACTTTCTTTATATGTATGTGCAGAAACTCACAGATCAATATAGACAAATATGGTCTACAAACTGTCTTCAAAATAGTAAACTAATGTTTTATACACAGTTTAAGCCTGTTTTTGGTTTAGAAAATTACATTGTAGATATTGATATTTCTAAATTTCAGTCCAGTCTAGCTTCTTTTAGATGTTCCAGTCACGACCTTATGATTGAACAAGGCAGATATTTTAATATTCTAAGGGAACACAGACTGTGTCCCTATTGTGACAGTTGTGTAGAAGACCACTACCATTTCCTAATGATATGTCCTCTATATTCGAACCTTCTTCAATGTATTTGTCAGATTACTATGTCGCATATCCAACATTACATAAATTTAATTATTTGATGTCTTGTACAAATGTTGACACTATGAGAGGATTAGCTATGTATGTATAATATGCATTTAAAACCAGGAACTCACTCATGTCAGTTTTTTCCTAAGATTTATGTTGTTGTATTGTCAAGTGATGACATTGTGTGCACTGATCCTGATCTTGCTTCACATTGTATATATATGTATTGTATTGATATTATGTGAATGGGCCGGTGGCCAAAATAACACAATAAATAAATAGTTAAATAAGAACAAAAAGTTGATCAAAATTCAAATATGTATTGAATTAAATTAATGCATGATTCATTTGGTTTCATCATGCCAAAAGTACTTAGCTACACAGCTTAGGTTTTCTATTTGCAATTTTGTAAGAAACTGAGAAAAGTGAAAAATTACCTTGGTAATAAAGTAAATATGCCTTTATTTATGAAAATTACTTTCAACATTTTCTGTTTTCTTGTTTTTTAGTGATACTGCTGAAGAAAGATTATTCGACGCTGAGAAGAGTTCCTTTTGACTGTGACCATCTTTGAATAATGTATTGTCATGAAGTGCAGCAAATAACATCCTGGAGTGACTTATTTAAAAAATGCTGTTAAAATGAAAGTTCAAATCTGTTCTCAAAACGGAAACTTAAGTGTGGACTGATGTTTGCATTTGTGATTGAATTACTGATGTCTTTTATTTTTTGTGGACACAGTATTTTTGCTCATGAATATAATTCTGGCAAACCCTCGAGATTGTCTACCTTTCAGTATGTGTCACTGCCACCTGACAGTTGCAAATTGTGACATGTATTGTAAATCATAAACATGTGGCAGAAATCCTTGAATATTTCTATGTTATAATTACAGTCGCTGTTTCTAGACACATTTTTGATACTTTTTGTAGGAATGTATCTTTGCAAATTCATTTTTTCTGTAGAAAAGTGTTACATTTATGAGTTTATCTCAAAATGATAAGCATGAAAACAATGTACTGATATTACAATGTAGATCTATGTAGTTTTCTGGAAATTGCTCTTCAGTCTGGTTGACCAGACATAGCACATTTTCACATAAAATTGTGTCATGAAGGCATGAATGTTATGATGGGTTAAATATAATATTATGGAAGTTCTGTAATTTATGTCATAATTTTTGTGAAATAAGCATTGTCAAGGAAACGTCTCATTATTTTAACATGGATAAAAATATAGAAGTATTGCTGAAGGTGTCTCTTCTACAAATGTCAAGTGTATTGACAGTACAAATTTTGTTGCAACATTTTTAAATCAAAGTGCTATTTTCTCTTCCTAACGAAACATAAATGAAGTATTATAATTTTACAAATGAAATGTAGATGTCGAATTATGTCATACTGTAGTGAATAGGAGTTCAATGGTCATGAGCCAAACTCAGTTTTACAGGTTTTATCCTGAATATAATTTTTTTTGCAGTTCCCAATATTTATCCAAAGTTTTTAAAGAATAATACCTCTAGTCTACATATATTGATATTCAGCTAATTTTCTCACATAAAATTTTGTGTTATGAAATTGATGATGGTTAAGCTTTCTAATTTTTGGCTTTGCCAGAGAGCTTATGTCATTGGGAATTGTCTATTGTGTGTGTCTGTGTATAACGACCGAGTGTGTTCGAAAACTTTTTATTTTTAACAGTTTGTCTTTATTATCTGTTATTAGGCGTTAGATTTTTTATTTGTCTATGATTCACACAAAACTGCAGATACTGTATTTGAACATACTTTTCATTGATAAGTGAGCTGTTCTTGGTTCACACTTGCATGAAATTATTCAACTTATTATATTGAAAACTAATTTTCTAGAAACTACATTGTAATAGTTTTGAAAGAAAGTGGAGCGATGTTGCTCACTTAAGTTGCTGAGCATTTTTCTTTTTGTGAGACTGGTTAGTTTATGCATACTTCTTTTACATAAATTGTATAGACAAGCTTTTAACTCTTGATGACTGTTTTACTAAATAGTTAAAAAGTTTAATTAAATAAGTTTTACAAAATAATGGTCTTAGTAGTCTATTATGCCTTGTATTTAATTTTATACGCCATCAAGGTTAATACTAGAATCACCCTATCGATTGGTTTGTCTGTCCAATGTTAAACATATGCAGTTTACATAGCTAACATCATAATAGCACATTTTTTTATTCTCGGGGTGAAACCCCCTCCGACTCAAAAAAGTATACTTTTTGCAGAAACTGTTCAAGGTATACCTTTGAAACTAAACAGACGCGTGTCGGGCACTCGCAGACGGTGCTCTTGTTACATATGTTTTTAAAAACACAAAAACAAATTCTAACGTCAAATTTTGAAATAGAAGTTATTTTTGTGATCAGGGGATATGTGTCTTTCAAATGCAAGCAAAAAGTAAATTTTAATAAATTTTGCCATAAGCGCCAAAATCACAGACCCTCAGGCTCATATGTCTATAACTATATGGAAAGATTTTGTCGCTGTTATGTTCTCCTTGTAGATCTTGGAAACCACAGACTATTTATAAATCCCACACTTCTGACACCACCTGAAACGGAAACGGGGTCTGCTCCCGAACACGCCTCAATATACAGCACGTGAGTTCTTCTCGAGCGCACGTAATGGTTTACACAAGGAGAACAAATATACCACAAAATCTGAAAGTTAAAAGAAATACAAAATATTTAATAAACAATATCAGTTACATGAAAATCAATAAATATGTGTAAGTATGTTCTGTAGTCGTCTTCTTAAATGACCTCGTCTTTGATGGGGCTTGAACCTCGTCAGGATATGAATACTTGGGTATGGTTAATGAATACTGGGTATGTGCGATCAAATACTTGGTCTATTTATGCTAATTCTGTGGTAGGATACTATTTTGGTATTAGGAAATAATAAATATATCTTAGTATCTTGATCTACATGGACATAGACCACTAAAAGTTGGTTTATAGATCTAGTTCTACCTGGTTGTAGAGGCTATCTATTTTGGATCTGGAATAATATAATTAATGTTTATTTCAAGATGATAAGTTGTCATACAATTATTATTATATGGCTCCTCTCATGACGGCTAATAATATGACTTGAAATAGTCGAGATCTAGATGTAGTTGTAAGAAAAATTATAATACCTTTTTGGTAACGGGGGATACTGGCATTATGGCCTGCATGGTAAATGAATATATGTATTTCGGCTGGAATATGGTACTAAAGACGCCTGGTTGCGGCTGAAGCCAGCATGTCAATAAGAATTCTAACCGAATACTGACGAGGAGAACGCCGCCGACTTGATATTTTAGTAGTATGCCGGGGACGTCATGACGTCGCGGGCTGACATTTAGCCCATGCCTTCGTTATCTCGGACGTTCTTGGATAAAGTCCGTTTACATTCGGATTGGATGGCTGACGGAAACGAAAATTAGCGAGAATATGAGTATATTCTGTGACGTTTTATACGATAATAAATTAATGTCATCTGACATCGGGTTATTAGAGATGTAGATATTTATATAAGGTAACGATTCACTATGATATATGGTTTTGTTCTTGGTGTAACGTCGATAACGTTTCGAATTAAGTTTGAAAGCTTGTGTCGTTTTCGGATACGTGCAGACGAAACAAAATGAGCGGCTGCTACGTCGTTACAATTTACTCATATAGTATTTGTCAGTGATAAGTTCTTGATGCATTGACTATTTAGTTTTGTGACTTCACAGTAAGTTCACACAAGGTTTACCTGATGTTTGTATGCCCTCCCCACCCCCTTCGAAGAAGAGAGGGCATATTGGATTGCAGATATTGGTCGGTCGGTATTTATTACCTTTCCGTTTCCGATCAATAACTCAGGAACCCCGTGACCTATCATCCTAAAACTTGGTCCACACACTCACGTTGTGTAGCAGAGGAACCCTATTTATTTTGGGGTCACGGTCAAAGGGCAAGGTCACAGGGTGCATAATGTTTTACAAACATCTCTTGTTTATTGCTTTGTTGACAATTTGACATACAGTGTGTTTGCCAGTAACGGATCACTAGTGAAATAAAGTGCTGCTGCTAACGAACGGTTTATCTTTGAATGTTTAACTAATAATATTTGTGAAGAATATTCATTACTCTTGTTATCAAATTAATATATTTGAGTTTATTTGTGGAATTTCGTGTTTGAGGATAGACATGATAGATACCTATGAATAGCTGTCAAAACTCAAATAGGAGTATTTTAGTGTTTTGACCGACAATTGGGGCCGTTTTGACCGAAAATCCATACTGCATACCATACCTATGAATCTGTCATTACCGGATCATTTTGACCAATAGGGGATCACATGACTTACTGATTGTTGGGATCGTCTCAAGTGGATTTTTGCTTGTCAAAACATGTGTTGCAGCTAGAAAATAAGGTCAACTGTTCTAAAATGTCTTTACCCCCAAAACTCGTGGAAAGAAACTGACAATGTTTCATCAGCAACAGAAATTGTCACACATTATTTTTGGCAAAAATGAACAAGTAGATCAAGTCAAGAAACAATAACTTTATTTAAAAATAACACAAATGTCTTAATAATTCAGACAGATAGGAATGGGACGGATAAAAAGTAGACAGACATGCAAATGCACAATATCATGTATATGAGTACTTGCATGTATCATGCAATCATGCACATGTAATCGTGTGTGTTTTTATATATGCATAATAGGCGTGTATGCATTGGATGCATTCATACATTCAGGGCATGTATTCATAAGTCATGCATTAATGTAGAATAAAATCTATGTATTCATACATGTATACATTCTTGTATGCACGCATGTATTTTAAACATACATTCATTCATACCCTCATGTACCATGTGTGCATATCCGCATACTCATATGCACCTGATATGTTCATGCATCTGTTCATATACACATCGTCTACATAATTGTATGTACATTGGTATATAGACAATGTGTATTTGAGTAGATGCCTGAACATATCAGTCAATCTATAAAATACAGACATAAAGGCAACCATACATCATGTTTGCTTTGATGAACTTTAGTTCAACAGGAGTTTTGTTAGCAACTCATTTCTTACAACAGTCTATGACTCTTGACTAACAGTACATTTCATTGTACATGGTGCACCACGATTACTTCACCTTGATTCTATGAAATAGTAGGAAAATGAGCTTTTTAATACGTTGGTGCAATTATAGTACTGAATATTTGAGTAAATGTTGTTTTTACAATGCTTTCCTGCCAAAATTCCACATTATCTGGACAAGAATTTAATTTTGACACGACCCCAGAGCGGCAACGAACGTCATAGAGCGTGATCCGCTAATGGGTCAATTTAACACTTCAGATTCTGCGGCATACAATTGAAAAGAAAATACACTGTTCCACAATTCATTTGCATTTTCCAATTGTCCATACAATGACCTACAATATGATACCAAATGTTACTACTTACTCTTTACAATTACCTAATTTCTTGCAATCATGGTTTGTCTTTCGTTTCCAAACGAGGCTGTGAGTGTTTGCGATGTTAACACCAGTTGTAAACTTTTGGCCGACGCGGATTAATAACGATGCATATCGCAGTCAAACTTATGAGATAGTACCAATAAAGGTGCTTGTTTTATGCCATGAATATCTTTATTGAAAATATTTCCTCTCTGTTATTTTATTCTGGAAGGAATTATCAAGTGATCCACTATTGGCCTGCATGATTCGTTACTGGCAACATGACTGTATATGTGTTTGTCAGGTCGTTGGATAACAAACAACATAAATACTTCACTTCTTTATTTGATACTTAAGCCATGCAATAAGTGTGATTACCTACTGGCAGCCATGTGATAAGTGTGATTACCTACTGGCAGCCATGCAATAAGTGTGATTACCTACTGGCAGCCATGCAATAAGTGTGATTACCTACTGGCAGCCATGCAATAAGTGTGATTACCTACTGGCAGCCATGCAATAAGTGTGATTACCTACTGGCAGCCATGCAATAAGTGTGATTACCTACTGGCAGCCATGCAATAAGTGTGATTACCTACTGGCAGCCATGCAATAAGTGTGATTACCTACTGGCAGCCATGCAATAAGTGTGATTACCTACTGGCAGCCATGCAATAAGTGTGATTACCTACTGGCAGCCATGCAATAAGTGTGATTACCTACTGGCAGCCATGCAATAAGTGTGATTACCTACTGGCAGCCATGTAATAAGCGTGATTACCTACTGGCAGCCATGCAATAAGCGTGATTACCTACTGGCAGCCATGCAATAAGCGTGATTACCTACTGGCAGCCATGCAATAAGCGTGATTACCTACTGGCAGCCATGCAATAAGTGTGATTACCTACTGGCAGCCATGCAATAAGTGTGATTACCTACTGGCAGCCATGCAATAAGTGTGATTACCTACTGGCAGCCATTCAATAAGTGTGATTACCTACTGGCAGCCATGCGATAAGTGTGATTACCTACTGGCAGCCATGCAATAAGTGTGATTACCTACTGGCAGCCATGCGATAAGTGTGATTACCTACTGGCAGCCATGCAATAAGTGTGATTACCTACTGGCAGCCATGCAATAAGTGTGATTACCTACTGGCAGCCATGCAATAAGTGTGATTACCTACTGGCAGCCATGCAATAAGTGTGATTACCTACTGGCAGCCATGCAATAAGTGTGATTACCTACTGGCAGCCATGCAATAAGTGTGATTACATACTGGCAGCCATGCAATAAGTGTGATTACCTACTGGCAGCCATGCGATTAGTGTGATTACCTACTGGCAGCCATGCAATAAGTGTGATTACCTACTGGCAGCCATGCGATAAGTGTGATTACCTACTGGCGAAATGACACGAAATGTATTCTTTTAAGTTTTCTGATAATTATCAATTAATCCGATTAATTAGTCGGTCTGTCTGTCCGATTAATCGATAATTAGCCGATAATGATTTCTATGTCGACAATTTCGGCTATGTCAACATGATTTCTCTGGCCCAAAGAGTGTTTTCACACCTTAATGTACTTGTTTGTGTCGACATCCTCTCGACTGATGATGATGATTGAAATTGAAAAGGTGTCAATTGACCGTGAAGAGATAAACAATTTTATCTCGACCTATTGTTTGTGTCACAATTAATTTGTTCACAGTTTGTAAAACTGATCTTTAAATTGACATCGTAGTTTGCAATATGATTGATAAGTGTCGCAGCGAATATTTACCAGTTTCAGTAAAACTGATAAATTCAGCCACTCGCCGTATATGATTAAATATTGTTGAAAAAAAGGGCATTAAACCAGAAAAACAACATAAAAATCGAACATACACATATATTATGTCTGTGATATTATTTATTTAAAGTATATCAAATATCACGATTCAATTAGTTTTACAACACCTGCAGCAAAACACACGAGTGGTAAGTTTTACAACACCACCATAGCAAAAATACGTATATACAAGACAAGTAAGTTTGCCAGTACTGGAATCGGATGTGTCGTCATTCGGATATGTCCAGATATTTTATCAGGTCCCTGTAATGTCGACATAAGGGGTTTTGACTGTATTTGATTTTTGGCTGTTCGTCCGAGCCGCAAACGTAGCAGCCACACATCGCAGCCACCGCCGTAGTGCACGGTGCGCACACGGGTGTGTGGCTTAACAACAGTAGCTACCTGGTTGATCCTGGCTTTTTGTACTGCTCCGTTGAACGCCCTGATGAACGCCTCACATTACTGTGTCGACAGGTTGCTGGTAACAGATAAGACGGCAAACTCGCTTAGTCTTATCTCAATTATGATTGACAACAGTCGGCGATCATTCTCTGTATATTCCAGGCGATGGATACTGTGCGTCGGTAGATATTTTGAGTGGTACCACCAGTCGCCAACCCCCCGACACTGGAACAAACCAAGTGAATCATGTGGACAGAAGCTGCAATTACCACCGTAACACTCTAGAGTGGCCTCCCATATTGCAGGTAACCATTCAATAACAAGTTCGCTTTTCTATTCCAATTGACATATCCTGCAGCGCTGATGCCAGTAGCATGTTTATAGCGGCTCCCTTGTTCTCTCTACACTTTGTAAACATCTCCATTTTGCTTGACACAAACCCACATGATGCACACTGAAACTGTAACTGGGAACCGAGTCCTAACTTCCGTTCTTCACGCACTGAGATATTTAAATTTCTGCATTTCCTAGCACTATACTCTTTATAAACATTTTTCATAATGATGACGGGCCGATCTAAGTTTACCACTCTGTTACCTTGTGGTTCATCAGCAGTTTTCATTTGCAGGTCTGGACGTGGTCGAAGTGCTGGTTTCTTCATCTCCGTCTGGTATTGGTGTACCTGTGCATCTACATCTGAACTGCATCTGATTTCGGTGGCAGCTGTAATTTGAAGAAGGTAAGCAGGTAACTTTCTTTTTCAAATTTTGGCGAATTTTGCGTTTTTTAGGAAATTTGCTTATACAGTGGAACCCCTCAAAACCGGAACCTCAGTAAACCGGAATTCCCTCTAAACCGAACAATTTGCGTGGTCCCGATTGTTTCTGTTCTATTTTCATTGTGTAAAAACCTCTGTAAACCGGAACCCCTCTATTCCGGAAACCGAACAAGATTTCAATTATTTCTAAACAATTTCAACAGTAATTTACCGCTCTAAACCGAACAGCAGTTTATGACACCTAAAGTGTTTAGACAATAAATGTGTTAACACGGCGTTTTCACACCTTATCTGTTATGGCTTCAATCGGCAGTAGCTACATGTTTGTTAACTTTATGATGGTGCGCGGGTAAATAGGTACAGTGTGATAATCGCAATTATTAACCGAGTAACGACAAAAGAAAGTGACAGTTTGCAAACATCATTAACAACTTTTAATTGCCGACCATACACATCAATCGATGTTTTCAATAATTTATTTAATGATGAATGCTACAGTAGGTGACTGTTCAATTGATCTTTTGTTAAAAGAATCAAATTATCATTCTAGTTAATGAGCGTATTAGCAGGGTAAAGACGAGTGCAGGTATTGTTGTTTAAACTAACAATAATGTGGAACAATTTTGTTGTTTTATCAAACAGTTTCTGTCAGATTGATTTTATCATTCACACAATCAACATGTCTGCCCCTCCTTCTAAATGCCGAAGAATAGAATTGTCACTTGATGACAAAATTAGACTAATCAAAGAGTCAGAATCTGTTCCGAAACCGACAATCATGGTACTGAGTGCAAAGTTTGGAATTGGCAAATCAACTGTTTCTGACATCCTAAGTCAATAATTATGTTGTTGTTTAATGCATTTCCTAAAACCCCTCAAACACTTCAGAATACCATAGCTGTTTAAGTGTGTCAAGATAAAAAGTATTTTGCAATCACCATAATCCCACTATACATATGACAATGACGTTCCTCGTTAAAACTACGGTATCTAGGTTGTTCCGCATGTATGCTTATTTTCATGTCATGTGCCATTCCATTTATTATATGCTGAATGCAAAAAATGAAGAAGTCGAGGATATTCAGTTGAATGAAAAAGTGATAAGTAAAAGTAATTCCTTAATACCATTGATTCTCATGTTTAAATAGTACATTGAAGGAATATAAGATGCAGTTTTGACATTTACATTTGTTTCCAGAGATGTCATGTAACAACACCATGTTAGTAAGAAGAGAATGGATTTTTAGCAGTATTTCAAAGTATGAAGTACAGGATTTTGAAGAAAACCTGTTACAATAGGTGGGTCATAAAACTTATAGATGCTTCTTGTTTACATTACTAATTTTGAAGAAGAAGAGATTATTCTGTTTTATTGTAAGTTTTAAACTTTATTTTTTGTTTATTCGGAATCTGGTTAAGTTTAAATATTAGTGCCTAGTTGTCCAGAAAAAAAGCGAATAATTAATGAAGGCAATTCTGCTTTTTTAAACTTTTTTTCACAAGGAGAATTTACCAAGCAATCATAATGAAGCTTGAACACAATGTATATTGCCACCAGACCTGGAACGAGTTCGTTTATGGGCTTGATCAGATGTACAAATATTTATGGGCTTGATCAGATGTACAAATAATGCACAAATGTTCAGCACATAGTGGTGATGTGTCAAGTGCAAGTCGAAGGTGCCTTGTCTAAGGTCGAGGTTACACCTACATGTCATGTAGTCCTGTATATATGCACAGTGCAGAGATGGTCGTGTCCATTGTGGCAGTGTCTTCGGCGAGGGTATTTTAGTCCGCCAACCAATGACAGTTTTAGTTATATTTAAGCAACCAGTGGTTTTAATGCCTCTGACATGAGGATTTTGATTAACAGATCAGTTGATGATAGATTTAGAATGTCACCACTGAATATCATTTGATAGATAAGCATCCACTAGTTATACAATAATATATTTATATATTCTAATTGAAAACATTAACATTCTTTAGAAGGAAGTTTCTTGTTATATGAACATATTATTATTGTAGATGGCTTATTGACCCAAGCACAGGAGAAATGATGACAGATACTGACGAGCTCTCCTCAGAACCAGAAACCATGGAGACATGCTCTCTCCAGTCAGTGTCATGTTCTGACCAAGGAAACCAAGGTAAGGGATGAAATTGCTGTTGTCTTTGAAATCCTCGCAAGAGTGATAAGTGCCGAGATTAGAAGTGCATATAGTTGTATATCAGTAATTTTCCGTGGAGTTGTGTCTGCGCTACTTCTCCTATACCACTGGGTGAAATTTCACCAACCCTCGCAAGAGTGATAAGTGCCGAGATTAGAAGTGCATATCATTGGCATTGTATATCAGTGATTTTCAGAGGATTAGCTGGTGATTTTATGATTGCCCTATTTCTCCTATACAACTGGGCTGAATTCCACCAAACTTTACATTAGTGTTATTGAATCGTAACTTTTACTATAGATGCATACTGTTTATAGAGTCATGGTCTCAGTGTATCAGTATTTTGATGCCTCATTACATTCTTAGCTGATAGTTTGCTCAAACTATGAATGTTCTTGATCCTACATCAGGCAGCTATACAGGTTTTCTTGTATGATATATTTAAAGTGTGTGTTTCAGCTGATGATGTGTGTCTGGAAAGATGCGCTATCCAGGTGCAAGCTGTTTGTGGCAGCTATGCTGGGACACATAACTATTCAAAGGACCATTGCTGCTATTTTTGTGAAAAAGATGACACAACATTTAGAGATGGCTCACAGTGATGAAATAGATGTAGCTAGGATATCCAATCAAAATGAATCAACTGAGCTAAATAAAGAGAGAAGAATGGCTTTAGATAGGTTAAGAAATCTTGGAGATTTCAACAATAATGTTCAAGTTCTTTCCGAGGGTAAAGGAACCCTTATAGTAGGAAAAGGAAATTCTCATTCATTGCCGACGGATTACCTGCCTTGTTTCTCTTGCTTTGTGTTCTACCTAAAAGCTGAATTGTGGAGACATGCCGAAGTTTTAAGATTTTAAGAAATTTAAGATTCATTGAAATTAGGAAACACAGATGAAGAAAAGAAGCTTCAGAAACAGTATATAAGAGCAAGTCAGTTGCTGTTGTTTGGAGCAGGACTGGTGCAAACATGAATTTTAATGAAGACTATACAGAATATGTAATAAATAGTTTAATAAACGATGATACAAGCAGATGCATTAAGAGTGACAAAATGCTGTTACAATTAGGTAAGGTGCAATTTGTACATAGCAGGAAATATATTTCAGAATGATTAAGGGGAGACAAATCCTATAAAAAATCATTTACCTTATTTTTTCTTTGTAAAGCTGTAATTCACTTATAATAAGTTAAGTTATTGAAACTAGATACTCCAGATAGCTGGAAATGTGTTGTGGAGGTCACACTTTCTGTGCAATACTGGTAGTTTTACTATAGAATAAAGAGGGCAAAAAAAAACTGGGCTGACACCTAGATGGCAATTTTTTGAAGTTTAATATTTTAGTAACCAGTAGGTCTACATCATTGAAACTTCCCATGCTAGTATCTAATGACAATAGAAATCAGTGGCTAAAGGGATTTTATTGAGGTTTGTGAAATTTAGATTTTATTAAATTTTGAAAAAAATGATAGTCAAATTTCAGTCAAAATGTGTCTGGAGACTGTTCCTCCCCCTGGCTTTCTTGGATATTATAGCAACCAGTAGACATGCCGAAGTTTGCAAATTTAAGATTCATTGAAATTAGGAAACACAGATGAAGAAGAGAAGCTTCAGAAACAGTATATAAGAGCAAGTCTGTTGCTGTTGTTTGGAGCAGGCGCAAACATGAATTTTAATGAAGACTATACGGAATATGTAATAAATAGTTTAATAAACGATGATACAAGCAGATGCATTAAGGCAGCGGATGCGTAATGGCCTCAGTAAATATCGTGCGATGTCGGCAAAGATCGTAAATCTTCGTAATAACTCGACATGACTCGGAACATTTCACAAACAATATTATTATTTTAATTTTGCACAGGTTTTCATTCATTATGTGAATTTCAAGTGTCATTCAATTATTTAAATGTAAAAAAAAACGGGCATTTTAAAAAAAACTCGTATAAACTGCGTCATGTTTGGGATTCCCTGAATCATAGATGCTAAAAATAGCGCACTACAACATAAACATGAGGTTTAGAGATAAATCGGGAGTGTTTCGTAAAGTTTGTAGTAAAAAACCGTCGTGCAAGCTTTCGAAGTTCGTTAGGATCGATCACAATTATACTGACACATGTGATGGATCTTCTTGCAAAACGGTAAATTGTGCCAGTGATAGTGATTTGAAACTTGGGAAAACCGTTTCTCTTGATGGGTGGAGAGAGGGCCGGCGTGTTATAGAATTGGGCGTTCTAATGGACAATTTGCAATTCTGTGAGGCATGTAAGCTTGGTCCAGTTGCTTTAACTAGTTACAACATAGTTGGTGAGCTTCAGAAAGGACTAGGGGGCTATCTGTACGTGATGTGCCAGAACGCCGATTGTCAACACGGAAATCGAGTAGCTTACCGAAAAAATCATCACCAGACAGCCTAATATAAAATTTCCATAAAACCATTTAGACATGCTTAGTTTAGTATTGAGTGCACAAAATGTGATTTTTTGCTAGAAGTGTACCTGATTTCGAACAGACCCTAAATATTTGGACATATGCAGTTTCATACATGTTTTGTGGTTATTCACAAGAATGCTCTCCGTCTATGCAGGTGTTTTTTGCAATGACAGTTACCTGTCTGTATCTTAATTTTTGATATTCCGTTTAAAGATATGTATATGTAAACATAACACAACAGCTTAATACTCCCGAAATGTGCCAGCATGGACACTCACCTGGTAGCACCATGCAAGCATCTTTGGCTTGCGTATAGTCGGCTCGTATAGTCTGAAGGGTATCAAAACTGGGTAGCCTTTTATTATTTATCTAACGTTTGCTATATTGCATACTGTCTTGTCTGAGTCTTTTTGCTTCGTTGTTCATTTACTCTTTTTTTATCTTTTATTCTTGCGGTGATACAGTAACATACAATGGTCATATATGATAGCATCACATACATGTGTATAAGAATTAAAGCTTGACATATTTCACATATATGGTTTCCAGTTTGTCAAACCATACTCATAGTATTTCAAATATAATTCTTGCAAATATCCTCATGTTATTTCATATATTGCAACAAGTATAAGGTACACTTTGTCTCTTTCTAGCCATGATCGACAGTTTGGGTGGCCCAGTCCGAGTTAATAACTTTCTAGCGACACTGAGCTTGAAACCTATATGCAACAGAAATTTGAAGATGATGGAGGAGCGTGCTGGGGAGGCCATAGAATCATTTGCTGTAGATTCTGCCCGACAAGCGGCTCGTGATGCTTTCCAGCAGGAAATGGAGTATGTTAGCATTTTAATCACGATTATATATTGTCAGTGTTAATGATTAATTTATCATGTAACATTGTGTTAGAATGATAAATATATCTATAATGTTTGGATATATAATTTCAAGATCTAAATTTATTCATATGTAATGTCACTCAAAGGTACTGCATTATTTATAGCACATCTGATCTTAATGGTTGATTTCTTACTCTTAATGGTTGATATAAATGCAAAATACTAATGGTTCAATATTATGTTTCAGAGATGTTGCACATGAAGAGTCATCAAAGGCAAAGGAATTGATGGAAGAGCCACTGGTCAAAGAGCTTGGTGTATGCCCTCTTCCTGATGAATCACCTTCTCTGAGGTAATTGATTTAGTATTTAAATATATTTTCAATATTTGTTCACCCTCTTGTAATGAAGGTTGTTGTATTGTAGTGTGGAAGTCATCATACTAGTCCAGCAATTAAGATATTCAAGTCATATACAATATAACCTGTGTTAAATACCACCTGTGAACAAAGACCAGTATATCAAAACCTGTCTGCAAAGGCCATCAATTTTTTTATCTCCCATCAGACCATTTTCGCATATTGATGTTTTCAGTACTTTCCTCTAGCCTGTATTGAGACCATGTAGTCCAGTATTAGGATACTGTTGGTAAACAGTGTCTTTGTTTTTGTTTTCCAGATTACAATTGCAAGATAACCCTGGTTTTGGTGGAGAATTGGACAGTGACTGGACAGATGTTGACTCTGATACCGAGAATGGTAGTGGTAAAACTCTGTTTTTGTTATTGTTGGTTTAGTGTAAATCTGGTCTATGTTTGAATAATTTTAACATTCAAGAAAAATTAATATATTTTATGTGATTATATAATATATTTCATAGTGATGACATGTACTTGATATGGTATCATTTCCAAGTTAAAAAAATATGGAAAATGTTCAATTAAAAAGTTTTAAGATATATGTACAGGTCTAAGTAATCATTGCCAGTGTCAAACATTCAATATCAAGTGTAAGTCTGTGCTATATTTATAAAATGTCCAAATTTCCTTCCTAATTTTTGTGATTTATTAATAGGACCCCAGCTAATACTACACGTCCAAAACTGGTCAGACGTAATCCGAAGACCTGTGGTATGCATCATTTATCCAGAAACTCTTCTAGCCATACGCGCATTGATAAGAAGTTTCCATGCAAGACACAAACTGGGATGTCATGTGCCATTGATACGGCTTGGCAAAGAAAGGGTTTTGATAGTTTAACATGTAAGTTTTACAAAAATAAATTACAGTCATTTTTATCATTTTCATGCGGTATAGCGTAAAATATTTGTCTGTACAGTATACTAACATGTATGGTGCATTTATCTGTGACTGTGGCCAGTTGCATGAGGATTTATTAGCCGTTGTCTGTTGAAAGCTAATCATTCTATGACTTAGCACTGAACTGGTCATATTTTCATTTCCTGGTTTATATATATGTATGAAATGGGGTTCTATCATATGTACTCTTGTAAGAAAGCCTTTGGTCATATGTATACTTACCGGGTATTTTAATAACCTTCATGTTGTATTGTCATTTGTAAAACTGTATAAAAACACTTATAGTATATTAACTATTATAGTAAGGTTTAGAAACTCAGAATGAGGCCACACATTCCACTTTATGACTGGTTATGACCAAGTGGCACAGGTTTCACTGCGACATTTTCTGTTGTGCGTGCAAATATTCTGATTGTTGTTTTTCACTGTCATCAATTATATACCATGAACATATATGCATTCTCCCGGAATAAAACTCACCTCCTCTGGTCATGCAAACTTATCAATAATCAATGTCTAGAATAGGAATGGTTGAAACTATCTCAAGCCCAATGAATATTTCCCTGACTGGGAATCAAACCTTAGACCTGTTGGACCAAAATGAGACTTTCTTACCATCTTAAAACATTTTTTTCCAGCACATACTTTCCTGATGAGCAAGGCAAAGTATGGAAAGAAGGTCGTTAAATCTGTCATCAGTCACAGGACCTGTGGTACCTGCAGTTGGTGGTGTCGTAATAGACCTGGACTAACAGTTAGACCACACAAGTGTGTTCATAACCACAGTGTAAGTGCTAGAAAGATGGAGGCAGTTAGTGGAGAGAAAGGTGTTGTTGAGCTGAATGAGGAAGGAACGGCAGTGGAGTATCTGGAAGGAGATGGTGATACTACTTAAATAGCAAGACTAAGAAACAGGAATATTGACATGAAAAAAAGATTCGACAGAAATCGTGTAGTAAAAAATGTGGGTAAAAGCTTATATGCTTTACATTTTAAGAAAGAAGTGAAACTGAGCAAAATGGTTATTGTGCATCTAGAAAAATGTTTGAAGTATGCCTTCGCAAGAAACCAAGGTGAGAAAGATGCCCTTTGTTAGAATTTGAAGGCACTTGTGCCTCACCAGTTTGGTGACCATTCTTTGTGTAATGAACGGTTTTGTGCTTTTAAGTGGACACAAGGTGAACTCTACATACATTAGAGCCTTCCAAACAGAACATCCCTTAAAGATCCAAATCTTCGTGTTGAACTGCAGAAGATCTTCGATCCATTGGTTGCTAATGGTGTTGGCCTGGTGAGCAAGTACTTCCGGGTCGTTGTACGCTAGGAAGTAGTTCTTAGAAATGTTGAAGTCCCAGATTTAAGGCTGTCTCTGGCTGTACTGATTCATTGTCAGCTGTATTTATTGTTACTGTGCAACTTTTGTGTCATTTCTGATCACTAAAACAGTGAATTTTCTTTGTTTTTCAGAACTACATTTTTGCATGGAAGGATTTAGAAAAGGCACCGTTTCGGTCATGTTGACAGTTGTGTATTGAAAATTTTGATAGATACTGTATACATTGAATGATAGCAGAAAAGTTACCAGTTCGTGGTGGTGTTTTCTTGGTTTGGATTTACTGTGCTAGTGTTGTATTTGAAGACTAGATATTGCATATAGCTGGGGAAATATTGTGGAGTTCACAATTCCAGTGCAAATCTTGTAGTTTTACTATAGAATAAAGAGGGCGAAAAAGCACGGGGCCGACACCTAATGCTGGCCAGTATTCAGACCTTGGATCCAGTCAGCAATGCGAGCATGCAAATAAGGAGGTCAGTCTGCGTGCCCCCAAGTCACACCATTATGGGAATACCAAGTCGCTTGACTACAGAGTGCATGGTACAGCAGCATTTATCAATGAAGGAAGACATTATATATCAAAGGTAATTGTTACATGGCAGTTTGTAATAGTTGAAACTGTTGAAGTTTTTTATTTTAGTGTTTTATCATTATACCCTCAGATATGTCAGTTTTAGTGCCAATGCTAGTTGTGCATAATAGCACCAGTAAATTGCAGTCAGTTATGACCCTTGGATTATTATTTTGTTACTATCTTTATCATCATTTGTACATCTGATGATTCTCCTGTGTCAAAACTGAGTGGTAAGATAATATGGCAATGAAGGCTGTATCTGAGGGTCACTTATCACTTTCAGTGATAAAACTTGTTGTTCATGATGTTCATTTTCTGTTTTACTGTTTTATCTACAGCAGGGTTCAACATTATTTTGCCTGTTGTGTGCCCACCTATATCAATGCAGGGTCTCGGAGACAAACAACCAAAATTTCAAATATTCAAAAAAGGAAAAACACTCTGAAGAAGTTTGTCACTTTTTGACATTTTTTACTTTATTCAAATTTTCATAGAAAACGTCATATGAGTCAATGTAGTCTTATTTTGTTAAGACAGCCTTACATACCATTACTGGATTCTTAGATCCACTAGCCCTTGGAACCACAGGGTTAGAAATGTTTAATGTTAAAACCCTGTACTGTTTATTGTTCGATTTGTTTTATTTTTGTTTTCATTTGCTTTTGTCAGTTGATGATTGGCATGGTGTTTTGTGCCCTTGGATATGTGTGAAGGTATAAAACGTTTGAGAGTCCTGAAAACCAGCACGTTTAAACAAAATATATGTGTATAAATAGGTGGAAAATAGTGTACTGTAAAGGAACTTAGAGGCAGGAATAAACCCTAGAATGCATTTTCATGGCGTTTCGTGGACATGTAAAGTTCACCAAGGCAGAATTTCAATGGTAGAAAATGGACAAGTCCAAGTTGTTTGGGACAGGCTAACCTCCCTGTCTTGGACTTATTGCTTATTGTAATTTTGCAGCCATTTTTAGAAGCAAGCATATATAAGTATGTTCTTTCTAAACGTTTAACAGCTGTCAATTTCAACACCCATTATGCATTCAGGGCTTTTTCTGAAGTAATGTGTATTTATTTACTAGCCAACTTTGGATCTTAGGCTAATCTGTGTTGAAAAACTTTTATTATAGCTATATTTAAAAAATGTGTTATTTTCCAGTGATATAAGGACAAATCTTGCTGATTTTTGAAAGGAAACAATATGTTACTTGTATATAGGTACATCTTAGTTTTGATCCAATTGCATCCAAATAATCCAAACCAATGAATATGGCATGTACATTAATTTGTTAACAGACAGATGCACAATGCACACCACTTTTCATTTTTACATGTATATATAGCTACAGACATAATGGTGATTTGATCAAAGATCTGAGGTCATTTGCCCCCCACTGCTGACTGAAGTGGGAAAGCTGTCAGAACCACGCACTGAGCCAACTAAATTTTACCACAGGTGAAGTGACCTTGCAATACTAGTTCAGATTTCAGTTGTCACATTCATACTCTTTATAGGAGATGGTCAATATTCAGATTAATATTATATTGCATTGAGATTCATCCAGATTGTTATCATTTCATTGCAGCATTCCATGGTAATCTAAACATGTAACATCCACTACGACTTAAGCATGCCTAGATTACTCATCCATAGGTCCTCAGGGTTTAATCCTCAATGGTCCGGCCTACTTTGGTCAGTGAGTGGTGATTTTGATCTTTCTGAGGTCATTTGCGTCACACCGCTTATTCAAGTGAGAAAGCTGTCAGTTCCTTGCAGTGAAATTGAAAATGCACTCACATTGAGCCCAGGTAGACACGCAATGCCTATAAATGACCAAACCTGCCATGCATTCGGTAATTGACCGCCTCGTTTGCGACTCACAAATTTCACGATGGCCGACAAAACAAGCATTGTAGCTATTCTACTTGAAGAATTGACTGATGATAGCCTTTTGGACCAAATTAACCGCAACATTACAGTTGCTACACAGTGTTTACCTGATGCAGCAAGTAAGTAAAACAGTTAGATTAATTGCATTAAGAGAACTTTTGAGGGAAAAGGTATTAAAATGCCACAAAGCACATTAGCATACCCAATCCAACCACCCTCAGTTAAACTCATTTGTAGTACCAACAAAGGATGTCGACATATTTATGATGCACTCAATAACAAAATGTTAGAATTAAAATCTCAGACCAAATGGAGAATAGAGCTTGACATATCTCAACACTTTAATTGGAAGTTCTATTATGAAATACCATTTGGTTGCTCTAAAGACTCATCACTTCAATGGCTGCAGTTTAGAATTAATCGCGGAATTCTTGGTACAAACCACCTTCTATCAAAAATGGGGCTAGTCATTTCGGAAGAGTGTACATTCTGCCATAACCACTCGGAGAGTATTTTACATTTATTTTGGGATTGTAGACATACATACGCCTTTTGGGGCAAACTGAAAGACTGGTTAAACCAAAACTTTAATGATATATTTACAGACTGGGCTAAGTGTGATACTATTCTTGGAAATAGGAGACTACAGACTGCTTTAAATGTCATGTTTTAGTTGCAAAACAACATATATACCAAAGTAAAATGAATACATCTCTTCCAAAGATAGAAACTTTTAAGGAAAAGTTTAAAACATATATTTTGACACTAAAATGTCAATCTATTCAATCGGGCTCCATTAAAAGATTTATGAAAATTTGGATGGGTTTTGCAGCTATCTGGAGGATTGACCACCAAAGACCTGGCCAAGAATAACTCATTGAGATATACAAAAGTTTCTTGCAGAAAAATTTATTTTCTACTTTTTCCTTGTATTCATGCTTTATCGGAATGATATCTATTAGGTAGTGTTAGTGTTCCCCATTCTTTGCTGATGGAACATCCACACGAACGCACCTTGTACCTATGTTTTCTTTCCTTTTCTCCTTCTTAGTGCTTTTTTCTCTACCTTTTCTTTGAATGGACCTTCTTTCTCATCTCCTATCTATGTTTCATTTGTACAGCAATGCTTTATTTAACATTTGTAAAACTATGTTATTCACTTTGTAGTTCAGCTAACATAGTGTTCAAGGGAAGGAACTATAATAATCCAACTAATAACATACTTACCTCCCTTTTAAACACCATGCTTTGTGATATTCTTGTTTTTTAGGGTAATGAGATAGGATATTGTCTCTGATAAGGAAAAACAAAATAACAATTTTAATTAAGACAGTATATTTCTTGTGAATTGTATTATGAATCATATACCACTACATAGCTTTGATCAGCTCTTAACCCAAACACAATGGTTAAAGAACATGTAATGATTTACCATTATTTAGCAACAACCAAACATAATACATTCCTATGGATATTGTTGAAATTAAACCACATCAAATTACATAATTTTACCACAGGTACTGCTGCTATGCTTTCAACATCTCCTGACCCAGTCAAGAGTTGAACGGTATGTCCAGGATGTTGTGACCATGTATTCAGATGTGGAATTCAAATCGCATTTCCGAATGCACAGATCTTCGTTTGAGGTATTTTTAATACTATTTATGTGTGCTTTCACATGTGCAGATACTTGTACATCCACTGGATACTGTTGGGTTGATTTTATTTACACCTTCAGTATATTTGAAGGCACTTTTATCTGTGAAAGTATGACATTCAGGTAACTGTACCAATACTCAAGAGTTTACATAAGAAACATGTTACATTTATACTGTAGATTAGGACAAAATAGCATGCACATTCATGTATGCCATTCAGTAAAAATGAATATTCAATAAAGCACACTATCAAACAGCTTGAATTGTTAACATTTCCTCTGTAATAAGCATCCACCAAAAGTGAATCTCATTCCAATCTCTTCTGGTCTGCCAGCCAATTCACGTTTTCACAATGTTTATAGGTCCTCATATTGTGATTATGTATATTAGATTAATTGTAACATGAAATATTGTTTTGCACATGCTTATAAAGAGTTCCCTTTACTTCAAACAAAAAATGTATGTAAATGGCAAAAGTTATCACAATTTAACTGCGCATAATATTGTCCAAAATAAATTTAAAACAGTAAACATTTTGACCAATAAAGACAAACATAAAAACAACTGTTTATTATATTGTCACAGTTACAAGTGAGTTATATAGTAAATTTAATATTGACAATTTTACAGTTGCTATGTAGAATGGTGGCCCCTGACCTCAAAAGAGAGTGATCGGTGCCATTAGAGACCAGACTGCTGGCAACTGTTTGGATGCTAAGTAACTTGGAGTGTTACAGGAGTGTTGCTGACAGATTTGGCATCAGTAAAGGTAACTAATTTACTTACTATTATTATGTCAGCAACGGTGTGATACATGGCATCACATTTCATGGAATGTAAATCTTAACCTTGCAAAGCAATGCATTTAATGTTATTGCCAGTAGGTGATCAGACACTTAAATCAGTGATTGCTTTTCCATTCTATGTATTATTAACAGTCACTTTGATTGCCAATAAGCCTAGCCATTTTGAATTAGACCTGGTTCCTACGGTACACAACTTAAATATTATTTCGCAAACTCTTTAACGCTTCGTCATTGTATGATACATACATTTCATTATATTGTCCCAGGGCTATAGCAATCCACTTGCCCGACGTCCCGAACTAGTCTAATGCTGAATCTGGCTACCAACAGTTGAGTTGAAGTTAGTCCCGCACAAGTCTGTTTTTAAAGCTAACCGACATCAGCAATTGTACAATTGTAAGTCAAACCCATAGAATCCCATAAACACATACATGTGATTATTAATTTTATATTGTGGATCTATCATTGTGTATGTTTATTTGTTATTAAATTGAGTGAGATTCTCTGACTACTATATTCTGATGTCCCAGCAGTTTAATTTTACATTTCCATTAGTGCAGGACAAGTGAATTCTATTTTCTAGAGCCTTGTGTCCATTTGTCATTACTCTGATGTTTCCTTTCCACAACTTTTACTGTACATCGTGCTTCTAATATTGATGCAGTACTTGCACACTTCATTCATATTGTATGTGCTCACATTGTGTACATAACATTTAGTTAATTGTTACAGACAATACTAGTTACTGGTGAACTGACATTTTGTTGGACAGTTTGCATTGTCTTGTCTCAAATGTATCTGTTTATCACATATGTGTTTCAATTGTCACTTCCTCATAGTATTAACTGAAGAATTTGATAACACTTGCTTCTATGTACCCATTAGCTTTTTAACCATCTGCTGATGTATGCTAACCTGCTTGTAACATAACATCATGGTGGGCGGTCATTGTACATTACCGTTTAAGCTATTAACAAGGCAACCTTAGTTCTAAAGGACCTTGGGGTTCAGGTTAGGAAAGCTATATTGATATTTCAATAATATGATTGTTTTAATAACTACTACACAACTAGGATGTAGGGCCACTCTACAGGTAGAGCTATTTGTTTATTACATCATGCCAAAATCCTAGTCTACATTTGTGCTGTAATATTCAAAATCACCCCATACCAACTGTACAAATAGGCAGATTTCAGAATTTGTTAACTTTACAAATATAAAAAATCACTTACAATGTTGTTAATATTTGCAGTAAATCTTTATTTTTGGCTGATAATATCAGTGGCTTATTCTTGTACAAAGACTTAAAATAATACCTTCAATACTGTGGACAAGATTAAGAAGGAAGTGGTTTCAGGAAATGTTATGTCAGGCAAAACAAATCAACTGTTATTCGGTATCATTTTGAAATTGGTGCACATCCATCACAAGTAGTTTAGTACATTAGGGTTTACGAAGTGTTAATAAACCATTAATACACTAATATTGAAGTATATTTTCTATGGCCATTTATCTTTAAGGGACTCTCCATATGACAGTCCTGCATACATGTGAAGCCATCTGTAACCTGAAGAAGAACTTCATAAAGTTCCCAAGTACCACCCGGGAAATGGAGCAGGTGGCAGAGGGCTTCCAGGCCATGTGTGGGATGCCTGGAATAGTTGGGGCAATCAATGGCAATCATGTCCCCATTCCAGGTCCCCGTACCCAGCAGTTACCTGGAAACTTTTACTCGCTAGTGGACTCGGCATACCCCCTATCTCAATCAGTGCTTGTCCCTTACAGAGACAATTGTCGCCTGACTGTGCAGATTTTTTTTTTTAATAAATGTCATTCATCAACTAGAGTTGACGTTGAAAGGGCCATAGGGCTACAAGGATAAAGAACCTAGATATGCAGTTGCAGGAAAGTATTCCTGATGTGATTACCGCATGTTGTGATTTGCACAATTTTATTCTGGAAGTGGAGGGGGAAGATGTAGTAGAGGATTTATGTGAGGTGGCCAGAGAGGATGAGCCAGTGGAGGAGTGCTGGAGTGGAGCACAATGTGCTTATGGACAGCAGAAGCGCAATAATATTGCAAATATTTTGTGAATAAAGATACATATATGTAAAATTCTGATGTCATTTTCTTATTGTATAAATCCAGAACAAAAATCTTTTATATTTTCATACATTTTATGTGTTCATATGTAACGTAGTCCACAAATGAAATTGACAACATATATAATAATAATAATAAACTTTATTTATTGAAGGTAACTCCTTAAGCTAATACACATAAAAACTTACATACATAAACTTATCTAACAAGAGGCCTTCATACATACATAAATTATTACAATACAAAGAGAACACAAAGAATATAAGCATTTTTATAATGCTAAACCAATAAATCATAACTCATTTTCAAAATCTGCATTAACAATATGTATGAAAGAGAGATTAAATAATTACAGGGGACGCCGCATGCACAATACATTGTCTCCCCACACAGACTCCCGGGAAATCATATAAGGCATCGAGGAGGTGCTAGGGTAGAATTGGGTGCAAGGAATGGTCTGTACGACCATAAAGAACAACTAAGGAGAATTTAGTGGGACAAAAGGGGGGAAATCATTATTGGTTGGAATATATCATTTAACAATTTCAAGATAATCAGTAATAATAGGACGAATTGGGGGAAAGAACATGGAGCATATGTTACATGTATAATCATGAGCGATGAAAGAAGTGCTAATGCGGAAAGGGGAACTTACATTAATTTCTATTAAATGAAATAATTTTAGATAAAAAGAGAAAATTGACATCATATAATAGAAGACATGGGGAAGTAAATAACGTCTATACTATAGACACATAAATATTGCGTGAAACAGTCATCAAGATAGAAATTGAGCAGAACTTTCATACATAGTACTTATTTTTCTGTAAATTATAATACGTTATCCTGATTTAGGTGATGTCGATTCGCCATATGTACTTATATACAATAATTTAAAGAAAGCAGTTTTAAACGCGTTCAAAGATTGCTTCTGTCTAATTTCTACGGGAATTTCATTCCATACCTCCATACCAGAATAACCAAACGTGCGTTTCAAATATTGCGTACGTGGTATTTTACATGTTAAATTTGTATATGTTTCAGATCGTAGTTTATATGTATTGTTTTTTATATCAATGTGGCTCACAATTTCAAATTTGATTATTCAATAAATGTCACATTTTGGATGACTCATTAACAATTTATCATCAATGTCTCAATATTAATACATCCAGTTCAAAGATAAACGCATACAATATATATACAATGTGTGCAGAAGACAACATTGCCAAAAATGTAACATGTGCCACAGAAATTTTCGTATTTTTACAAATTGTGTCCAGGTCAATTAAGCTAAAGCTTTTTCACATTAAATGATACCGATACCAATGAAAGTGACATAGTTATGTTAAAAGTAATCACTGCTATAGATCATTGTTTTAGGCACATCTACATATCAATAGTGTTGATCTGTTTGATCAATTTGCAAATCATATCACAACAAAAATGAAATGATAATATTGATTTAGGATGACATTTCTTTCTTCAGCAATTCGTATGAGCTGGTTGGTTGATGCTTCTAACCTATCTAATCTTTCATCCTGATATGTTTTAAACCACGCCGGAGGCTCCTGATTATTACTGCGTCTTCTTTTTCGGCTGGAAGGTTCAGACTCTGTCACTTCCTCTTGTGGAGTTGGAAGTCTACACACAGGAGTTGTGGGTCTTGCAGTCGATGTAACCTCCACGAATGGCATTCTCTGCATCTGGATGTTTGAAATGGTTGCAGATGACTTCTTGCCATTGGAATCTGTGCTCAATAATGACAACAATTGTTGTTGACTGATTACAATATTATCAGGAACGATACATAGCTTTAAGGCTGAAAGCACTATTGCTTAACTAAAACAGGTGTATTCCCAAAAACTGTATTGTGTTTAACAAACAAGAGGATCACAAAGGCCCTAAACAGGATTAAAAGTCAAAATATTGCATACAGTCATTACTCAGTAAATAACCTTATGAGCATAACATGGTGACGACATGCACAGCTACACTTGATACTCATCAATCGTGTGGTGTTTCATTGAAGTCCAACCAGGGATTTTGGAAATAAAGAGCAAAGAAAAAATTCTATGCCCACTGCATGTATAACAAAATCAAAGGGCCATAACTCAGTGAAAATGATATGAGCTAAACATGTGGACAGCATACAAAACTAGACTTGATACTTATGAATCTTGTGAAGTATCTTTTGGAGATGAAGAGCGGACAAACTAAATTAGACAGACGGATGACACTGACGAAAACAATATGGGAAGTTTGAATCTATGATAAATTTTATGTATATTGTCCAGTCTGTATTTGTTGGATTAAAGGTACATGATAATCATTCAAGGCATTTAGGAGAAACATGATCGGATTGACAGACAGGCAGCCTTTCTCATAAATGTATTATTGTGTGGCTACCCTTTTTTATCCAAATAGAGAAAAACATTGCAATGTAAGAAATTTGTGGATAGACGCACGAAGGTCATTGATATATCCCATTATCTAATATTTAAATGTAAGTCACCTTTGGAGAGCTCTGCTGAGGTTACAAGCTTCACAGGCTTCACAGCCGGGTCTCCTGCCATCACCTCCTCCATTCTGTCAAAGTATGAGACCCAATTTCGTCTCCCTCTTCCACTCCTATTATTACTATCTGTAATAAGTTTTGTGTCTGAAATTACTTTGTGGTCATCACAATGTCAAACTAGACAGGAAACAAACAAATAAATGTAATCATGACTATCACACTTTGTGGAATGTTGACTTTGATACTGTACTGTACATATCCATCCGCTGTAATCATGACTATCACACTTCGTGGAATGCTTACTTTGATACTGTACTGAACATATCCATCCGCTGTAATCATGACTATCACACTTTGTGGAATGTTGACTTTGATACTGTACTGAACATATCCATCCGCTGTAATCATGACTATCACACTTTGTGGAATGCTTACTTTGATACTGTACTGAACATATCCATCCGCTGTAATCATGACTATCACACTTCGTGGAATGCTTACTTTGATACTGTACTGAACATATCCATCCGCTGTAATCATGACTATCACACTTCGTGGAATGCTTACTTTGATACTGTACTGAACATATCCATCCGCTGTAATCATGACTATCACACTTCGTGGAATGCTTACTTTGATACTGTACTGAACATATCCATCCGCTGTAATCATGACTATCACACTTCGTGGAATGCTTACTTTGATACTGTACTGAACATATCCATCCGCTGTAATCATGACTATCACACTTCGTGGAATGTTTACTTTGATACTGTACTGAACATATCCATCCGCTGTAATCATGACTATCACACTTCGTGGAATGTTTACTTTGATACTGTACTGAACATATCCATCCGCTGTAATCATGACTATCACACTTCGTGGAATGTTTACTTTGATACTGTACTGAACATATCCATCCGCTGTAATCATGACTATCACACAAACTAGCAACAAAGTATGGGTGAACACAATGAAACACTTGTAAATCACACTTTACTTTCAGACATGTTATTAACTGTGACACTGAAAAAGTAAAATCATACCTGCCTTTAGCCATTTATATATATACACATATAAGGAGGATTTTGCAGTTGAAGTGAAAATGAGTTGAACTGTACAATACACACACCATTCCTTAATCGTTCAAAGTAAATGACATTTACCGGTACTTTAGAGAGAGGAACTTTTCACTGCATTGTCCCCCATCCATTACGTGGCCAATCAAGTTCATCTGTTTGGAAATTATGTTCCTAACATCTTTTTGCTTGTATGCCTAAGAGCATAATTTCTGTCTGTGTTCTTCATACTGCGTGAGTAGGAGAAGGACAGCCTCCTGTGTCCATGTCAGACCTGAGATGACAAGCATGCACATAATTAAACATTTACTTTTAAACTTCATGAAGCCATAATGCAGACATCTATTTCCAAACCCGATTGCAATGTACAATGTACATAATATTTATTTCTTCATTTCCTTATTGGTATATTTATGATTACATTATACAGAATTTATGTTGCCAGTAAACCTATTTATTTTTATAGTTTACTGTAAAGGCTGGGCCTTGTGAACCTTTTACATATTATATTGTTGTATTATTTTCCAAGACTTTTATTTATTTTGTTCCATGTTGATTAGTAATATGAAATGTAGGATACTGGACAACATGAGACACAACTAAGGTCTACAGTCAAAGGATAGGACAAATGAGCTGTTCCATACTGTAGTATAAATGATGTCATATTTCATAAATATACACTTACTTTATTAACTACAAAGACAGATAACATTTAAAATATTGTTTTATGTTTAGTTCTAATAAAAGGGCAGAATATTGTGTTTGGTAGTATGCTGTTGTTAGATATAGCTATAGCACAATTAGCACTGTGCCTAAACGTTTCCTACAAAGCAAATAGTATTACCTTCATTGCTTTTGACACCCATATCTGATGACTGGCTGGATGCAACTGGACCCTGGGACTCACTCTCTGCATAGAAATAATCATTTTATGAACAGATCTTATCGAAATTTCATGGACAGTAAATAGTTGCAATTTTAACATATTTGAAAGCAGCAATCAAAGAAGTAAACATGACCTACATCAGTGACCTACATCACAGGTTTTTTTAAATTTATTATTAAATGGACAGTGATTATATCATATTCTGATAGAAATTTGGACATAGCTAGAATACTCACCACCATCTGCTACATTATTGTTTATGTCAGGCTCACATGGTTTTTCATTGCCTAACATGGCCACAATGGTTTTACCTCCTGTGGACAGATTTCGATAAACAATTACATCACAAATATTTAAACACCATATTGCACATTAAGACAGTTTCAGACATGATTCGGGTAAACTGTGTCTGAATAAATGAAAATCATTTCTGTGTATATTCAAGACAAGATAACCCATTCTATGTAGTGTTCGTCACAATGGAAACTACTTACATTATGTGTTTGTATGGCTTGCTTCATAGTTCAGCTCAGGACTAATATGTAACAAAAATAAGTGGTTATAATATTTAACATAAAATAGTCAATAGTATAAAGGTATTTAGTTGATTTGAAATTTATGTAATTCACATTAGTTACCATAGGCCTCTCGGTATCCCTCGATGATTTTTTGGACAACATCTTGGTCTATAAAAGAAATGGTAAGATCACATCGAAAGTACACATATATGTACATAGTTTCTAAATATTTCAGACTGTATGAATTCAATATAAAGGTATATGACATAGATATAACAGTGCTGTGTGTTATGTTTCATTTTAAAAATGAAATAACCTGACAGGCTAGCATTGGAATGAACATAATTACTGTAAGGATGTGAAGAGTTATAACAATAATAAATATATATATTTTCATATATTTGATTAAAACGAACTTTAATAATGGATAGTGCCGTATTTTCTGTTCTATTTTGTACTGAAAACGGGCTACCTTTTGGACAAATATTGAAAAACCTTTAATTGATATGCTTTCAATATAAAATGTTCTTACTATAGCTAAGAAGGTTGTCCACTAAGATAGTAAAATTTCTTAAAAAATAAAGAAGTTAAGGACATGGCCGTGTGTTCCATTCCGGCTGTAATTTTGATAAAAAAATGGTCCGACTTTTAGACAAAATTAAATATAGTTATAATTCAAATAATTTCAATATAAAATGTCTTTAGGATAGCCATGAGAGTGCCCTCTAATATGCAAAAAGAATTTTTAAGATATCTTAAAGAATAAAGAAGTTACAGGGTGGCCGTGTTTTCCTTTCCATTTTGGCCGTAATTTACGGCCTGGCTGTGTTTTAAACCTGGCCGGTTCTGCATAACATACTTGTTTTACTAGTTTGTTGTAAGATAATTGTATCCAAAGATTAATGTTGTTTTTTGTTACAATAAAAATTCTCATTTACAAAAATCAGTTGTTGCTTTTAGTGTTGTCCAGTGACAAATATTCATTGGAGAACTGTATGGAGCTATGGTGAGCCCCCAGGACCGCCTGCACTGCGGTATCCTAGCTAACCAGTCTAAAATTGGACTGGGGGATATTTTCAGCATGCATGTCTATTATATATTAATACAAGCTTTCTGAATCAAATGTGGTTAATAGTTATTTAATGTAAGCCAGTGTTCTCTAAAATTTAATTAAAAGACACTAGTGCTGAAAATATCCCAACCCAATACAGACATGTGCATGTTGAGGTTATGTGTTACTGCACTTTCATGTGTTGTACATGATAAATGTACACAAACCACAACATCCGCCTACCTTGCTGATATGTTACAGTGCACCATAGCATACAGCAGAGGGTAGTTAATGGGTTAAGGGCACATACACAACATGTTACAAGTGGCATCAATGACAATAAATACAAGAAAAACAAATTGTTTATTTATATTGTCTGTCAGTTGCATAGACATCAACAGTGTCTGTCTACAAGTTGATTTACGCCACTCAATTTACGCCATGTACCAATTACCACAGAATAATATACTGTAACAAAGTGTATACTTTGGGTTTTGGATGAAAGTGTTTAATGGCCTAACAAAGTGAGATCCAAAAGTGAACATGGTAAGTCATATTAATAAGGTAGTTAATATTTTAAAAGCAGAGAAAAGTTAGAAAAGCATGTGTGAATTTATTAAATTGAACAAGAGTGTCGCACTTTGGTGTCCAATAGTAGGACAATACTAATATCAGAATAATAAGGAGTAAAGTATCACTCACCTTCGTCATTTACAATGGAGTCATATACGCTAGTTTCGACCTGCACCGAGTCAAACATCCCATTGTCAAACTTCAGTGTCAGTGTCTTTCACCCCCCAGCAAAAATAGATTTTCTGTTACTGAGAAATAGGCAAAAGAAAACATCAAAAGCAATGAATTTTTTTATCAATAAAGTTATGCAGACTACAAAGTTTCAGGTTCAAAAATGTGTTTAAAAGTTATATATACTTCTGACCAGACATACCTAAACACCACAGTTATATTTTTGAAACAAAAACCCAATAACACCTTCAGTTGAATAGGTCACATGATGGATTCAAACGGCCTGTTTCGTGTAGTCTGCTTGACTACCAATCCAAATGTGCTGGGTTAAATCTTCAGTCCATCCAAGTTAGATTCACTGCCTGCAGTGATTTGATGGAAGAATGTTCAGTTTCTAAGCTCATTTGCCTCCAAATAAATCGGAACTCAGTCTATTTCAAAGCTCCATTTTGTAATTCATGAACCATAATGGTGATGATCTCATAGTGATTCTTGCCCAATCTTGTCTCTCAAATAGTTGAATGTAAGTGTCACAAAAAAATCTTACAAGATATGTGTCAGCAGAAACAAAAATAATAGATGAAAACTGAGTGACATCAGTCTGAACCCCATATAATAATGTCAACATACTCAAAGTTGTAAGCTGGGGAGTTCCAGGCTGGGGTGGGTCTTGTTCCAACTTCCTCATAACTACAAATAAATACAATCATTCTCAAAATAAATCCACAGAGAACAGATTTTTAGGATTTTACACAATGATGTTGTGGTTATTTCAACATATCCTTTTTACAAAATCCACTCATCCAATCTATTTATAAGGTAAATGAATTTTATAAAACAATAAATAGGAACCTGTTTCAAAAGAATCAGCATGACTTAACTCTTGTGTATTCACACAAGTTTGCTACCATGTTAATGCTGCAATACAAAACACTTCAATTGCTAACAGTTTAACAAGACAATAATTGATCATGGACAAATGAAATCAACTAACATCTGTAGAGAGGTGGGATGAGAGTCTGTGTAGCACTCCATATGTTCCTCTTGTTTCTTCTTTCTTTCAACTGTTCTCCAACCTTCACATTTTTTCGCCATTAATTTATCTTGCAAACCTTTAAAAAAAGATCAATCAAAAATAATATATGTCATATTCGGATCAGACTGGCTGCCCCATTAGATCAGAGGAGTGGCAGGAACACTCCAGACACATTTTGACTGAAATTTGACTATCATTTTTTTTTAAAATTAAATAAAATCAAAATTTCACAAAACTCAATAAAATCCTTTTAGCTACTGATTTCTATTGTCATTAGATACAAGCATGTGAAGTTTCATTGATGTAGACCTACTGGTTGCTAAAATATTAAACTTTAAAAATTTGCCATTTAGGTGTCAGCCCAGTATTTTTTTGCCCTCTTTATTCTACAGTAAAACTACTAGTTTTGCACAGAAAGTGTGAACTCCACAACACATTTCCAGCTATCTGGAGTATCTAGTTTCCATTACTTAACTTATTATAAGTGAATTACAACTTTACAAAAAAATTATTAGGTAAATGACTTTTATAGGATTTGCCTCCCCTTGATCATTCTAAAATCTATTTTCTGCTAATTAAAATAGTTAATTTCGTTTCTTCAAAATTACGGTTGATGAAATAAGGTGAAGTTACTTCCCTTAAATGACAATCTGCAAATGGTGTGAAATGTTTTCCTATTAATATTTGTTTTTTACAAATTTATACCTTATATTTCATGCACACTGTAGTGGTATGGACTGTTTGTTGAATAATACAGGAAGACATGGACACTATAGCTTGCAACTAGACCACAAGCCTGAAAAAGAATGAAATATATGTGTAAAATGTGAAAATGAGAGACTGAATATTCACTTTTAGAATAAAATATGAAATTTTTGTTTACTTTTATTAATTTTATTTATACCCAGGGCGCAAGACTGTCACCTAGCAGATTCGGGGTTAATTCCTTGGTTAAGCGGCTATGTTTGTCCTTGACATTGGCTACTGGTGGTTAATCACAGGAAAAACTGGTCGCCATTAATGACAGAAATTGTTGGAAATCATTGTAAAGCCCAATGAAAACAAATAAATTTTAAACAATATTGCTGCTAATTTACCGGAACCTTCCTGCCTGTGTCAAGTGAAGAGCACAACATGTGACCTTTGCATCTGGAAATACAACCTTTAAGGCTTTCCTAACCGCCGCCTCATGGATTATATCATTTTCTATCCTGGTACTACTAGTACTAAGTATTTGAAAGATGGCAGAATCTAATCATCAAATAGTTTTTACATCAGTCCATTGTGCAGGAATCTTCAGGGTGCTGTTTCTGTATAAAACAAGTGGCCTTTCTCAACAGGAGACCTGGTTTTGGAGGGCTGTCGGCAGATATTGTCAGTATGTTTTGTCATGGCAGATCTGAATACAATTCCAGCAGCGGTGTCCATTAGGCTACCTGCATTGAATAGAAGAATGTTAAGACACATATTTTACCAACATGACAAATTTAAACAAGCAGTATTGATATTATAAGTATTACATGAATAGTAGACATTGTATTAAGAGACATCAAGGGACAGCCAAAAAGTGGTCGCTTAATAAAGTGGTTTCCTAATAGATATCAACAAATCAAAAAGTTATGGACAAATGAGTGTCCAACTGAACAGCAATCAAAACATATAAATATTGCCCTTTTCATTCAAAATCTATCGTGTGAAACAAAGCTCGTAAATCCATTTAACCAGTGAAGTTCCATCTGTTCACTAGGCAGTAGAACATTTAATATAATATATAAGTATGTATAAGTGCCTAATTCATAAATTCCCTGTAAGTTATCCAATGTAGCAAGGTTCATGTAATTGGATAGGTGTAATTGCCTCAATAATTGCTTTAAATTCAAGAATTTTCTTATCAGATAATTCCACGTGAGAAAGTAAAAGGCAAACAACAGGCGCACACATTAACACACATACATAGATAACAGTAGGCTACTCTTCACAGTAACACGAATCTGGTGTGATGTCATGCATTCAGTACCGACGAAGTTTTGACATAGCTCTATTAACCTGGAATAATACAAAAATAAAAGTGCATATTAAGCATTCGCCCTGTAAGCGAAGCGTCCCGGGTTTGAGTCCCGGTCAGGCTGCACATTTTTCTTACCCTTTTGACCTTTGACAAAAAAAAAATCACCGCCATGTTAATTTATGTTCATATGAAATACCAGTGTAAAGGTCAAAAGTCATATTTTGTATTTTCTTCTTCATACTTGGTTGAACAACTTTGGAATGATTTGCTAGCACAAGCAATATGTAAAATGAAGATCAACTTCATCAAGTTCTATTATTTTATTTTACATGATTCAGGCCACCAGCCCATAACATCAATATACAACATACATCAAATAAACATGTACATGTGTGCAGCTAAACAATGTCATATGGAGGCTATATAATGCATGAATAACAATTTCAATAGAATGTAACAGCATGTGAAAATGCATAGATCTCATAACTGTTCAAGTAAACTTTTTCTACAGAGCATTGCATAATTGATGTAACATGCTACATTTTTTATTACAGATTCATTCCTGCTACTTAATAATATATAAAGCTTATGAGTATTTGGATTCAAGTAATATTTCATTGGAATGTATTTTCTTCTTCTAAGGTCATCATATGCAACACATTTTAACATAAAGTGAAACTCATCTTCTAAGGATACATTTGTACATAATTTACAAGTTCTGTTTTCCAAAGGGACACAAGTATATCTACCTCTTTCTATTTCTAGATGACTTACTCCAGTTCGAAACTGTACAAAAGAATGCCTAAATTTTCTGATATATAGTACTGATAGATATGGTTCACTTTCATATGAGGATTTTATGTACCTATACACACAAAGTTGAAAATGTACTAAGCTTAATATTCCAATTTTGTAAATATATATCTTTCAGTCTGCGTTCGAAGTTTTCCAAAAACATTTTCTCATTTTGTACACCTTGTTGTAACCAAACATATGCAAAGCCATTTTCACACAGCAACTTTTCAATGTCTTTGGTCCAATTAAAATGGTTAGTCTCAAGTGTCAATAACATATTATAACATTTTCTAATGTATCTGTCGCTTGGTAGTTTCAAGATTCTAAGCCAAAATTTAACACAACGTTTGGCACTCTCTAACCATAATGGGTATCGTGCACAGTCACCCAATACTACAGCATTTGTAGCATTACTTGTAACACATAAGAATTTTTTACATGCAAGATTGAGTATACGTTCTATTGGATCTCTAACTCTAATTCCCCAGAGCTCTGTGCCATACAATAGTATTGGGACAATTTTGGTATCAAAGATTTTAAAATACATCTTATGCGACATTTGGCCATATGAATGCATAGAATAAAATACTGCTGTGTATGCCCTTTTAGCACGAACTGCAATATCACTGGCCATCTGATTCATCGTTAAACTTGATGAAAAATTGGTTCCAACATAAGTAAAGGACTTTACAATTTCTAGGTCAATACCACCAAAATGCCAATGCTCACCTCTAGAGAGTCTACCACCTTTTTTGAAAACCATGATTTTTGTCTTTTCAGTGTTAACTGTCATACCACTATTTCCACAAAAATGGTGTAAAGTATCTAATTGTTTTTGCAGGTCTCGTACTGTGTCAGCTACTTAAGAGATATCGTCTGCAAACATAAGCAACAGTATTTCAATGTCATTTGGTTGCAATTGAATACCTCCAAGTTCATGGCTAGTTTTAAATAACAAAGCAAGTTCATTAATAAAGAAGACAAATAATTGGGGGGAAGCTAAACAACCCTGTTTCAAACCAATAGAACAATCAAAATATTCTGACAGTTTACCATCAGATCGTACACATGATCTGACATTTTTGTAAAGTGATACAAGAGAGTCCAACAATTTGCCTCTGATATTAGCATTCGCAAGAACTGACCATAGTTTTTGTCTCTGAACCCTGTCAAAGGCAGTTTTAAAATCGACAATAGCCACATACATTTTACCTCGCTTCTTTGCCAACTTCTTTGAGATAAGAGACTGTAATATGAAAGCATTATCAATTGTTTGATGACCTGATCTGAAACCGGACTGTGACTCATCTATCTTGTTGAAAATATTAGCCGTAAAAGAAAGTCGTCTATTTAGGATATTTCCAAAAATATCTAAGAGCGAGATGCCTTGGTAATTTGCTGGATTATTACAGTCACCCTTTTTGAAGATTGGCAGTATGATGGCCTTACCCCAGAAATTCACCTCGGTCATACATCCTATTAAATAGCTTAATCATGACTGGCATTAAAATGTCCGCTGTAAGTTTGTAAGATGCTGGGGGTACCCTGTCCTGCCCTGGATATTTCCCTACAGACAATGATTGAATACTAGATTCTATTTCCTCATTAGTTATTTCTGAATTAAATATGGTATCTTCTACGTCACTAATAGTAATATCTTGATCAACAAGACTACCTAAATTCAGATCAACATCTATTTCCTCATGGGACTGAAACATCTGTTCAAAGTGTTGTTTCCACTGATTTTCATGAATCGTATTACTTTGTGTAGGTCTACGAACCAGAAAGCCTAATTTCTTCCAGAAAGTTACTTTATGACAGTTCGAAACTGTGATTCAAAATTGCAATATTAGCGAAGGTGCTTAAAAACTAACGCATATCATAAAACAGATGTATACTGAACTTGTATATTTTTTTGCAATACAGTTTGTCTGCAAGAACTAAAAAAAAGTCTTAAAACTACAATCATTGTAACAATGTAAACAAATGTGCGACGAAAACAAGCATAGTAATCGGACATTTTCGGTTACCACCGGTGTTCAGTGCGCACAGTTAGTCAGTGCCATGAGTATACGCCATCACACACCTCCGTGTGTTTTACAACCAGCTGTTTGGTCAGTTTCGACGGAAATACCGAAGTATTTCCACACGTTTGACGTGAACTTGGCAGGCGGATTCTTGTATGCAGACGAAATTACGATACATGCAAAGTCAACAAAATTTAGGCATTGGTTTCGAATTTGAAAAAAAACACTTCTTTTGTGCGTCAAACGATTATCTATGTTATTTAATTAATGTTCAAATCATTTTTTACATTTATTGGATCCTAAAATATTAGCCATTTCAGGAATCCTTTGCTTCGAAACTATGCTTCCTCTGTCACCATTCGGAAATTCTCGGCCAACTACGTCAAGTGTTATCCGAGTAACGAAGTGGTACGGAAATACCCGAGAGCTGTCCTCACAGCAGTTACCTCCCCTTACCGATGTGTTTAATGTTCCTAGAATTATCTATCCAATTATCTTTCCATGAGAATGAAATGGTAAACGTGAATTATTTTGTCTAAAAGTATTCAACATGTTTAGATGGTATCTGGTCATTTCGTAACCTTACCTTTTCGTAACAGCCAAATTTTGGTCATTTCTTAACCATGCGTTGGTCAATTCGTAACCGTTTGAAAATAATGTGGTCAATTCGTAACCATCAGTCGATTGGTGTTAAAAGCTTTATTGAAAACCTAGACGAGGTGTTAATGGGATTTTTTTGCACCTCGTTAAAGTTTCAAAAGGGAGCATTTAGCGTTCTTTATTTATAAAACAAAAGATTATGGATACATTTTTTCAAAAATGGTATGCTGATATAAACAATTCTAGTCGTTGGCAGACGTATTGTGTATTTAAGCATGACTTCGAACTGAGAAATATCTTGATTTCATTTCAGAGAAAAAGCACAGAGTTGCATTATCTAGATTTAGAACTTCCTCTCGTAGTCTAGCTATGTTTATCAGGGCCGTAAATTACATGGAGGCATGTAGGCAGTTGCCTCCTATTGCGGGCTGAAAAAAAAATCATTTTTTGTCTAAAAAGGGTCCAAAAAATGTTTCGTCTCGCTACGCTCGTCGGGGTGCCTCCCCTTCCAGGGGAGGCAATTTACGGCCCTGTTTATAATTAGGTAGATATGATAACACACCAAGATAACATCGATTGTGTATGTCTTGTACCATGAGAAAAGTGTCTAAATGTGGGACAATGTATTTCTGTATTTTTTGGCTTACAACATAACATGTATCTGTATGTTATTATCATCCAATGTGTAATATCTGTATTCAGTCCATATTTGTTTGTCTGCTGAAAATTTGATCTCCAAACTTTGTATATTTGTTATAAGCATTGTATTATGCTTTATGCAAAATAAACTTTGGTATTCGTATTCGTATTTATTATTATTTTAGTTTACATTCAACACTGAATATTAGAAACAACAACAAAGAATAAAATCAAAAAGATAAGTATTTATATTCATATTTTATTGTACATTATGCAGATACATAATCCTAAATTTTAAGCACATTTAGCATAGTTAGCACATAAATAAGAACACAAGAACGTAATTCTTCTATAAAATAGGATTCTACACTTTTTCTAAGTTACATACAGGACGTTTTTTGTTATTGATTTCGTTTAAAAGCACTATACAGAACATGAACAGAACAGAACATACTTTTTATTTAGGATTTAAACAGTGGCGTTTCTCATCCATTACATAAACAAATACATACAAATACATACAAATACATACACATACATACACATACATACAAATACATACAAATACATACAAAGTCATAGCTACATGTTAAACAATCAAGGAAAGGGATTGTACAAATTTAACAATTTTAACATATAAAGTTGTTACGGACACAAATTGTAGGATAGCGGTATAGCAAACAACATTGGCATATATTTTAGTGTAGAACATTACATAGAACTGATTAGTATTATCTAAGTAAATTTTCACGTATTTTAAAAGCACAGTGAACAAACACGGGAAATGAATGATTTTCTTCTTCATAAAATAGCACATTAGACATATCAAGTTATTCACACACTATAAAGTTACTTGCAGTATACGCGGGACAACCTGTGCAAGAGCTTGTCCGCCGACATTCCACCATCGCTGTACTCGGCCCATGTGGCGAAGATCTTCCCCTCCATCTGACGTGTTGCTTTCTTCCTGTGTTTGGTAAGTTTATTCGCAGACACGAGCTTCACTTGTGTTGCCACGAACAGGGCCTCCCTGTGCTGAAGTTCTACCAGAACGTAGAATAGTGGCGGACTCTGGGCGCGGGTGTTCAGACGTCGGTGCCATACCTCACAGTCGTTGTTGGTTCGTACTGGCTGTCCATACACACTCCAATCTGCCGGAGCCCACATGGCGTTGGTGATTCACGTGTCCCGGACATAATCAAATACACTCACCAGCTGAGCGTTGCCTGCGTTAATTAATTAATTGCAATTAAAATTATCATTGGTTTATCACAACTTGTATGTGTTAATTGCCAATTTGACTTGTGTTAATTATATATGGATCTGGATCATACGAATGGAGGCAAGTACACAAAGACCATTCATTTTAATTTCTTATTAAAACTGTCGATCTCCAATAATCATGCACATACATAATAAACTAAACATTATATTAAGATATTTATTCATATTAGTAATATTTTTAAACAAACATTTCAATGGTTACGAATTGACCACATTATTTCCAACGGTTACGAAATGACCAACGCATGGTTACGAAATGACCAAAATTTGGCGGTTACGAAAAGGTAAGGTTACAAAATGACCATAATTCGCTGAAACCACCCCTAATATTCTCGTAAACATCGAGGGTAGGTATCATGGGTGAAAGATTTAATGATGGTACAACACAACGTGCCAAAGATTATATGTATCGCGTAATTGTACACACAGTATAACGGAGACCTTTTCAGGCGGTCAGTTTAAAGAATTAATCCCTCAGGCGTGTTTTCATACCGTGAAACGGAAATGCACGAGAAGCTCGGTGTGTAGACAGTTTGTGTAATAATTATCTGTGTCGAATACTGGCGAAAAAACTCGAACACTTTTCGTAACGTCCGATTCTAGGGTCATCATAATATGTGACCTTAAAATCACGGATTTTTGTAGCTGACTGTTATGTGTTGTGGAAATATGTGCGCCATTTCATGGCGGATGGAAATTTAGCATGTGTTTTACGATGTTTACGACTGGATTAAATGGACGAAATTGTCCATACTTTGGATGGAATTATGTTTTATTTAGGATATATGTGTTTTATGTGCTCATTCGCTGTGTTATATCCTGGACGTTAATGGTCCCAGATAGGATAGTGTCCATTTTCTGTGACCGAGTCAAGAAATTTGGTGGTCTGCATATGTTGAATAGGTATAAACATAATTATGTTCTTGTGCGAATTCGTCAGCAAAGATATTGCCTTATGTTGTTATGTTATGAGCCTCAAATGCCGGAAGGTGGAGGAGTGTAGTGGTGTGGGCTTAGACGGCAGCCCGGTTAGCTCAGTCGGTAGAGCGCCTTACTAGTGTTAGGGGGTCGTGGGTTCGAGCCCCACATTGGGCACACTTTTTCCCCTTGCTTGACTTCAGTGGTGGCAGTGGTGTTTGACGGCTCACGGTGATTGAGCCTCAAATGCCGGAAGGGGGAGGTTGAGTGTAGTGGTGTGGGCTTAGACGGCCGCCCCTTTAGCTCAGTGGGTAGAGCGCCATACTAGTGTTAGGGGTTATGAATCCAAGCCCCACATTGGGCGCACTTTTACCCTTTGAATTTGATTTACTTCTAACTCTCATTACAATAGAATATTTGTTTAACAACACAAATCCAGGCAGTGGGATCAAATATGCACATTGCTTCATTGGTCAAATTCAATATAATGACCTATTCAATACATTATAATACTGCAAATAAAAATCCAGTATTTTCAATAATTAAAGGCTCGCGTATAGTATTCTATGTACTCAACGCTGACAGGGTATATGACGTTCAAACTAATTTCCCCTTCATGCGCCTCATGGCCATTTTTGTTGATTGCTTGGCTTGGCTTGAAAACTTTTATTGCTTGATGTCCTCAAGTTACTAGAAATTGACAATTGATTTTCATACAGGAGTCAATAAATATTGAAAAGATTAAATGCATTCTTCCATTTACATTCAAAACGATAGATTGTTTAAGGTTTGAGCTAAATTCAGCTTGATAAAGTCCATGTGATCAGATACTTGAAAAGTGAATTTCAGAATCAAGCGCACACTTAACCATGTGTATTGAGGTACCTTATGGGGTATACAATACAGGCAATATACGTGCGAGTGAAATAAAAGAAATTTGATCTGCAGCAAGTAATTCCAGCTTTTAAAAGGAAAACGTTTTAATTACTTATATTATACATAACTAAAACACTCTAAACAATTTTTTGAATAAAAAACAGCAAAAATACACATACAGTATCTAAATATTAGATCTAGAGAGCTAGGCATCGCAACATTGCTTGTTTAACTAAATTCGTATGAAAACATGGATTTGCAGTATTATAAATTCGTTATACAGGTTGTTGACAGGGTATATGGGGGAATATAACCTGTCAACAACCTGTATAACTAATAATATAACTAGAGTTGACTGTTTTATATCATCTACTAGTATGCTTGTTTGAATGATGTGCACATTTTTATTCTAGAATCTGTTAAATTGATGTTAATTTCTTGCCTTATAGATGACAGTGATTGAATCCAGTATCATGGTAGTAACCTTGCACCATTGGAGCATGGAAAAGGCATTACAGAATAGAACAGAATCACACAGATAAGTGACTCTATTCACTTCATTTTTCTAAAATTTGTCTGCATAATTGTTTGTACCTGTTAATATCATTAGTTAACAAAAAACATCAAAATCATCATCATCATCTAGAAGTTGAAAGAGTGATTGACTGGAGTAGTAATAGCAATAAAAATGTAAGTTGTATTCTCTACTACAATTTTGTTTATTCATTTATTTATTTTATCATCATTTGAAGTTTTCATTTATCATCATTTCATTCATTATACCCCTGGCAAACAAAGTTTGTATACAGGAGTCACTCTGTTGGTTGGTCGGTTGGTCTGTTAACAAAAACTTGTGGAGCGAACTACATCTACAGCTTTTGGAGGATTTTCATGAAACTTCACATGGAAAATCTCCATGATGAGTTGTAGTGTGTGACATAATCATCATGGACTGTATATAAGCTTGATATACAGCTCTTTTTTCTGACAAAGTGGTACTGCTGGGGTATTACTCACTTCCAGTCTGCTGGGGTATTACTCACTTCCAGTCTGCTGGGGTATTACTCACTTCCAGTGATAGTTTTAGTATCCTTGGTTGGTGTTTGTGGTGTTAGAGAGATGTTGGTTGAGTTACATGTTGGATGGTCAAGGAAGGTGATTTAGTCCCATTAATTGGTCAGTTTATAGATGTGGTTTTGTTGTTGCATTGACTGGTTTCTGTGGTAGGTAATGCATGGAAGACAGTGTAACTTACAGAAAGCAATATCAAGGTGCTTTAATTCATTTCAACTTTTGTGTATATACCAGTGCATTTTAAAGTGTTTCAAGTAAGGCCATCCTTAAAAGATTGTTTGTTTGCCCTTACGCGACCGACTCACGAAAATCCGCCCGACTCACTTTTTTTTTTGGCTCTGAAAGTTCGAAAAAAAATTTTTTAGCCGTCCGCGTAACTCACATTCCCATTTCGGTAATTTTTCATCTTTCCGCTACTCGTATTACTTTTCGTGAAATAACACCGTTGAAGCGGTGATCCTCGGTTGTCTTCGTTATAGCGTAATCAAAATGGACGACAGAAAACGAAAGCACGCTGATCTGGTTACGTTTTCTGTCACAATATTGACAGTCCAAGGAGATGAACGAAAATACAGATGTAAAAACGTTATAAAAAGGTTTTATACAGATGACACGTGGTTCGACGTTTACTGTGACTTGACCTCGGACGGGATATCCAAAGAAATTGACAAAAAATTCGAAAAAATCGCAAAGATCGAGGTTTCGACGTCTCCAACTGACACAGTTAAATTCAATGCGGACCCATATGATGAAATTTCGGTGTTGAGTCAATTCGATCGGGCACTGAAGCATGTAACAATAACTTTAAAAAATGAAAATCCATCAAATGAAACAACAGAATGTGATACCTCACAAACCAAGTCAGCCTTTGATATTTTGATGCAGGCTCCAAATCAGAAGAAACCAGCTAAGATTAGCATTCTACATAGGGGTGCTAATAGCCAATAGGTACATACAACAGATGGAATATAGAGATATTAGGATATGAAAGGTGAAAATATTAAGCTATGCGGGGTTAGAATGTGTACAATATGCACTAATCTATTATACAACACACACATATTATATATACACATATTACATAGTTAATACAACATCTATAATAACAACATAAAAAAATATAAAAAAAAATATTAAAAAAAAAAATTACCTACCTACCTACCCACTGAAAAAAATCTGGGTCGCGTAAGGGCAAACAAACAATTTTTTAAGGATGGCCTAATAGACATTTGCACTATGCTTTGACAAAACAGCCTCAGTCTGATTGGATGAATTTTAGAAATGTCAGAAGAGAATTATATTTGGTGAGAATAGGTATTTTTCTGTCTTGCTTTCTTCCATCAAACTGTAGAAACATACATGAATAGAAGAGTTATTTTTCAATGGAATTATATAAGATATGCTATATAATGAAATATTTATATTGAGATTGGTTTCCTAATCAGCAAGTTTAGGCTTATGCATGTAGTTTTGTGATTCCGTATATTGAGTAAAGACCATTTCTGTAGGCGGACTGTCTGACAGAGTGCATTGACCAAAGTCTGTTACAGTAAAGGTTACCAGTCAACATGTCATTCAGATTATTTCAATTGTGTGAATATAGTTAGAATTTTCCATATTTTTCAGTTAGCAGAGTTAGATACTTAAATTATTTTGACTCACCTGAGCTAGTTTTTATGGCTTGTTTGAAATACTGTCCTGTGCTCTACATGATAATATTAGCTACAAAAGAATATTAGTTGAGATAAGCAGGGGCATTGCCAGCGATATTAAAGTTAAAACTTGAAAAAACAATTATGACCAAAAGTGGACCCCTCCATAGAAAGTCTGAAAAATGGCCCAGCTACACCCCTGATAGGTGATATAGGTGATTAATAATTTGAAATAATGTATAAACCGAAGATAATGCTGTTATATTGCCAGTTCATTTATACCTGGTACAGTTTAGTTACAGTTTATTATGTATATACTCACAATACTTAATACTCTTACATGTCTTCCCACCGACAAGTGACCATGATGCAGTAGTCGTCTTACTCGTTGTCTGTAAAACATTCTGGTTCATAGTCCTATTATCCATCCTGTTGGGTCATTCATCCCTCTCTGAAGGCCCTGGTGGTATTGCTTGACTTTTGTTGTCATAGCTGGTGTGGATGCATAAAGTATTGAGAAAAATGTTTCCAAAATGAGATTGTGATGATTGTAATGACATACATAACTGTGCGACAGCAAGTATATTGGGTACAGACTGTTAAATGTCTTGTCTTACTACAGATCTGTCTATATGTTGCATGCACATATGAATGAATTTTACTTGATAAGAAAGATCCATTTTGGATTATGATAATATTAATCTTTGTACTACAAAGTGGTCTCTTAACACAGATTAATTGGAAGGCAGGGAATGGTCATTCAGTGTGTTGTTTGATATGAGTCCATAAATAGAAGAGTCTTTCCGTATCAGGAAGAATGTTCTGGTCATGACACTGGTTGTTATTTAACTGATAAGGGAGATAACCACTGCGGGGAGCTTGGTTGATGTATGTTGTATGCACATGATTAGCAAATGTATTGAATTTTGATATTAAAACTTGTTTTGGGTCATTGTAAGAGATCTTCTTTTTTTATTAATGCATGGTTCATTACTACAGGTATTATGATATCTGTGTATGAACTCATTTTAAAGATAAGGGCAGTGGTCCTGAAAAGCTGATATATAATCAAAGTGCTGTGAGGACTGTAGTCCTGGGGCTGCTGAAAGTTGGATTGAGGGGTTGCTTGCTTGTTATAGATGTAGTGATTTGTTTGCACACAAATTATCACATAATGTATTATTTTGGGAAACTGAGACATCATCTTATATTCAAAATTGTATGACAATTTGCTTAACATTTTGTGTTTATTGGATTTTTTGTGTCTTAATTAGTCTATGTTATACTTGCTTGTTGTATGCACTTATCAAAATGTACCATTCATGGTGAGCTTTTTGGATCCTTGGATGTCCGTTGTCATGCATCGTGAATCGTGCGTCCTGCATCAACATTTTCTTGAAACAACAACTCTACCTATACATGTACCACTAAATGGATTTTGTCCACATTTCACAGGAATGATCCTTGGTTAGACCTCTTTCAAAATTGCATAAATCATTCCGGTCCGCTGCATAATTAGGTCACAGGAGCAAAAATAGATTTTAAAAGTGTAAAATTTGAAATTGTTCTTGACCAAAACCCTAAGGTCTAGAGCTTTGATATTAGGTGTGTAGCATTGCCTAGTGGTCCTCTTACAAGATTGCATAAATTATTAAGTTCCGTCAAAAAACATGGCTGCCAGGGGGCGGGGCTTGTTCCCTATATGTATATAGTGGAAACTATAAACAACATCTCCTCCTAAACCACTCTATGGATTTTGACCATAGTTATATGAACCTAACCATAGATTTTTATTAAAGACAACCATATGTTTATACTTTACTTATGTAAAACACAGTGATAACAGCTATTTAGAAGACTATTTATCAGAAACCTAATCTCCCATTTTATATAAATTTGGCAGAGATGTTAGAAGTATGTTTGCAGTGACAGTTTTCTCTTGAAGATTACCCCATCCATTAGTTTGAACATCTCTTTGTTTATCCAGTAGTATTTTGCCTCTGGACTTGACAAGAACAGGGCCCCTTCCTCCGGTTCGCATTGGTTGTGCAGAAATTGGTGAAAAACTTGCAAGTTGACATCCTTCGCTTGGGACTGGTTGAGCTCTTGTGCTGTAAAACCCCAGCTACATGGATTTCCGGGGGATGTTACTTCCGGTAGTCTCACACTGCCATTGACCATCACCGACAATTTGTTTATGGATATATCCATCGACACCTCTTGTCCATGGGTGTGACAAAACCCTTCCCTGTTTTGGACGTTTTGCTCAAGCTGTATAGTAAGTGAATCTTGTGCAGCCATTATATCCCCTTGGTTGTAGCCTTCACTGAACTCTTGGGAACAAACTGCTCCCACTGTTGTGTTATCACTTGGCACTGTCATTAACTGCAAACTTCCACTATTAGCATAGTTCACTGCATTGTCTGCCTCCTCAATGAAACTTCTCCACTGTGCATGAGCCCGACAGCAATAATTGCAGCCTCCACATGGGAAACCCTTTGGCTGTATCCCTGTCAAGTACGTGGTACAATGGGTTAATCTGTCCAGTAGTCTTGATAAGGCGTCAGTGCTCCCATGCTTGTATCCTAGTTGGTTCTTAACAACCATGTGGTATTGTGCTAGTTCTTCCATCCACAGGGCAAGCTGTCCTTGGTGGTCCCTGAACCTCAACAACCAGGTCAGACTTTAGTGATCGGTCCTTACACCGTAAACACTTTCCCCAATAAGTAATATCTGAATTGCCTTGTAAACCTTTAAATGCTCAGCAGCTCTTTACAAGTAGACAATATCTTTTTTGTTCCGGAGTGAGGGCAAAGCTGCCATAAGCAACCACTCTCTCCCTGCCATTGTGGACTTGACTAAGGATGCCTCCAATGGCCCAGTTAGAGGCATCAACATCCAGTATGAAAGGGTCTGAGGGATTTGGGATTGCTAACACCTGAGGTTCCACCACGGACCTCCGCAACTTTTCAAATGCTGTTTGTTGTTCCTCCTCCCATATAAACTTCTTTTTCCCTGTGATGGCGTACAGAGGTTGCGCTAGTTTAGCGAAATCTTTAATGAAGGCCCTGTTATCATTTACAAAACATAGGACCTTTTCAACCTCCTTGGAACAGTTCGGGACTGCCCAGTTGGTAACTGATTGTATATTTTTCTCAGTCATGGACATCTATTCCCAATTGACCATTCTTTCCAAGAATTCCACCTCAGTCTGGAAAAATCAGCATTTCTGGGGTTTCAGCTTCAATCCATGTTCCCTGAAGCACTTAAATGCCTCTTCTAAGTTTTCCAGGTGTTCTCTAATGGTCTTGCCCATCACCAGGATATCATCCAGAAATGCCAAGACGGTCTTCCAGGTCAGTCCTCGGAGAACCAGGTTGACCACGCGAGTAAGTGGCTGGTGCATTTGTTAGACCAAACCCCATCAGTACATGTTCAAATAGACCGTACCTGGTGATGAATGCTGTCTTTTTCCTATCCTCTGGTTTAATGCCCACCTGCTAATATGCCGCATTGGCGTCCAGTTTAGAAAACCATATGTTCCCCGTAAGTGCATCTCATTAAATGCTGTTCATGTCTGTATAAAGGTTGAAATGCTTATATTCACATATCATGTAACTGTAAAAGGCAGTAGCCTATTATTGAGTGTCCAATTTTAAAACATTGTAAGGCATAGGGTTACTTTTCTTGCTTGGCATTATTGTTTAAGAATACATTCAGAAAATGTAAATAAATATAAGCACTCTATTAGTGAAGGAATTCAATCCATTATAAAAATGTTACAAATGAATAATGAATCTTTCTTGGGATGGTTAGATAGTCAACAGGGTAAATCACAAAGTATAATTCTTTTGCATACTAATTGTTCTAATAGAGCAAGCACTTGTCCATTAGTTAGAAAGTATAAGCTTTAACAGAACAGAACAGAACTAATTAATGCAAAATCAGACATTGGTTATCACATGGCAAAATCCCTTCATACAATCATGATACAATTCTGAGAAAATGGAATACTGGCATACTGAATACAATCTCAGGTTTAATACATTTATGAGCAGGTTGTCAACATATTTCTGATTTATGTTTTCTTAGATCAGTGGCTTATGAGCCGTTTGTCACTTATCAATACAAGAACATAAGGGTATACTTAGATGAACAACTCAACTCTTACATAATTAAAGCAACCACTGGTTGTTGAATAAATCTCTAATGTCTAAAGCAGTACATAGTTATATCTTGGTAAAAATGCACAGTGATATTCATTGACTTTACATGTACAATTCAATCAACAAACTTATAATGATTAAAAATATATAATTGCTTATATAATTTATGAAACGTTTTTACTTTGAGATCTTTTTACAAAGATATTTAATAGGTGTTTTAATACTTGACATTCTCAGTTATAACACTTGTTGAAGACCAAATTATTTGATGTATTGCAATAGTCTGGGAAATGTTAATGGCTAATTTTACTTTATTTCTTTAAATACCAGTGCATTTTAAGATCCTGTAATTTTCCTCATATTTTATTATTGGATAAATTGTCATGAAGTATATGACTTCTAGAAAATTAGTAATTAATTATATATACACAATGCTTTGTAAAGATTGGTAATGTTGATTTGAGATCTCATCTTTTACAAAGAAAAGTAATACATATGGTACTATCAGACTATAAAGTACCTTATTAATAGAAAGTGATTTAAAGGCATTCTGGTGTTAATATGTCAGCTGGTTTTGGATTGTTTAAGGGTGATTCTTGGTTGTCTTGTTGTTGCATAAATAGTTAAAATCTTGTAAATGAGAGGAATTTTTTCAGGAGTATAAATGTTAAAACAAAAGTTGATGTAGGATTAGATCACCAAGATATTTAAGGTGTATCAGAGATTTGTCATACTCCTGATTATTTACTATGCATTAGGTGGATTGTGTCAGGTTTCATTGTGATTGCCACATTATAGATGATAATGACAAACAACTCTGCAATTGTACAAATGGTGTTTACTTAGACTGTTGTTTATTAAATGGGAGCTGAAATCAGATTGAATACACAATGTACATTGACAATGAGATCAATTTATTTTGAGCTGCCTGTCAGGATGTGAGGCAATGCTGTAATGTGGCTGAACATCTATTCAAACCTAATTTCTCTGTTTGGATAGGTGAGTCCTTAATAGTATTTGTTCTTTCTATTCGAATAGGCAGCGTCTTGTTCTTGACTGGGGACTTTCAAATTTTGGCCTTTGTGTAAAATAAATTTACACCTCTCTATAGAATGTCACAAAACTGTCCTTCTCAGGACAAAAACTGTCCTTTTTAGGACAACCTCTCAGTGACAAAAAAACTGTCCTTTTTAGGACAACTTCTCGATTGACAAAAAAACTGTCCTTTTTAGGACAACTTCTCGATTGACAAAAAGACTGTCCTTTTTAGGACAACTTCTTGATTGACAAAAAAAATTGTCCTTTTTAGGACAACTTCTCGATTGACAAAAAAACTGTCCTTTTAGGACAACTTCTCAATTGACAAAAAAACTGTCCTTTTTAGGACAACTTCTCGATTGACAATAAAACTGTCCAAATGGTGTTTACTTAGACTGTTGTTTATTAAATGGGAGCTGAAATCAGATTGAATACACAATGTACATTGACAATGAGATCAATTTATTTTGAGCTGCCTGTCAGGATGGGAGGCAATGCTGTAATGTGGCTGAACATCTATTCGAACATAATTTCTCTGTTTGGATAGGTGAGTCCTTTATAGTACTTGTTCTTTCTATTTGAATAGGCAGCGTCTTGTTCTTGACTAGGGACTTTCAAATTTTGGCCTTTGTGTAAAATAAATTTACACCTCTCTATAGAATGTCACAAAACTGTCCTCAGGACAAAAACTGTCCTTTTAAGGACAACTTCTCGATTGACAAACAAACTGTCCTTTTTAGGACAACTTCTCGATTGACAAAAAAACTGTCCAAATGGTGTTTACTTAGACTGTTGTTTATTAAATGGGAGCTGAAATCAGATTGAATACACAATGTACATTGACAATGAGATCAATTTATTTTGAGCTGCCTGTCAGGATGGGAGGCAATGCTGTAATGTGGCTGAACATCTATTCGAACCTAATTTCTCTGTTTGGATAGGTGAGTCCTTTATAGTATTTGTTCTTTCTATTCGAATAGGCAGCGTCTTGTTCTTGACTAGGGACTTTCAAATTTTGGCCTTTGTGTAAAATAAATTTACACCTCTCTATAGAATGTCACAAAACTGTCCTTCTCAGGACAAAAACTGTCCTTTTAAGGACAACTTCTCGATTGACAAAAAAACTGTCCTTTTAAGGACAACTTCTCGATTGACAAAAAAACTGTCCTTTTAAGGACACCACTCAATTGTCACAAAACTGTCCTTTTAAGGACACTACTCAATTGTCACAAAACTGTCCTTTTAAGGACACAACTTCATTGTCGACCAACTGTCCTTTTCAGGACAACCTCTATAGATTGGCTACATTACAAATTAATATAAACTACAACCATTTTTGATCTCATTGATCTCGGTTTGTAGCTATCGTTGGGTTCAAAATTAGTCTAAATAATAATCATTTGTTACGAGAGCTGAGTTTTTGTTGATATCATTTTTAATAACAAACCTATCACTCTGAAATGCTTCCACATTCAGTCAATGTATGGTAAATGTGTGTTCCTCAAAATAATCTTTAATATGAAAGAAGAAACAACACAAGCTCCTTGCATTGTTCTTTACAGTCACAAAATTAGCTGATTTGTTATCAACTGAATGTATAACTTCGGCTGGGGGAGAGGCAAATCTTTACATGAGACTCAATAGAGGAGTGCCTGATAGGCAAAGAGTATAAGAATATGAAGGGTTTAGAAATAAAAGGTTTAAAAAGATAGAAAAGTTATAAACAGATTTTTGTAAAAACATACAAAAATGAGTTTTTTTTCTTGAAAGATGAAAACATGAAGCTAAGTTACTACAACTCAAAAAACTGTGTTAAAAATATATATGTAAGGAACATGAACATAGAATTTTACCATTGTATAAAAGCTTTCCAGACTATAAGCTTATTTTTTTATTCAAAATTATTTTTTGCTGGAAATTGTTTGGGATGTAAATGTAATCTGTAATTACTTTCCAGCTTTCTTTTAACCATATTTTTGTGTTAAGTTTGAAAATAGTGTTTTCATTGCATAACTTAATATCACTTGGTAGCAGAGCTTTTTTCAAGATGTGAAATAGTGCTGTTTTATGGGAGATGATTGCTTTATTAATCATTTATGTAAGTGCAAACTGAGTTTTGATTCTATGTATGGGGAAGTCATCAAGTAAAAAACTTGCTCCCCAAATTCTTTAATCAGAACAACACATAAATGTACACCATTAAACTTCAAGCCATGTGATCACTGACGATCAGACAAACAGTACAGGTGAAAAGCTTTTGAAAATATTGACACTGCATGACACACGGATAAAGCTCTCATTGGCTAATGTAGTCATACAATATTGGAACAATTATAGAGTGAAACTTTATAATTACATGCAAGGTTATCAGGAAATGGGTACATACTCAATGTACCTGGAAGAGTTGTTAAAGCTCTTTGCTGGTAACTCCATATAACACAAAAGCTTTATGATTACATAATGAACAGTGTTTCTTTGCTCTATCAGTGCAAGACTGGGGTTTACATGTTTTAAAACATGGCTATATTTGTGAAAATTGATTACTCATCAGATTACATGTATGTTTGAAATATGTTGTGTTTAAAAGAAACAGTATAATTATGACTTACATGGGTATGTATGGTTAGGGGGTGGGAAACTATTGCTTGAACAATTTCAAACTTAGATATGGTTTGTTTTTTATAACTTTACATTTAACTGACATGTTGGCGGCGTCCACATGGTTTCCGCTCTCTAAGTCAAAGAGTTTTCATCCGATCTTTACCAAACTTTGTGAAAATGTTTGTGGGCATAATATCTCGGCCAAGTTTGATAACCAGCCACATCCCTCAGGCACTTCTGAATTATGGCCCTTGAATTATCCAAAATTCGTCAAATTAACCGTGTCGGCTCTCTAAGTCGAAGAGTTTTCATCCAATCTTTACCAAACTTTGTCAAAAATGTTTACGGCATAATATCTTGGCCAAGTTCGATAACCAGCCACATCGCCCTAGGCACTATGGAATTATGGCCCTTGAATTATCCAAAATTGGCCAAATTAGCCGTGTCCGCTCTCTAAGTCAAAGAGTTTTCATCCGATCTTCACCTAACTTGGTCAAAAAGTTTGTGGGCATAATATCTCGGCCAAGTTCGATAACCAGCTACATTGCCCAGGCACTTCTGAATTATGGCCCTTGAATTATCCAAAATTGGCAAAATTAGCCTTGACTGCTCTCTAAGTCAAAAGAGTTTTCATCTGATCTTCACCTAACTTGGTGAAAATTTTTGTGGGCATAATATCTCAGCCAAGTTCGATAACCAGCCACATTGCCCTAGGCACTTCTGAATTATGGCTCTTGAATTATCCAAAAATTCGTCAAATTAACCGTGTCCGCTCTCTAAGTCAAAGAGTTTTCATCCAATCTTTACCAAACTTTGTAAAAAATGTTTACGGCATAATATCTTGGCCAAGTTTGATAACCAGCCACATTGCCCCAGGCACTTCTGAATTATGGCCCTTGAATTATCAAAAATTGGCAAAATTAGCCTTGACCGCTCTCTAAGTCAAACAGTTTTCATCAGATCTTTACCAAACTTGGAAAATGTTTGCGGCATAATATCTTGGCCAAGTTCGATAACCAGCCACATCGCCCTAGGCACTATGGAATTATGGCCCTTGAATTATCCAAAATTGGCCAAATTAGCCGTGTCCGCTCTCTAAGTCAAAGAGTTTTCATCCGATCTTCACCTAACTTGGTCAAAAAGTTTGTGGGCATAATGTCTCGGCCAAGTTCGATAACCAGCTACATTGCCCAGGCACTTCTGAATTATGGCCCTTGAATTATCCAAAATTGGCAAAATTAGCCTTGACTGCTCTCTAAGTCAAAAGAGTTTTCATCTGATCTTCACCTAACTTGGTGAAAATTTTTGTGGGCATAATATCTCAGCCAAGTTCGATAACCAGCCACATTGCCCTAGGCACTTCTGAATTATGGCTCTTGAATTATCCAAAAATTCGTCAAATTAACCGTGTCCGCTCTCTAAGTCAAAGAGTTTTCATCCAATCTTTACCAAACTTTGTAAAAAATGTTTACGGCATAATATCTTGGCCAAGTTTGATAACCAGCCACATTGCCCCAGGCACTTCTGAATTATGGCCCTTGAATTATCAAAAATTGGCAAAATTAGCCTTGACCGCTCTCTAAGTCAAACAGTTTTCATCCGATCTTTACCAAACTTTGAAAATGTTTGTGGACATAATATCTCGGCCAAGTTCGATAACCAGCCACATCACCCAAGGTACTTCGAAATTATGGCCCTTGAATTATCCAAAATTGGCCAAATTAGCCGTGTCCGCTCTCTAAGTCAAACAGTTTTCATCCGATCTTTACCAAACTTTGTGAAAATGTTTGTGGGCATAATATCTCGGCCAAGTTCGATAACCAGCCACGCCGCCCAAGGTCCTTCGAAATTATGGCCCTTGAATTATCCAAAATTGGCCAAATTAGCCTTGTCCGCTCTCTAAGTCAAACAGTTTTCATCCGATCTTTACCAAACTTTGTGAAAATGTTTGTGGGCATAATATCTCGGCCAAGTTTGATAACCAGCCACGCCGCCCAAGGTCCTTCGAAATTATGGCCCTTGAATTATCCAAAATTGGCCAAATTAGCCTTGTCCGCTCACTAAGTTAAACAGTTTTCATCTGATCTTCACCTGACTTATGACTGGCGTATTTTGTGACAGTTTGGCACTCTTGTTCTTATAACAGATTGACCTCATATTATCAAACTGATGTCACTATCACAACTTGTAATAACATTACAATTGGGGAAAGAGAAGTACAAAGAATGTAACATTAATTCACAAAACAAAACTTGAAAGTGCATTCTTTCCAGTCTGTCTTGTATAATCACAAATTGAATATCCATGAACTATTCCTTCCTAATGTTCACTGCTTCAGAGAAAACCCAAAGTGAGTCAAATTTAATGAAACCCATCAGTGTATAATGTCAGTCATGTTGGTTGATGGAATAGGTCTTACAACTTGTATGGAGGAAATGGAGTTTCTATATTTGATATTGCACATACAGCATATCAGGCTGTGTAAACCCATCTTCATATGAAGATGAAATTTTGAAAATTGTTCTATTCCTTAGAATGGTCATGTAAATATTGTGTGATAGAATGGATAAAATATCCTACTATTTAAATTGGAACAGTAAGATAATAATTGATATTGTGCATACAACAAGGCCAAATTCTTGAGTATAACATGACAGAAATTGACATGGACGTAGTGCATATAATATTGTTAGCATGGTCAAGGTCAAATTGGTTTAGACATACAATAATCCTCATACAGTTGGGCGCATTGATAAACAAAACACAAAAATGTATCAGATATTATGTCTGATTTTTAGAACATTGTATTTTTGTAGATAAAATAGTTCTTTGCAAGTATTGCTTTGGCTCAGAGGGAAAAATTAAATTTGAATTGGGAAAGTTCTTTGCAAGTATTGCTTTGGCTCAGAGGGAAAAATTAAATTTGAATTGGGAAAATATACTATTTTGGTGGGGGAATCAGGGGCTGATATTTGGCTCCAATAATGGAGAATAGAGGGTTCTGGTTAGCGCTATCATATAGAGCACTAAAGAATTATGTGGTGAAAGCTTTTTTTCCATCACTGTCAAAATGTGTATTGTGTTAACAGTTTGGTTTTTCAGAATCTTATTTATTTCTATAGGAATATTAAAATTAAAAGTTGATATCGGGCATACAACATACTTGACCAAGTATTATGTTTTCTGGGTCATACAAATATGGACATTGTATCAATGGCAATGGCTATAAGTATTGGTTTTGATAAGCCCTTAAGTACATTATGGCAATTTAATAATTTGTCTTAATTTTAGGTAAAACGTTCCGAGTAAAAGGTATATGGTAATTCATATGTGGAATATTTTTACCTTTGTGCCTTTAATATTACATAATGGGAATAGAATATAAGTGAAGATTTGATGTGCATGCAACATATCAGTGCAAGTGTTATGGATGTCATACTCAAGTAATCTCATTTACTGAAATTTCTCTATTCGTTATTCATAGCAATATCTTGAGTAACTGTTTGAGTGGTTAAAATATACTGCTGTGTAGTATCTTGTACTTGGCATTCATTTATGAGGTCAAATGTTTGAGTCCAGAAACATGCTTAGTGGTTATCACAACTTAAATGTCACATTTAATGCTTTAACTGCAACAATGGGACCTTGTCCATACAGTATGCACAGCAATTATTGAATGGTACTGTCAGATGACATTAAGAACATAAAACAGCAGGTTCTAACATTGGTCATAACTGTTTTAAAAATGAACAACCCTATTAATTTTGCATAACATGCATTTATATGCAATTGTATAATGATGAAAAATGATACATTATAATCATTATATTCCTGTTTGGTAGGGTAAGTTGGTAGAGCACAGGACTGAGCATTCAAGTCTCGGGATAAGGGTATATTTTTCATTTTCACCTAAAATGAATCCTGTAAGCTAGTATTGATCTAGAATTATGACCCCTGTGTCAATATCAATCAGCTAACATTAATTTTACTTCCATGTCCTGTATGCAAGGGCAGATCTGGGATTCGGATTTGGGGAGCATAAATTTTTGGTCATTTTTGGTTTTGTTCAAGCCTTATAAAATGACAATGAGTGTGTCTTTGTTTATAAACATCATCATATTGCTTCAATAAATCAAAATCGCTTATTTGAAAATTGCTTATTTAAAGATCTCTGTATATTTTCGTATTTATACTCATAGTTATTTGTAAGGTTGGGGAATTTTAGGGGGATGTCGGATGTGCCCCCTGGATCTGCTAGTGGTTAATGCACATCAGCATAAATGAATTACTGTTAGGAATTATTGCTATTCTGTAGGTCACATTGATTTCTATGTCAGTTTGTCCTTTGAAAACAGGAATCTGTTAAAGTAACAACACATTATTGCATCCTCCTTCCCTGACCATTTATCATGTTGCCACTGGCATAACTCTCTGTTGACCACATTCACCAATCATGTCATCCATGTTCATTTCTTCATCATCATTCAGCTTCATTGACAAGATATGTTTGCAGCTCTATTTTTATGTTTGTTAGTTCTTTTAACTCTCAAACATTTGTTATTTGTTTATGTACCTTAAAATTACACTGTTTATATTTTCAGAATGAGGAAGACAGCTGTGATCCCTCTAGAATGGGTTCGACCGAGTCTATCAGTACTAATACTTCATGTCATTGTCTGTTCTCATTTGATTTAGTATGTTGGTCCTGTGTTTGAGGTCATTAATACTATACCTCTAATACATGCTGGGAAGTTAGTGGTTCCTTGCAGAAGAACGACAGTGGTTAGTACTGGTAGGCAACCCAGAATTTGTATGGTCACCTGACTGCTGTATTATTAAATACTGTAATAACATGTTCTATATTACCTAAGTGCAACCAGTCTTCCTTGCATTGTTACTTCTTTTGTTGGAATTATTTAGAATTTGGTGTGTATATATTTTCAGGTTTTGTGTGAGAGTAGTTTTGATGTTCAATTGCTATCATCCAATCAGAATGAAGCTGGCTGTGAAATGTAATTTTCCTGGAACTCGTGAGTTTGAATTTATTTCATTTTATTTAGAAATAATGATAAAAATGCAATTGAAAAATATAATATTACAATTACCATGAATAGTACTACAATTGAAACTGTTAGTTTATTTTACCTGGTATAACCAATATGCAAGGCCAAGGCAGTTCTTCAATTTTGGCACAATGATATTTTATGATATTATAATAGTACCAGTATGCTTTCTAAAACACATTGAGAAGAATCTGAAAAGGGATTTGCGCCCCTTGCCTCCTGAGCAATAATTTGAGGGGATGAAAGCGAAATCAATCTTGTATCTTACAATACAGAAAGACTGGTTTCCCTTTCACCCCTCAACATTTAGAGCTAGTATATCTGTAGATAAATGTAGTGTACGGATTGTGTACTATTTGTATTGAGTTAAAGAACTGTTGATTTGTTTATGGTTTAGTTCTGTGGTATATTCTTGATTTCTTTGTGCATACTTTGTTGCCATTTTAATGATTCTGAATGCTTTTCAACTGAATTCTGTGTCAGTTTGGTAACCTATGGTCAATGTATTGGTTTGTGTTGGTCATTGTCCCCTTTCTTGTCTACATTTAACATTGATCTTTGATCATTGATGTATGCTCAGTTCTTGTTCTTTGTCGAGATGTAATTCACTGATCTGTCTCCAAGCCTATCTCACCATACATATAAAGCCAGAGTCTTAAATAGGATGATCTTTTAATATCTAGACTTTTCTTCTTTATTGCCCAGCTGAATTACATGATTTACGATATTTTATGCAGGAATATCGTTTTAGTATCTATGCAAATTGTGCGAAATGATGGAAAAATGGGGAAATGTTACACACAGTGAGAATAAGTAATTACAAGCTTATTTATCAGAAAACAAACTGTTTATGTAACATTTGGCAGATATGTAGAAAGTATGTTCATGGTTTCAGTTTCCTCTTGACTGTTTAATCGATTTATTTAAATATTTTTAATTTAAATTATTTGAGAATTTTTGAATTTGCTTAAAAGTAGCTACAAAACTTTGAGTTAGGTTTTATGTAACATTGATTATTTTTCTTGTGTAATTGTTTTGTTTAGGTGTCATTTAAGGGTATTCTGGACTTGCATCATATGGCAACAACTTTCGGCCAGACCCTATTCCAAATTTCATGCTAAGTTGGTTAAATGAAGACATATTGAACATGGTAATGAGGTTTATGGACCTTTCAGAACTCGGCACTTAATGCTTCAAAATTTCAAGCAGCAAATAACCTCACTTAGGATTTCAATAATCTTATAACTATTTCATTAACTTATTGTTGTATTAAAAATGTCAGCTATTAGGGTTAAGATAGGTTTAGGGAACTTTTTGGAACCTAATTTTACTCAAAATTGCATAATAGGGTTCATTTTTTGAATGAACGAATGTGTTTAATATAATTATTGTGTTTCAATTTATGTTGTTTTCTGTTAGAAGGCCATGTTTTATTTAAGAATTGTACAATTGTTTTTGTATACCTCTTTACATGTCACCTTCTGTAAATAAAGATATTATTATTATTATTATTATTTAAGGATACTAAACTTTCATATTGAGGTTTAGGTTAAGGTACTTTTCGGAACTTTTTTGGCATCAAAATTTCATTAAAATTATTCCAAATATTTTATCTGCATATATCTTATTCTTGCATAAAGGAGCGGTTATGGTCTGAAGCTCATAGCGGCCATAATTTATCCTTTCAACTATTCAATTTAAATAAGGACATGTTCAATGCAAACTCTGTTTCCCTTAGGAATATTGAGGGGTGGAAGCGAAACTCCTCTATCTGCTTGTTTATAAATAGGCAGTTAGACAATTTCAATTTTACACCTTGATATTAACCTCAGATTAGCTATCAACTATCAAGACTCTTCAACTTTTTATTTACTTTTCTTAAATTATTTAAGGTTCAGGGTCTTAATGTTTTAGGGATTTAGGTTTACTTTAAGGTTGTGATTAAGGGTCATATGGTCATTTCCAGTATACAAGGTTAGGCAGAGAAGTCGTTAGTCCTCTAGCCTCATTTAGGAGTTTGTATTAATATTGCATTTTTGCTGCTTATTGATATCATGAACATACTTATATAAGTCTGATGAATGATCAGATTACAAATTTACTGATTATTTTTCTTGTGTGAATCTATTATCGTTTAAACAAAGGTCAGTACATATCCGCTTCCCTGTATGTGTGTATCTTTCTTGAGAGGAGATTTTTCTGTTGGCCTCTGTGTTATTTGTGAATGACATGTTTTTGTTTATTGACACAAGTTCTGTCCCGTTATCCCTTCCAGAGTGCTCTCCCTTTATCCCTTCTCCATTGTGTGTTTGTATATAAAATACAGATTTCACATATCCTTGCTGTAGGAACATCTTTTTTTTGATGTGGTGTCTATTCAACTTGTGCACATGATTCACTTGTTTATGCTGATTCAGTTTCCTCCTGGGATAATGTAACATGGTTGTAACCCAATGGTTCACTCCATATATCTTTTGACAATGACCAATACATCCCTTCTGAAAACGCTTTGTCTATAAGTTCTCTTACCAAGATGGTTCCATGTGGCTGTCAGTGTTTTGGGTTTAGTTGTGAAGCTTGTAGTGTAGATATAGATATGTTAAGTTATCAGTAGTGTAGATATAAAAAAAATTGTATATAACTAATATATTAATCATTTAGATAAGAATATCATAAATGTTACACCTATATATTATTTTTATTAATGTTATTCCTTATTTAGATTACGGAATGAAGCAGACACTCACACAGTCTCTTGGTTTATATGTATTGCTTAAAACATGTTTTGGTTTATTTTGTCCATGTACTACAACAACCTGAATATCAACAATGTGGGGTGTTTGGTGCGAAATGATTGACAAATTGTTTAGTTGGGAATCAGAGACCTAAGATAGCAGGTAAATTATTTTTTATCATATTTTCTACACTTACTTTTACTGTTGTACAATAATACTTGAAGTTGGCCGGAAAAAATCACAACCTTGAGCAAATTGCAGTTTTCTTGCTGTTTTACAGCACAAAGTGCTCAATGGTGAGCTATTTGGATCTTTGGCTGTCAGTCCATCTGTCATCCGCTATTTGATTGTTTACACTAAGCATCCACATTCCTTGAGCAATCCTAATCAAACATGGATACAATGTATATATGGGCATCAGTTCTTGGCCAGTTTCAATTATGGATCAAATCAATATATGGCCCTTATATTACAAAAATGCCATAATGATACAACCATGTTTACACTCTAGCTCTTTCATTTCTCCACAAGTCCTAATCATATTTAAACAGAATGTGCATACCTGTAAGATCGTAGCGGATCAGTGGTCCAGTGGTAAAACGCTGGACTTGTAATCCAGGGATCGCTGGTTCGATTCCCCGCTCCATCACTGACCGTACTAACAGTCTTTCGGACGAGACTTTAAAAACCGAGGTCCCGTGTATGATGCTTTACATCGAGCACGTAAAAGAACCAGGGGTGCTTCTGGAACTGGGGCAACTTCTGTATCATGCACTATCCTCCAAATCTAATATGACTAACATTCTTCCGGAGGCGTCGCCCATGTGGGAAACCGGTGGCGACGATAAATAAAAGCATATACAACAACAACTGTAAGATCTATGGGCAAGTTTGATTTGGACCACATTGAACTTGCAGGTCTAGAGAGCTCTCAAAATATGCCATGTTTGATTATGTTTGCACTTTTAGTCTTGTTTACTCTCTAGAGACCACATTGTTTCAATTTTATGAAACTTGGGCAAAATGTATGTTTCTGTAGCATCTAGGTCCTGTTTGAAACTGGGTCACATTGGGTGAAAAACTAGGTCAACATATCAAATAATAGTAAAACATAGGTCACATTTGTAAGCTGGTTTTCAAGAAATTTGATCAAAATGTCTCTATGAAATCCTTGGGTGACATGTCAGCATTCTGTAACAGCAATGACGTCACCAAACATCTTCGTGCATCATTTAATCAATATACTGGTGTAAACTTCTAACCAATATGATTGTCATTTAAGTGCTAATAACCTGCATTAAAGTGTGTATGCCATTTTAGTTTTTGTAACACCTTCGTTTATATTGTAATTTTGAATCACACAGTTTTAAAATTTCACAAAATTACTTGAGATCAACATTTGCAATCTGATTGGTCAATTACACCAGTCAGTCAAATGTTGGGGTATAGTCAGTTTTTAAAATGTTTTGATATGCAACTACTTGCATTTTACATAATTACAGCAATAGAAATGCTGATATTTTAATATTTAATATTTTAATCAGTCCAACAAACCAATTTCAAATGCTCTGAGATTTTGTTGTGTGAGTAATTTTATGAAAGAGCATAGTTAAAATTGTTTGGATCGAGATATAATCAGGGAGGAATTGCCTACCATAGAATATGATACTGGTTGGTAACCTAGGAACACTGGTTAGGTCAACTAACCTTGTAGATAATGATGAAGAAAATGCTATGTTTTTTTTCTAGCTGTCCTTTGCCTGTATGTTTTTTAAAAGGCTAATGCAGTTTGTTCAATTTTTTTCCAGGGTGGAAATGTACGTCATCAACAGGCGTGCATAATGTATCCCAATGTGTTATATAGGACGAAAAACACCTCAATTGGTGAGTAATTTTGCAACATCTTCATTATTAACAGATCACTGTAGAAATGCACATATCAGGGGCGTAGCTAGGCCTTTTTGAAGTGTATGCACAATTTGGGATTAAAGGGGCGGTTTTTGTTTGTATATGTATGTAGTGGAAACTATAAACGTCTTCCCCTCTTAAACCCCTGAATGGATATTGACCAAACTTTACAGGAATGATCATTAGGTGGTCCTCTTCCAAAGTTACATAAATAATTTTGGTCTGTTCATAAATAGGTCACGGGAGCTAAAAACAGATTTTAGAAGTGAAAACTTTGAAAATCTTCTTGTGCAAAAACTATAAGGTCTATAGAGCTTTGATATTTGGTGTTTAGCATTGTCTAGTGGTCTTCTTAAAAGATTGCATAACTTATTAGGTTTGATCAAAAACATGGCAGTGTACTCGGATGAACGATAAAGGGCCATCATGGCCCTCTTGTTTGATTGTTTTCGAAAACGTGCAATTACTACCCTTTAGGTAATCATGTCATTGATGTCCCATCCATGACAATTCTTAATGTGAAAGTCATTATTTCTGAATTGAATTCTCACAAATAGGTCATTGGTCCAAATATTTTGAAAATTATGGGGATGTTACAAATCTGTAGATCACATCAATTATAAAAAGCAGCATATATTATACTAATATTTTCCCTGATAAACTTAAAGAGGGGCAAGTTTTACCTATTTTTAAAGGAAGTAGGGAACTGGCCAAAAATTACCATCCCAATTCTATTCTACCCACTATTTCAAGTTAGTTTTTCTGACATACTTACAATTAAATAAGGTGTTCCTCTAGGATCTATTCTTGGACCATCATTGTTTTTGATATATATTAATGATATAACAATATTACACTATGACCTTAATACATGTATAGATTTATTCACAGATGACTCTCTTATAAGTATTTTTGTCAATTATCTAAAAAAAGACGTCAAATTACAATGTGATCTAAATAACGTCTGTGAATGGTGTATCTTATATAACATATCTTCGCATCCAAAGAAACAAACTATATTATAATCGGTTCTTTATTGAATGTTTTACTCTTGAATTAAAAATTAATAAGACAGTACTAGAAAATATTACAGTGCAAAAAGATTAGGTATTTATGTAGATAACACATTAAACTGGCACGCTCCAATAGACGTGTTTGTAAAAAACTGAATGCAAAAATTGTACATTTGGAATATGATTTTTACCCTGTTTAAAATAACATGAACTACATTAGGCAAATTATGTTCATGCATTTAAATCTTAAGTTCATGGACGTTCAAGTTCATCAAGCACATGAAGTCCAAAGTTCATGAACTTACACGCTCGTGGATAAATTTACAAAAAAATTATGCACAGTTCATGAACTATTCATGAATGCATTTTAATGGGTTTAAATCGAAAGCTGGCTGGGCTAGCGCAGTCATTAGCAAGCTAGACCACCAGTCCGAAGGTTCCGCTTCAATCCTTGGTCCACCCTGAGCTACCATCACTGTGGTGATTTGATCTAAGAATCTTTCTGAGGTCATTCACCTCCCACCGCTGATTCAAGTGGGAAAGCTGTCTGTTGCTTGCAGTGAAACTGAGGACTGCACCGACTATGGAGCCCATTTAGATCCTGTATAGACCAACAGTGCCGTTAAATAAAGACAGTTGTTAGTAGGGGTTTATTTAAACAAATTAAATTGAAAAGATACTGAGGAAACAATGTACAGAATGGTCAGTTAGCTCTAATCAGCTGTTTGAGGAATGTGAATTTCATTGTCACTATTACAGAATGTAAATAGTCTAAGCAGTAAGTGGTTGCTTATACATGTAGCAATGACACAAACTGTATCATACCAAAATGGCTGCCAAAATAAGGTAAACAAAAAATTAAAATAAAGACTGTTCCGTTAATTAACAACTACTGTAAGTAAACCTTCACAAAACCAAAAGCTTAAATAATGTAGTTATAAAATAACTTGTAATATTGGAATATTGCACTGATAAATTAATGTCTGGGTGGACAGTGAAGGACAGTTCATGACTATTGACATTAACATTTCATGAATGAGTTCATCAGTTCACGAACATGTCCTTGACGGGGTATTATCTAACTGATGAAGCCAAATTAATGTACTATAATGCATATAGTCTTCCCATTCTTGATTACTGTCATTGGGTATGGGGAAAATACATGAAATATGCTATATCAATAAAGTACAGTAAAACCTCAATAATAGGACCACCTTTGGGACACTTGAAACATGTCTTCTTTTTGAGTTGGTCTCAATATTGAGGTTGAATGAAGAGCAAAACAGTGAAAATGGACTTGAAATTTGAATGCTTAATTTTTAGGTAGTTTTGTTATTGAGTTGGTCTTCAAGTGAGGATTTACTGTACAAGTGTTTAAAAAAAGAGCTGTCAAGATTATTCTGAACAGAGCAATAAGATATCTTCTTCAGAACTTTTCAAAGATCTTAAATGGCTAGAATATAGATATGGATTAAATATCACATGGCAGTAATAAATTTTTTAAATAATTCTTTGTAAATAACATGGCACCTTCATATTTGACTGAGATTTTGACATATTTTGTGGACATAAATTGCAAAAATGACGCTCAGTATCAAACAAAGATCTTGTATTGTACGCAAGACCTTGTACACAACAACATAGGGAAAGTTCTCATATTTCAGTATTAATGGAATAAAACAAGGTTTGCACAGGTCTTGAAAAGTCCATGATATTGATGCCTACTCCTTGAAAACTGCTTGAATTTGTAACAGCCAAAAACTTATAGAAAAGTACTCGAATTCCTCTGCTGCAATAAAAAAAAATTATTGGAAAAGGACAAAAAATAACAAACATACTAACCATGATGGAAACGCGAAAAAATGTCAGAACTATCTTTGACAGTGCCTTACTTTCGAGTACGCAATAGTAAGGGGATACAATACAGTACAGTACTCAACAGATTTTCTGCACTCTTAAATAATTCTCGCAATGTGTTATTTATCTGTGCTGCATTGATGGTCATCTCAGGGGATAAACTTGAAAAATACACTGGATCACCTATTCTCTATACCAAAAAATCAACATTTCTAGTCCTTGAAAATGGTAAAAAAGTCCTTGAAAAGTCCTTGAATTTTGTTTGGGTAGTTCTGTATGAACCATGTAAAATACCAGTAAACCAGGACACTGCAAATATTCAAAGAAAATGCAAAATAATATTTTTGCATATTGCAAACCTTTTCATATTGTTAATTACAAATGCTTATGTACATATTTCACATGCATGTATCATTTTAATGATGGAAATTTGTTTTGTTACTTATTTAAATTTACCAATAATATTTTTGCTTGTCACTAAATCATAAATCCTTTACTGAAATGTTTCAACTAGCTGTTGAAAAAACATGGCATCATAATGTGAAAACATGACATCATAATGAGAAAACATGACATCATAATGTGAAAACATGATGTCATAATGTGAAAACATGGTGTCATAATGTGAAAACATGGCATCATAATGTGAAAACATGACGTCATATTGTGAAAACATGGCATCATATATAATGTGAAAACTTGAAGTTACAATGTGAAAACATGACGTCATCTTTATTGCGTTTTCTCAGAAATGAGGCTCAGCGCATTTGGGCCAAAAATCTCAGAGACTGCCACAAATATGTCCAAATTAGCTGAAGTTCCACAATGTGGGATAGTAATTCTCATGATCTGTTTAGATAACACGGGAATCATGAAAAACGTGATTATATAGTGGAGATTTGTGTGTTTCCTTGTAAGATCGATAGTTATTTCACAGAGTGAGCAGCAGACAGAATATTTTCACCTGTGACATAGCCACAAATAAAAATTTCAGTCAGACGTTCATGAGGTGAAATCACTCAATCTTACACTGAAACAAACAATTGTCTATTTATTTCATGTGTCATTTTGGTATTTTTTATATTTAACTTGTTAATGACTTCAAATTTTCCTGTTTAACACCTCAGTATTTTACATGACGCCATTTAAATGATGTCATTATCACTTTGATAATTTCACTGCTCACTAAATAAAGTATTGTAAACATTACAGTAAAACGCTTTACACATTTGGTGTAAAATGATGCATTAATTAAAATATGCAAGGAATTGCGTAAAATTTGTTTTGGGTCTGCCCTTCAACATTGAGCTGTGAGGATTTTTTATGAAACTGATGACTGCAGATTTGTAACAAAGATTCTCCTTTACTTTCAGGTCTCCATTCAATGATATGTTGGTGTATATGCTGGTCATTGTTGAAAAAGGTTTCTAGTGCTGAGATACTGACACACATCACATGGTAAGTTTGACTGTCACTGAAACCTTCATTTAAACAGCAAATATTAATCAAAAGAGCTAACCCACCAGAATTGATTATGGATAGTTTGAAAATATTAAATTGATATTGTATTTAGTACAATATTATGACAGAAGTGAGCAATGACAAGGGAGGTAACGATAAATAAAAAGTGGTGGGTTAGCTCTGTTATTTGATATTTGCTGTGGAAATTCTGCTGATAATCAAATGGAGAGAATTGAAAGTGAAACTAGTTGAATGCCTATATGTATAGTAAAAACTAACTTAAAGACCTCCTCAATAATACAACCACCTCAACATTAAGAACGCAAACTTCAAGTTGATAAATTGACCACTTTTTCTTAGGTCCCAATGGTGGTCTAATTATTGAGGGTTTATCATACAGAGATGAAGCTGAAGATGAACCTTTTACACTTTCATCCCTCCAGATGTTTTCATGAATTCAATTGAATGCAAAATATAAGTAGGGTTAGGGCTATAAGTTGTATAGAAGAAATGACATCAGTGTGGGATAGCATGTATAACATTTTATGCCGGTATACAACAACTGCTTTCGAAAGAGCAAGTGAGTACTGGTTAATAATTATTTCCAGGAATACTGGTTAGGTCAACTGACATGCTTGAAATGAAAAAAATGAAAATTGAATGCATTTTTTAAAATATTGTGGATTCATAACATTAAATTGTTTTAGTAATTTACAACTACTAAAAGGCCATGACCAAATATTTATTGCTTGTTGACCATCCTCTCATCTCTGTTTTCATATTACCTATACAGTTGTGAGACAGCTAAACACCGTAAACTTCACTATAGACTCGGTCTTATGAAAAATTGCCAATTCGAATAATACAAAGTTGAATTTTCGACTTTCATATTTGCTAGTTTTATATTCAGCATTGCTTGAGGTCATGTCTGCTAGGTTTAATTCCGAAATGGTTCAAATGTAACTCAAAAGTAAAGTACATTTTTTTTATTTAACATGTGCCACTATAAGTTTTCCAAGGACACTATTATAATTAATTAAGCATTCCCAAGTTAAAAACAATAAAATCCAAGCATGTACCTCTTTCATCCCATTGCTTCTTGATTGAAATTGACATCCATGTATGATTGGGGATGGCTGGGTGTATGTATGTATGTATGTATGGTTGGGATGGCTGGGTGTATGTTTGTATGTATGTATGGTTGGGATGGTTGGGTGTATGTATGTATGTATGTATGGTTGGGGATGGCTGGGTGTATGTATGTATGTATGTATGGTTGGGATGGCTGGGTGTATGTTTGTATGTATGTATGTATGTATGTATATATGGTTGGGATGGTTGGGTGTATGTATGTATGTATGTATGTATGGTTGGGGATGGCTGGGTGTATGTATGTATGTATATATGGTTGGGATGGTTGGGTGTATGTATGTATGTATGTATGGTTGGGATGGCTGGGTGTATGTATGTATGTATGTATGGTTGGGGATGTTTCGGTATGTATGTCTGTATATATGGTTGGGATGGTTGGGTGTATGTATGTATGGGTGGGATGGTTGGGTGTATGTATGGATGGGGATGTTTCGGTATGTATGTATGTATATATGGTTGGGATGGTTGGGTGTATGTATGTATGTATGGTTGGGATGGTTAGGTGTATGTATGTAGGGTTGGGGATGGTGGGGAATATATATGTCTGGATGAGTAGTTGCTGGGTGTATGTATGTATGGTTGGGATGGTTGGGTGTATGTATGTAGGGTTGGGGATGGTGGGGAATATATATGTCTGGATGAGTAGTTGCTGGGTGTATGTATGTATGGTTGGGGATGGTTAGGTGTATATATGTCTGGATGAGTTGTGGCTGGGTGTATGGATGGATGGGGATGGCTGGGTGTATGTATGTATGGGTGGGATGGTTGGGTGTATGTATGGATGGGGATGTTTCGGTATGTATGTATGTATATATGGTTGGGATGGTTGGGTGTATGTATGTATGTATGGTTGGGATGGTTAGGTGTATGTATGTAGGGTTGGGGATGGTGGGGAATATATATGTCTGGATGAGTAGTTGCTGGGTGTATGTATGTATGGTTGGGGATGGTTAGGTGTATATATGTCTGGATGAGTTGTGGCTGGGTGTATGGATGGATGGGGATGGCTGGGTGTATGTATGTATGGATAGGGATGGTTGGGTGTATGTATGGATGGGGATGGCTGGGTGTATGTATGTATGGATAGGGATGGCTGGGTGTATGGATGGATGGGGATGGCTGGGTGTATGTTTGTATGGATAGGGATGGCTGGGTGTATGGATGGATGGGGATGGCTGGGTGTATGTATGTATGGATAGGGATGGTTGGGTGTATGTATGTATGGATAGGGATGGCTGGGTGTATGTATGTATGGATGGGGATGGCTGGGTGTATGTATGTATGGATGGGGATGGCTGGGTGTATGTATGTATGGATAGGGATGGCTGGGTGTATGTATGTATGGATAGGGATGGTTGGGTGTATGTATGTATGGATGGGGATGGCTGGGTGTATGTATGTATGGATGGGGATGGCTGGGTGTATGTATGTATGGATAGGGATGGCTGGGTGTATGGATGGATGGGGATGGCTGGGTGTATGTATGTATGGATAGGGATGGCTGGGTGTATGGATGGATGGGGATGGCTGGGTGTATGTATGTATGGATAGGGATGGTTGGGTGTATGTATGGATGGGGATGGTTGGTGTATGTATGGATAGGGATGGCTGGGTGTATGTTTGTACGGATGGGGATGGTTGGGTGTATGTATGGATGGGGATGGTGGGGAGTATATATGTCTGGATGAGTTATTGCTGGGTGTATGTATGTATGGTTGGGGAGGGTTGGGTGTATATATGTCTGGATGAGTTGTGGCTGGGTGTATGGATGGATGGTGATGGCTGGGTGTATGTATGTATGGATAGGGATGGTTGGGTGTATGTATGGATGGGGATGGTTGGTGTATGTATGGATAGGGATGGCTGGGTGTATGTTTGTATGGATGGGGATGGTTGGGTGTATGTATGGATGGGGATGGCTGGGTGTATGTATGTCTGGATGAGTTTTGGCTGGGTGTATGTATGGATGGAAAGGGATGGCTGAGTGTATATATATGTATGGCAAGGGATGGCTTGGTGAATGTATCTATGTATGGCAAGGGATGGCTTGGTGAATGTATATATGTATGGCAAGGGATGGTTTGGTGAATGTATGTCTGGACGAGTTGTGGCTGGGTGTATGTATGGTTGGTTGGGGATGGCTGAGTGTATATATGGTATGGCAAGGGATGGCTTGGTGAATGTATGTCTGGACAAGTTGTGGCTGGGTGTATGTACATATGGTTGGGGATGGCTGAGTGTATGTATGTATGGAAAGGGATGGCTAGGTGAATGTATGTCTGGATGAGTTGTGGCTGGGTGTATGTATGTATGGTTGGGGATGGCTGAGTGTATGTATGTATGGAAAGGGATGGCTAGGTGAATGTATGTCTGGATGAGTTGTGGCTGGGTGTATGTATGTATGGTTGGGGATGGCTGAGTGTATATATGTATGGCAAGGGATGGCTTGGTGAATGTATGTCTGGACGAGTTGCGGCAGGGTGTATCTATGTATGGTTGGGGATGGCTGAGTGTATGTATGTATGGAAAGGGATGGCTAGGTGAATGTATGTCTGGATGAGTTGTGACTGGGTGTATGGATGGATGGGGATGGTTTGGTGTATATATGTATAGATTGGGGTGGCTGGGTGTATGGATGGATGAGGATGGTTGGGTGTATATGTGTATAGATGGGGATGGTTGGGTGAATGTAAGACTGGATAAGTTCTGGCTGGGTTAATGGATGGATGGATATGGCTGGGTGTATGGATGGATGGGGATGGCTGGGTGTACGTATGTATGGTTTCTGATGGCTGGGCGTATGTATGGAAAGGGATGGTTTGGTGTATATATGTATGGAAAGGGATGGCTAGGTGAATGTATGTCTGGATGAGTTGTGACTGGGTGTATGAATGAATGGGGATGGTTTGGTGTATATATGTATAGATTGGGGTGGCTGGGTGTATGGATGGATGAGGATGGTTGGGTGTATGTATGGAAAGGGATGGCTGGGTGTATGTATGGAAAGGGATGGTTGGGTGTATATATGTATGGAAAGGGATGGCTGGGTGTATGTATGGAAAGGGATGGTTGGGTGTATATATGTATGGAAAGGGATGTTTGGGTGTATGTATGGAAAGGGATGGTTGGGTGTATATATGTATTTAAAGGGATGGTTGGGTGTATGTATGGAAAGGGATGGTTTGGTGTATATATGTATAGATTGGGGTGGCTGGGTGTATGGATGGATGAGGATGGTTGGGTGTATGTATGGAAAGGGATGGCTGGGTGTATGTATGGAAAGGGATGGTTGGGTGTATATATGTATGGAAAGGGATGGTTGGGTGTATGTATGGAAAGGGATGGTTGGGTGTATATATGTATTTAAAGGGATGGTTGGGTGTATGTATGGAAAGGGATGGTTGGGTGTATTTATGTATGGAAAGGGATGATTGGGTGTATGTATGGAAAGGGGTGGCTGGGTGTATGGATGGATGAGGATGGTTGGGTGTATGTATGGAAAGGGATGGCTGGGTGTATGTATGGAAAGGGATGGTTGGGTGTATATATGTATGGAAAGGGATGGTTGGGTGTTTGTATGGAAAGGGATGGTTGGGTGTATATATGCATAAATTATAAATAACACAAGATGTATTTTAATTGAACAATTTTCAGCAATAAATTAACAGGCAAATTCAAGCATAGGATCCAATGTCACTCATTTTCTTGCTTCCATAATGCACATATACATACTAACCTAGTTTGAGCAATTTTGCAAACCACAACTTTTAGAAATTATGACGGTTTGTGTAGAAATTTGACTCTCTGTTGTGACATAAACATCGAAAGGGGTCTCAATAAGCACAGGGGTGCTAATTAACCAATAGAATGATGAGTCTAGACAAGGTTTCGTGTCCCGTAAATTAAGCCTCGTAGATTAGAAAATCAAGCATAAAAAGTTAATAAAAAGCATCGAAGTGATACTTCTGCGAACTGGAACGTTCCAAATTAGCTGTAAGAATATACTACTATATCAGATCTACAAACTGCGACCAATATTATTTCTCTATCTTGCACCATTAAATTTTCATTCTTAATTAAGTAAAGGACTCGTAGATTAGAAAGCTTAAATATCCCTTTCCAATTCTTAGCGCTTAAATGTTTGACATTTTTCTAAAAGCATAATGTTATGTCAAAGTATTTTTGTATGGATACAATTTAAGTTTTGCAATTTAAAGTCTAAGTCTGAGTTTCAGTCTTCACTTGTTTGTGAATAATGCCCCAGGATGAGTGAATTAAATTAAAACCCTGTGTCAATGTCATTTTCTTATTTTATTTTCATGAGCAGTCAATTATGATAATAAAGTTTTAATTAATAATTTTACATGTAAATGTTGCAATAAATAATGATACATGTTGCAAAAATTACTAATTTTAGCGCAATATAAGTCCAACTCTAGTTAGACCAGTATTGCGCTAAAGGATAATAGCGTTCTGTGATAGACAGATACGTTTCTTATCAAGGGGTTAAAATAGGGCCTATTGCCCCAAATATGCATTATGTCTATAATTATTCTGTTTATGCACTTATTCATGCCTATAGTAAAAAAACATTAACAAACAAATGACAATTCATGGCTTATATCTGAAAGAGTTCTAAGCAGAAATTTTAGCAGAAAACTTACAAAGCCAAATTGATGCAATTATCATTATTTTCAATATTTTCATTATAATTTTCATCCTAAAGTTTTACATTATATTTTCTATCCTGGTAAATGGTGAATAAATGCTTGCAATATTTGGACTTTCTTACATATCAGATACAAGATTTTAATTGAAAGAAGAGACAACTTTCATTCTTCAAATTTCATTCCAAGAATAGATTTACCAACTTAAAACATGAATAGTTTAATGATTTAAACACAGATACAATGTAACCACAACATTTTGGTTTACAGCAAAACCTCAATAATAAGACCGCTCTTGGGACCCTTGAAAACTGGTCATCTTATTGAGGAGGTTGTCTTCATATTGAGGTAGAATAAAGAGCAAAACCGTGAAAATGGACTTGAAAAATGTGTTCCTAATTTTGAGGTGGTTTAATTTAAGTGAGGTTTACTGAGATTGTTCAAATTATGTCCCTTGGGGCAATATTGCCCTGGGGGTCACATGTTTTCTACAGACTTATATAGGGCTATTTTCAAAAATGTTATTCTCCAAAACCGCACAGCCCAGGGTTGTAATAATTGGTATGTAGCATTGTTAAGTGGTCTCTAACCAAGATTGTTCAAGTTATGCCTCTGGTGTTCAAAACCCCCAAGGGGGCACGTTTTCTATAGCGTTATTTAGGAACATTATCTAAGGTCCATGTGCACAATGTAGCCAGTAGGTCGTCAGGCCATCATGGGTCTCTTGTTTTGATGTATAATTTGTACATAAACTGCAATAAATTCATCTATAGAATAAATGAAAGCCTAGATACATTATACTTTCACTAAAAAACTAAATATGGCTCGCTTATTTCTAATTCGATTATCGATTATGAGTTTTCAAACCGATCCGATAATCGATTATGAAATTTGTCTGATTATCCATCATTGATGTCTACTGTAATTGAACAAATTTTGTTGGAGAGGTCTGCATGCCAAAATTGAGCTGGAAGGATATTTTTAGATTATTATTTACTGAAGATTGTGTAACAAATTTACTCTTTAATTACAGGTCTGCATTAATTAATTGTTGGTGTATCTGCTGGTCATTGTTGAGAAACATGTCTGGTGTAGATCCTGGGATACATTTCATGGTGAGTTAAATAAAATGGTCACAGAATTCTACATAATTATAAACAACAAATACTGATGAAAGAGCTAACCCACCAGCATTGATACTGATGTCTTATATAGTTTGTAAAGATTAAAATGATATTTTGAGTACTTTCTATGAAATCATTACAGAATTGACCAATAATGTCTGTGGTAACATTGTTTTTCATTTGCTGCCTGTCCTTCAGAGATGTGCTTAAGTTTCAGTTTCTCCGAGATAATGTCAAAAAACTTTGGTTAGCTCTGTTAGTCAGTATTTATTGTGGTGATTCTGCTGATAGATAAATTGAGGGGTGAAAGCAATACTCAGTCTATAACATTCTATATTGCATATAGATGTAGCAGCAGACAGACTTTTTCACTTTCACCCCTCAAAATATTGTAATGAATCCAACTGAATAAATATTAGGCACTTGGCTATTGGCAACTCCAAATATTAACTTAACTTAAAATCTAAATGTAAGGTTAAAATCCTATTTTATTTTGAGCTTAGTTCATTTCGATAACATCAATGTGATTAGGTGCTTGAAAATTAATTTTGTCTTCAGCGAGTGCTTATAAAAATGTATATTGAGGTACATTATGGGGTATATAATACAGGCAATATATGTGCGAGTGAAATAAAAGAAATTTGATCTAAAGAAAGTATTTCGGTAATATTTGGAAAGGAAAACATTTTAATTATTGATCTTCTATTCATGACTAAATCAGACTAAATATTTTATAAAACAAAATAATACATGTGTAATTATTAGATCGAGACTAGATCTATGCAGATTTGAAATTCAAAGCTAAAACTTAAAAAACCTTGCTCGTTGTACATAGTTCTACTGAAAAATTGGATTTGCAGTATTATAAATTCATTATACAGGTTGTTGACAGGGTATTTGGGGGAATATAACCTACCTGTGATTCATATAACCCTTGGCTAACACCTAGGGTTATATGGCACACAGTCAGGTTATATTCCCTCTATACCTGACTAACAACCTATTTAAGATGATTTAGTTTCATTTGTCATATTCACACCAAACTTGGTGTATAGCAAAATCATGTGGAGAGCTCACCTTGGATTGCTTTAGGGGTCTGTTCGGTCCAAGGTCAGCACGGAACTAATTCATAGTTTTAGCGTATACAGAAAAAAAACACGATTTTGAATCCTTTATTTATAAGTACATGAAGTTATTTAATAAAATTGTCAATAAATAAATGATTTGACATTGGCCCTGTTATTTGTCCGAGGGCAGTCGTATTGGCACGAGGATACGACTGTCCCGAGGACAAATAACAGGGCCTATGTCAAATCACTTATTTATTGACAATTTTATTAAATAACTTCATGTACTTATAAATAAAGGATTCAAAGTTTAAACATATTATTAATAATATATTGACGAACGTTTAAATACTGATTTAATCACTTATTTATTAACATATAGTATCTAATAATTAAACAGCATTTATTACAGTCAGTTTAATTCTGTATCAATATGTACAATAAATAAGTTTAATAATGAAATTCAAAATATGATACAAGAATTCCATGATATTTAATAAATATGATTGTGAAAATACTAAGATAAAATTGTTTAGTATGTCGTAATGCTTAGTAGTTTGATAAAAGCTTCAGTTGATAACATTAATGCATGTATTATCAAATACAGTAAAACCTCACTGAAACACCACCGATATTTAGAGCACTTCAAAATTAAGAACACAATATGCAAGTCCATTTTCACTGTTTTCCTCCTTATTCAACCTCGATATTAAGACCATATCAATAAGAATACCAATTTTCAAGGGTTCTAAATGTGGTCTTATTTTTGAGATTTTACTGTATATAGGTTTAAGTCTCATTTTCTTCATTATCAAACTGTCTACCTGTAGAGTTGTCTTTTTGAAATTCAGGGACAGATGGTGTTGCCAATTAAGTGCTGAGTATGCTTAGAGTCCATCTGTATAAGGCTTATATCATTTATTCACCTGTCACATTCCAATGTGATGTTTTTATACCTCAAAACCGTGGCAATCTTTACAGTGAGTGGCTACTACATTGTAAAATTAGACATACCGGTAACTTTTCTCTCCTCAAAAGCAGATATAATTTTTGTGTAGAAACCCAGGAAATTCTTTTTTGTTTTTGCTTACTTTGAAAGAATATTTTACAAAGTTTAGTCATGCAAAGGGGAAATTGATGTTTTCATCAGAATATTGTTTGGCAGGCAGGTAATTGGGCTGGTGGTCATCTCGAGTTTCATTTATCATATTCTCATCAAACTTGGTACATAGTAAGAACATGTGATTGGTTTTGGGGCCGTTCTGTCCAAGGTCACTGTTACTAAAAATAGCAAATAGGTTTCCACTCAATATCTCCAATTTTGCTGATCCATACTGTGTCATTATTGGTTTCGGCTTTGCATATTTTCATGCCTTGACCTACTTATGAACTGTCAATTTCAAGTGTTGCCTATGCATTTATGCTTAGATCAGTGTTTTAGCATCCCCTGCAAAATAGAGGCTTTCCTAACCCATGGGTATTCTGTAAAGAATGTTAGTGGTATTGCCACATTTCTTGTTTTATTGGGTCACATGTTTTCTGTATAGTCGGAAGGGAATAACTTCATAAATGGTCTTGTCCAGAACTAACTTTCAACTAAGCTTATTGAAGTTCTATGTGCACAATGTAGCTCGTAGAGCCCCCTGGCTTTTTGGGTCTCTTGTTGTAAATTCAAAATTTTAAATCGGTAAAATCAACAAATAGTTGAATTTAGATATTTTGGAAACAAGAAGAAATGTTTTGTAAAACATCATATTTTTTCATTTCATTCAGTTTTTTATTTCAAATATATTGACAATATTCAAACAAATACCAAGGTTAAAAGATAATATTTAAGTATAATATTTAATTGGTACAGTACATGACAACATAGGGTCTGTATACAGACTATAATTGGTATTGCTATAAAAAGAAAAGTAGATATCCCATTTTAATATAGGAGCTATTGAATGAAAATAGATGAATATATCTGTTAGAAATAGTATAAATCAGAAAATTGATGTTTGGTCACTAATGCAAGGTTTGTCATGGAACATCTCATATATTTAATCAATTAGTTGCAACCTATAATTTGAGTAGATGAAACTGTAACATTTTTAAAAGCGTTTTCATGGTTTTAATACATCACAAGCATTTCCTAATTGGAAACCCTCTAACTTAATCTGTATGAAAATTAGTGCTTTGCCGAAACAACACCAGAGCATATCAGATCAAATTTTTGATCGATATAGCATTATAATGTAGAAAATTTAAAATTGAATTGAATTTCTCGCGGGTTTAAAACAAGCACAAAAAGGGCCAATTTCACAACATTATAGGAATTCACTGTAAAAGTTGTACCGGCTATGAGAAGAGAAAAATTATACCTGTTTTACAATGGTATAGGCATTTACTGTAAAGATTGATTTGGTTTCTTGAGGATATAGGATTGGTTTTGTTGAAATCTCTTTATACATGTATACATGTATACATGTATATATATATGACAGAGATAAGTGTGGGGTATACATGAAGCTTTGACCACTAATAGTGTAGGTTTCAGTGACTGCAAGGTCAAGACACCGCTTGTTGTAATAGGGGTGTCACGATATACTGGTATATCTGTATACATTGTATTGCAATAAGCAGCCAAACTGAATTGTACCATGATATGTAATAAACGTACCAGTGGCGTATGAAATTTGCTTTTTTGCTTTCAGTCAGATACTACTGGCTAAATACTTGAAAATCTAATAAATATTTTGTATCAGTAATAACCTGAAATAAGAGTGATACACTACTGTTAAGTTTCTAGTCATGAAAAACTCCTATTCAATCAAAAATTTAAATGATATTTATAATTGTTTTGTTCTGGTTTATGCATATTTATTTTTGAATTTATTTAATGCATTTGAAGAGCTAGAAGTTGAATAAAATTGTTAAAGTAAGAAAAAAATCTACAGTCATAGATGAGGTTAATGAAATAATATATTGTGGTACATATTGCAATGCACTGCTGAAGTATTGCAATATATCATGGTACACTATAGACATAAGATGACACCCCTATAAAAAGTTTTATATGAAGTGGTTCAGTAAAGTTTCAAACTTTTATTTTAGTTGGCACAAATTTATTTATCTGTGATTTCTTTTTCAGGATCAAAAGACAATGATGATCCATGTAGTGTTACATAAAGCCATGTATGTGTTCTTGGTTGTGTTGTTGCTGCATGTTGATTTACTGAATAAGGTAATATAAAATATTGAACAAAATGTCAAATAATTGATTAAAGGGAGACAACTTGCATTCAGTTCAAGATCATTCAAGAACATTTTCCAACATTAGACATCACTTCAAAGAAAACAGGCTTTCTAAGGTCAAATACTTAGATCTATACTTTTTTTACCAAAAACGAATATTTTATTACGAGTTGGAAGTTAAATGGCTAGTTTATTGCAAATTATGACAATTTCAGCAAAATAAAACATATTTTCATTGACAAGAATATCATTCCATACTAAATTCCTGACAAAAGTAATGTTAAATACATTAATTTACAAACAATATGTAATGCCACTTTAATAATATCACAGTATGTTAAATTAACTTCATGATGTTGTCAGAATAAAACATTGGCAGTAGATATACCAAATACTAAGCAAATGCCTTATGAAATGTAGAGCAAACTATTCCTTTTGAACCATTAATACTTACTGGTATACTTTCCATAGTCAGTCAGTGGGTCAGTCGGTCAATAAAACTTCAGAACATTGAATAATTGTGAAGTGAATTAATAAATGAAAGAATTGTATTCTGAACATCAAAAGTTTGAAATACTTTGGTTTGTATTTAAGTCTGCCAGTATTTCACAAAAATGTGGAATTATAACTGGTTTGGGTTTGTGTAACCAAATGAAGACATACCATCAAAGTTTAAATATCATTTTTTGCTTTCATTTGATGCATTCAGGTGAAAACTATCACACCTCACTAATTAAGCACATTTTAATCTGAAGAAATCTGAACATTGACAATTGATTTTCTGTTCATATAGGCCAGTGAAAATAAAAAAATGGAGATAAAAATAGTAGAAAATGTTATAGAACAAAATGTGGATTTCTGTTGCAGATTATGTCCCTTCATGAATTGGATTTTTTAATCAGTTACCAAATGAATCATAATTAAGTTTAGCATCATTAAAATATTTTGGACTATCAAACTATTTTACAAAACCTTTGGCATTCAATATGCATGTTCTTGAAAACCTAAATCAAAACTAAGTTATTGCATATATTTTATAAAATAATATCGCAATGCGAACAAACACTTCGAAGTTGAATAAATTTATTTTAAATTTAAAAACATATACTGTATTCAGATTCCACATTTTAATAATTTCACAATAATAAAAAATATCAACATACATTTACCACTTTATGTCCTGGGTAGAGTTTCAATTGAATAATTTAATAAAATAAAATGCACATTGTTACAAAAATATAATATCATGGCATTGTGATAAAATTAACTGTTCATACAAAAATATTGATGATTACAATTATTAGTAAATTATTAAATTTCCTGATATTTTAAACTTCGTATTTTAGTATATTCGAGTATTCTCGAGAAATCAGGACTAGGAGTATCAAATTTGTGACAAATAATAGTGAAATATTTCAAATGAACACCTTTGTCTGAGGTTATAAAACTTGAGATTGATTTTAAATCTTGTTTTGTGTGTTTTCTAAGATTAATTCTGTTGTTTTATAATTGATCATACAGTAATTGCCATATAACATAAATAATTAACCTAAAAAGTTACTGAAACATTTAACAAAATATCTATTTGACAAAATAAGTTGTGACTGAAAAAAAGCTTTGAGTACAACAACTGATCTCAAGTTTATAATCTCTGGCCATGGGCATTGATGAATTGATGGGCATTGATGAATTGCAGATTATAATCTCTGGCCATGGGCATTGATGAATTGCAGATTCACACTCAAATTAAAGCAAAAGCTAAAAATACAGAAATAAGTTTATTATCAGAATTTTTTCTTGTACAAAATGATGGGGAAAAATAATAATAGGGAAAATTAAAACAAAATTTGATAAATTCTTTGCCACTGAGATTACAGTAAAAAATAACTGGGGCTTGTTGATTAATTAACCAAAATATTGACTGACTTACTTTAAAAAGTAAATACATGTAGTAGAATAATTAGGGAAGGGAATAATCAGTTATTTTGTAAACTAGTTAACCGGAAAATCTTCCGAACGGTTTATCAAACGAGAATACAAACATTTATTGCATTAGATGATTAACACACAGTTGGTACATATACTGACATTTGCAATTACATGTATATTGATGATTTGCCATCACTTTTATAACTTAAATTTTTAACATACAGAAATGTATTCTCTATAAAATAGTTATAGTAAAAAAGTAGCTGAAAATTATCTCAAGATGTCACACACACCGTATATACCATGTACTGAACTAACAACAACCATATCAGCGTCATTTGAATAACCGTTTTTGAGGTTTCTTCGTTGGCATAGTGGGTATGGTTGCAGTTTCTTCAGTGCTAGGTGCTGACGTCATAGGGGTCATAGGTTTGAACCCCTTTGGGTTCACTAATGAATTTCAAAAATTTATTTGAAAGATAGTAATTTACAGTCCGACCTCATTCATTCAAATTCATCGGGTTCAAAATTTAAAGTAATACTTGGTTCAAATAGCCCATGTCAATTTGACGCGCATAAGAAGATACATTAGGACCTGATATTTATTTCCGATTATACCTAGTATTTAGACAGAAGGTTGTCGAATAAACAAGGTCCTAACCCTAACCCACTTTGTTATTTGAGGATATTTTCGATATAGCTGTGTTAATTGTGACAAAATTGAGACATGAAAGTGGACTAATTTTGATAAAAAAGTTTTAAGAACATCCTTTTTTTATATTTCAGGTATGGAATGAATCTCATCAAACAACTTCATCAAATTGGTGCATTTGTCCCGTCAATGAATGGTTGTCCAGAATGAATGGTTTATTTTTGAACGTTATTAAATAACAAAAAGTGACATATTAGACATGAATGATATGTTTCAACATGGACCAGAAGACTTTTGTTTTAGAAAATAGACAATTTATGTACTTTCCATTGTGAAATCTTGTATATTATGTTTGTTTTGTCCATAAAGGACCATGGTCCGTAGAAGTGACCAGATATAATTTGTTGCATCTTGTTGGTCTTACTTATTGCTATCTACTTACTATAACCACCCACTGACATCCATGACTGATCTATTCTCTTAACTGCTCCACCATCTTTGGGTTTTAGTTCACAGTTTTGATAGATCAAATACAAACCATTAATTGGTTTCTTCATCATTCCATGAAGAGTTTTTCCCGATCACATGGCTTATTCTATGATTGAAAGTATTGACCCACAGTTGATGACAGCGGTTAAGTATGATAGTCAGTTGGAAGTTACAAAAGATTACCAAGGCCTGCCATTGAATAAATGAAGCAGCCATTGGATAATAGATGGATTGTCAAGTATTGGTGGCCAAGTAGGGCTAGACATGTGTCCCCAGTTGTCAAAGGAGCTAACTCGCCTATGAAGTTCTGCCACATCTTAAGCAGGGTAGAAGGGAGGCTACTCTTGTTTAGAATGGTCGCCAAGCAAGGTCGCTATTATGAATGAGAATAATGTCCCTTTTTTACAAAATGGCTGCAATTTTAGACATGATTCATGTCCCCTGATGTCAAAATGGCTGCCATTTTCGCGGAATATCAACCATTTTGAAATCAGGGGAAGTAACTCATGCTGTAAATTTCATCCATTTTGAAAGAAGGGAGGCTACTCTTGTTTTGAATGGTCGCCTGAAAGGTACAGTTATGCCCCCTGCTTAAAATGGCCGCTATTATGAATGAGAGTAATGTCCCTTTATTACAAAATGGATGCAATTTTAGACATGATTTATGTACCCTGATGTCAAAATGGCTGCCATTTTCGCGGAATAACAACCATTTTGAAATCAGGGGAAGTTACCCATGCTGTAAATTTCCGCCATTTTGAAAGATGGGAGGCTACTCTTGTTTCGAATGGTCGCCTGAAAGGTACAGTGCTTAAAATGGCTGCTATTATGAATGAGAGTAATGTCCCTTTATTACAAAATGGATGCAATTTTAGACATGATTTATGTCCCCTGATGTCAAAATGGCTGCCATTTTCGCGGAATATCTACATTTTGAAATCGGGGGAAGTAACCCATGCTGTAAATATCCGCCATTTTGAAAGAAGGGAGGCTACACTTGTTTCGAATGGTCTCCTGAAAGGTACAGTTATGACCCCTGCTTAAAATGACCGCTATTATGAATGAGAGTAATGTCCCTTTATTACAAAATGGATGCAATTTTAGACATGATTCATGTCCCCTGATGTCAAAATGGCTGCCATTTTCGCGGAATATCAACCATTTTGAAATCAGGGGAAGTAACCCATGCTGTAAATTTCATCCATTTTGAAAGAAGGGAGGCTACTCTTGTTTTGAATGGTCGCCTGAAAGGTACAGTTATGCCCCATGCTTAAAATGGCCGCTATTATGAATGAGAGTAATGTCCCTTTATTACAAAATGGATGCAATTTTAGACATGATTTATGTACCCTGATGTCAAAATGGCTGCCATTTTCGCGGAATAACAACCATTTTGAAATCAGGGGAAGTTACCCATGCTGTAAATTTCCGCCATTTTGAAAGATGGGAGGCTACTCTTGTTTCGAATGGTCGCCTGAAAGGTACAGTGCTTAAAATGGCTGCTATTATGAATGAGAGTAATGTTCCTTTATTACAAAATGGATGCAATTTTAGACATGATTTATGTCCCCTGATGTCAAAATGGCTGCCATTTTCGCGGAATATCTACATTTTGAAATCGGGGGAAGTAACCCATGCTGTAAATATCCGCCATTTTGAAAGAAGGGAGGCTACACTTGTTTCGAATGGTCTCCTGAAAGGTACAGTTATGCCCCCTGCTTAAAATGACCGCTATTATGAATGAGAGTAATGTCCCTTTATTACAAAATGGATGCAATTTTAGACATGATTCATGTCCCCTGATGTCAAAATGGCTGCCATTTTCGCGGAATATCAACCATTTTGAAATCAGGGGAAGTAACCCATGCTGTAAATTTCCGCCATTTTGAAAGAAGGGAGGCTACTCTTCTTTCGAATGGTCGCCTGAAAGGTACAGTGCTTAAAATGGCCGCTATTATAAATGAGAGTAATGTCCCTTTATTACAAAATGGATGCAATTTTTTTAGACATGATTTATGTCCCCTGATGTCAAAATGGCTGCCATTTTCGCGGAATATCAACCATTTTGAAATCGGGGGAAGTAACCCATGCTGTAAATTTCCGCCATTTTGAAAGAAGGGAGGCTACTCTTGATTTGAATGGTCGCCTGAAAGGTACAGTTATGCCCCCTGCTTAAATGGCCGCTATTATGATTGAGAGTAATGTCCCTGTATTACAAAATGGCTGCAATTTTACACATGATTTATGTCCCCTGATGTCAAAATGGCTGCCATTTCCGCGGAATATCAACCATTTTGAAATCAGGGGAAGTAACTCATGCTGTAAATTTCATCCATTTTGAAATAAGGGAGCCTACTCTTGTTTTGAATGGTCGCCTGAAAGGTACAGTTATGCCCCCTGCTTAAAATGGCCGCTATTATGAATGAGAGTAATGTCCCTTTATTACAAAATGGATGCAATTTTAGACATGATTTATGTCCCCTGATGTCAAAATGGCTGCCATTTTCGCGGAATAACAACCATTTTGAAATCAGGGGAAGTAACCCATGCTGTAAATTTCCGCCATTTTGAAAGAAGGGAGGCTACTCTTGTTTCGAATGGTCGCCTGAAAGGTACAGTGCTTAAAATGGCTGCTATTATGAATGAGAGTAATGTCCCTTTATTACAAAATGGATGCAATTTTAGACATGATTTATGTCCCCTGATGTCAAAATGGAATATCAACCATTTTGAAATCTGGGGAAGTAACCCATGCTGTAAATTTCCGCCATTTTGAAAGAAGGGAGGCTACTCTTGTTTTGAATGGTCGCCTGAAAGGTACAGTTATGCCGCCTGCTTAAAATGGCCGCTATTAGAGTAATGTCCCTTTATTACAAAATGGATGCAATTTTAGACATGATTTATGTCCCCTGATGTCAAAATGGCTGCCATTTTCGCGAAATATCCACCATTTTGAAATCAGGGGAGGTAATCCATGCTGTAAATTTCCGCCATTTTGAAAGAAGGGAGGCTACTCTTGTTTCGAATGGTCGCCTGAAAGGTAGAGTTATGCCACCTGCTTAAAATGGCCGCTATTCTGAATGAGAGTAATTTCCCTTTATTACAAAATGGATGCAATTTTAGACATGATTTATGTCCCCTTATGTCAAAATGGCTGCCATTTTCGCGGAATATCAACCATTTTGAAATCAGGGGAGGTAATCAGTGCTGCAAATTTCAACCATTTTGAAAGAAGGGAGGCTACTCTTGTTTCGTATAGTCGCCAAGAAGGTACAGTTATGCCCCCTCCTTTTAAAATGGCCTCTATTATGAATGAGAGTAGTGTCCCTTTATTTCAAAATGGATGCAGTTTAAGACATGAGTAATGTCCCCTGATGTCAAAAAGGAAGCCATATTTGTGGAATATCAACCATTTTGAAATCAGAGAAGGTAATCCATGCTGTAAATTTCCGCCATTTTGAAAGAAGGGAGGCTACTCTTGTTTCGAAAGGTCGCATATAACGTAGAATTATGCCTCCTCCTTTAAAATGGCCGCTATTGTGAATGAGAGTAGTGTCCCTTTATTACAAAATGGATGCAATTTTAGACATGATTTATGTCCCCTGATGTCAAAATGGCTGCCATTTTCGCGGAATATCAACCATTTTGAAATCAGGGGAGGTAATCAGTGCTGCAAATTTCAACCATTTTGAAAGAAGGGAGGCTACTCTTGTTTCGCATAGTCGCCTAGAAGGTACAGTTATGCCCCCTCCTTTTAAAATGGCCTCTATTATGAATGAGAGTAGTGTCCCTTTATTTCAAAATGGATGCAGTTTAAGACATGAGTAATGTCCCCTGATGTCAAAAAGGAAGCCATATTTGTGGAATATCAACCATTTTGAAATCAGAGGAGGTAATCCATGCTGTTAATTTCCGCCATTTTGAAAGAAGGGAGGCTACTCTTGTTTCGAAAGGTCGCATATAACGTAGAATTATGCCTCCTCCTTTAAAATGGCCGCTATTGTGAGTGAGAGTAATGTCCCTTTATTACAAAATGGATGCAATTTTGGACATGATTTATGTCCCCTGATGTCAAAATGGCTGCCATTTTCGCGAATTATCAACCATTTTGAAATCAGGGGAGGTAATCTGTGCTGCAGATTCCCACCATTTTGAAAGAAGGGAGGCTACTCTTGTTTCGAATGGTCGCAAAGCAAGGTAGAGTAATGCCTCCTGCTTAAAAATTGCCGCTATTATGAATGAGAGTAATGTCCCTTTATTTCAAAATGGAGGCAATTTAAGACATGAGTGATGTCCCCTGATGTCAAAATGGCTACAATTTTCGCGAAATATCCACCATTTTGAAATCAGGGGAGGTAAGCCATGCTGTAAATTCCCGCAATTTTGAAAAAAGTGAGATTTACTTTTGATTAGAGTGGTCGCCTTAAAGGTAGAGTTATGCCCCCTGCTTAAAATGGCCGCTATTGTGAATGAGAGTAATGTCCCTTTATTACAATATGTATGCAATTTTGGACATGATTAATGTCCTCTGATGTCAAAATGGCTGCCATATTTGCGGAATATCAACAATTTTCAAATCAGGGGAGGTAACTGTTTATTTCCGCCTTTTTGAAAGCAGGGAGGTAACTCCTGTTTTGAAAGGTTAGATTTATGCCCCCTACTAAAAAATTTCCGCTATTATTATGAGTAATGTCCCTTCATTGTAAAGTGGAGGCAATGACTGACGTGTGTAATGTCCTCTGATGTCAAAATTGCTGCCAATTTGCGGAATATCCACCATTTTGAAATTAGGGGAGGTCAATCTTACTGTATATTTCAGCCATTTTGAAAGCAGGGAGGTTACTCCTGTTTCGAATTGTCGCCATGCAGAGCTATGCCATATGCTTTAAAACGTCCGCTATTATGAATAAGAATAATTTTATCGCCATTTTGAAGGCTGGGTGGTTACTTCCATTTAGAATATAACGCGGTCACCATTATCATTAAGAGTAACGTCCCTTTTTTCATGATGGATACAAAGTAATGCAAGAGTAATGTCCCCTGATTTCAAAAGTTCTGCTTCTTTAAATTATTCGTTTACAGTATCCACAAGTTTCAACTTTTTGTGTGTGCAGTAATACCTGCTCTATTGAGCATTTGTGCTGCAAGATATGGATTCGCCTACGATACCAAACGTTTATATAGGTGAGTTGACAATGCTACTTTTTTTAAATGAACCATTCTTCATTCAGCCTCATTTCTGTGTCATAATAAGTGTGATTGAGTCAATATGTGGTCCACATACAGAAATGCATCTTTGATTATCTTACTCTTACATGTATAATGTTAGGAATTTAGGAAAGTACATCATTCTTCCATATATTGTCAAGCATCAATATGACGAAGCATACATTTTAAATATCCACTAGCTAGGGAATAATTCAGGCACACGAGACAAATGCTCATCCTCAAGAAAATATATTAACTTGACAATTCCTGTACTCTATGTTTTATACAGTAACACGCTAGGATATTTATCTCTGCATTTTGACAAATTATATCTTAATTGCTGTCATAGATGTAGTCTGGATGTTGTCATAGATGTTGTCAAAGATGTAGTCATAGATGTAGTCATAGATGTTGTCAAAGATGTAGTCATAGATGTAGTCATAGATGTTGTCATAGATGTTGTCATAGATATGGTCAAATATGTAGTCATAGATGTAGTCATAGATGTAGTCATAGATGTTGTCAAAGATGTAGTCATAGATGTAGTCATAGATGTTGTCAAAGATGTAGTCATAGATGTAGTCATATATGTTGTCAAAGATGTTGTCATAGATGCTGTCATAGATGTTGTCATAGATGTTGTCATAGATGTTGTCATAGATGTTGTCATAGATGTAGTCATAGATGTAGTCATAGAAGCTGTCATAGATGTTGTCATAGATGTTGTCATAGATGCTGTCATATATGTAGTCATATCTGTTGTCATAGATGTAGTCATAGATGTTGTCATAGATGTTGGCATAGATGCTGCCATAGATGTAGTCATAGATGTAGTCATAGAAGCTGTCATAGATGTTGTCATAGATGTTGTCATAGATGCTGTCATAGATGTAGTCATAGATGTTGTCATAGATGTTGGCATAGATGCTGTCATAGATGTTGTCATAGATGTTGTCGTAGATGCTGTCATGCATGTTGTCATATATGTTGTCATATATGTTGTCATATATGTTGTCATATATGTTGTCATAGATGTTGTCATTGATGTTGTCATTGATGTTGTCATAGATGCTGCCATAGATGTTGTCATAGATGTTGTCGTAGATGCTGTCATACATGTTGTCATAGATGTTGTCATAGATGCTGCCATAGATGTTGTCATAGATGTTGTCGTAGATGCTGTCATACATGTTGTCAAAGATGTAGTCATAGATGCAGTCATAGATGCTGTCATACATGTTGTCATATATGTAGTCATAGATGTTGTCATAGATGTTGTCGTAGATGCTGTCATACATGTTGTCAAAGATGTTGTCATAGATGCTGCCATAGATGTTGTCATATATGTTGTTGTAGATGCTGTCATACATGTTGTCATATATATGTTGTCATAGATGTTGTCATAGATGCTGTCATATATGTTGTCATAGATTTTGTCATAGATGTTGTCATAGACGTTGCCATATATGTTGTCATAGATGTTGTCATAGATGTTGTCATAGATGTTGTCATTGATGTATGTTGTCATAGATGTTGTCATATATGTTGTCATAGATGCCTCCCTTTGTTGCAGGTATCGAAGAAACATGTGGGAAAAGAATGGAGCAAGTACATGAAAAACATTGCTTAAAGGTAACAGTATTCCATTTAGATGAAACACCAAATTATACTGAGGTAAGAAATAATGTCTCATATATTTCATCACTTTGTATCAAGAGGATGCTTTTGCATACTGATTTTCGGTTAGGAAATACTGTAGCACATGAAGATTATTATTCAGTAGAATGTAGCACTTTTATATCACTTTTCGCTCGGTAGTTTGCAATCTTTTTTAATGTTAGTAGTCTTGTAGGTATTGTTTGTGCATGTTTCATGGAGATAACACCCTCTGACTTGTTAGCTCAGTGATTAGAGTGCTCTTTGTCAGTTTCAAGGATTGAGAGGTCTCAGGTTCAAATCCTGGACAAGTCGGGTAACAACAATTCCTCTAGCAACAAACATAATTTGTACTTATTTGCAAATTCACCATGTATATATTTAGATCTTGATATATTGTTAAACTTAACATTTCGAATGTTTTATCAAATTGTGTGATGCCAATACTGTGTAGTTGTTCAAATTCGTCTGGGTTATTTCATCAATATCTTGATTAATATTTAGATTGATCATTCTCAGGTTCAGAATTAAAACCGTTTCAAATATACATGGATCAGGTAAATTAGCATAATTATTTCATCAAATTCATGACCTAATTTTACCACAAAATAAGTGCGAAAATCAGACAGAAACTGTATTTCAATAACTTGTACAATGTTTATGCCCCCGCCAAATATATAATTATGTGATCTTGCATGTATGTGTGCGCGCGTCAAGGGACAACATGTAATGGGTTACATTAAATGAAATTTAACCAAGTGTTATAGGAAAGGAATAACAAAATTATTATGGTGCATATGTAGAGAATATCTGTATTTTTCTGTTATATGACCGAGTGAGCAGCAGATGCAATATTTTCATGAGTAGCATAGCCACATGTTCAGTTTTCAGGATTTTGCTCTGTTGACACCCATATAATTTATAGATCATCATTTGAGTGAATTGGTATACAAATCCCATGGCTGGAACATTGATAGTGTTGTTCATCTACATCATTGATTTCAGGTGTGTATGGATGTGTCCAGTCTCAAATGAAATAATGGCTCCACATCTGAAAGGCTCATCATTCTTCGATATATCACAATTCAAATACATGTATTTATATTTTAATTCTAGTACATGTTTGACGAAAAAATGTAAATGGTTATCGCACCAGATAATCTTCCAATGTGATGTGGAATAATACTTGTGTAGAAGCTCTCAACGTATAGTATTGATATTTACATAAATAATATACAAGTAATCGGGGTCAAACTGACTGTGTTATCTATTAACTTTATAATACATTTTCTTCAAAAGACAACTAAACTCTGAATTCCAATTAACTTCACCATAAATTTATTCTGCATAAACTCCGTTTTAATATTTGAAAAACATGGCACTACAAATTCAGCGACGTCCTGCTAGAGGACCATCATCGGTGCAGCAATGGCCGTTAGAAGTTGATGGAGCATCAAGTCTGTGTGGTCTTCAAATTCTTGTCCTTGGACTGAAATTGAATGATTAATGACTTGGTGAAAAATGTTGTATGTACCATAATAACAAGTAATAGTTTCTACTTACAATAACAGTTTCTGGCATGGGGGGATATTTTAAAGGTGCAAACTCGTAAACATTGGTAGCTTTACTACAACAGTTATAGTTTATTATATGAATACTGCATGATTACCTTGGATTTCTTTACTTTTTCTGAAACATGTGAGCCATTTTCAATTTCTTTCCATTGCTAGTGTCGTCTTCAGCATTTAATGTGGTGATCAGTTTTGTATGATGTACCGGATAAAGTCCCTTCTTTTTATGCAACATTCCATGTTTTACTTCACCAAATGCCATACCTTTTGTATTGGCAGACAGTAATTGCTTTACCCTCTCTCCTAAAATATAACTCGGTCATTATTTCTCGGTACAAAATAAAAAAACGCTTTGTAAAATATCCCTATTCTGGAAAGGGTTCATTCAATTCCTGATAAATTTCGTTGTAACACAACTGAATTGAACAACAAATGTGGTCACATGACACATGTGCTCCAACTGTACTGTCATAGCTATTTGAGAATGTTGGATATAGATAACGTCCCTTACATCAAAACAAATCCATGATATCCTACATCTGGTGACATGAGAGATCAAATCTCGAGCGTTAGAAATCATAAGAAATGTTACAATGCCACGAAACTAGGTTTTCCATGTTTGGCCATGGACTATTATTGGCCAAAAGCTTTTCTGTTCATTTTTACTGAGACAAGGTTACCAAGCGCTATGGCCAGTTCGAAAAATTCCGTAAAAGCCCAATGTAGCAGCTTTCCTATATTGTCGTTATTTGATTCACTAGTTGTACCTATGCTTCTTTACAGTTGTGAAATATGGGGAGCTTACTCTTACAAGGAAATTGATAAACTACATATCAAATTTTGCAAACGCATATTAGGAGTCCGTACCCAAACATCCAATGCTGCAGTGTTAGGAGAACTTGGTCGATACCCCCTGTCAGTGATATGTAAAGAAAGAGCACTCAAATATTGGCTAAAAATACTAAATAATCAGGATTCTGTGCTATTTCAATTATATAATGAACAATGCTAAATAAATGCAAGAACAAATATCTGGGTTTCTAAAATTAGATCAATTTTTAACACCTTAGGATATGGAAATATTTTTAACATGTATAATATGAATGTAAATTACTTCAGTATGCTTAAACAAATACTTCGGGATCAGTATGTACAATCATGGAGTGATACACTCAATAACCAGTCCAAAATGTTTTATTACAGGAAGTTCAAAACAGATTATACATTTGAAAAGTACCTAGAAATTATTAAAAATGAAAACATTAGAAAAGAATTAACGCGTTTTAGATTAGGATCACATAGCTTAGAAATAGAAAATGGAAGATACAATGGAATTATTAGAGAAAATCGTACATGTAAACTTTGTTCTCATAATACAATAGAAACGGAATATCATGTTTTCATGTGCTGTCAAGCATTTAATGAACTCCGTACAAAATTCCTTAAACAACCTTCCTGGCCTTCATTGAATAAATTTTATAATATTATGTCTAATAAAAATAGCACAGTTATTGTCAACTCTGCTAAATTAGTTTTTAATGTAATGAAACTGAGACAAGACAAACTTACATTAATTGCTTCATAGTAAGATTTGCTGTTCTTAAAATATCTTCTCCTGTTCACGTTTATTTATATATATTTATTATTGTGTAACATTAAGACACTAAAATGTTATTCCATTGCTGCTTACATTTAATATTCATTCTTATACACAAATATCTTTGTTCTGTTCTGTGTTTGCTTATATTACATGTTTGATATTGTATTTGTAACATGTATATTTACTGTCTTGACCATCTCATATTATGTTTATTTTGTTAATGGTCAAAAGCACTGTATGTGCAGATTGTACCAATAAACGTATAGTATAGTACTAAACAGACTTGCAAATTACGTTCGATTACATTTTGATGTTATCATCAATTCATTTTGTGTACCATGAAAGTTCAACATATTTTGTTTAAGTGAAGTTATCGGTGAAATTAGAATTAAGAACGCTCACTTAGTTAGCAAGGCCTTTAGAAGTGTAGAGCTATCCTTATCTGTGGAAAGCCACTTACTCGTGTGATATATTTAGGTATTAACTGTGTTAAATGTTCACGATGAATATTGTGAAATGTGAATTGAGTAAGTTAAATATTTAACTGAATGTACAGATTGTATACATTATAAAGAGAGAATAAACTGGATGAATAGTATACAAGAGTTGTGATATTTTAGCCATTTATTTTGAGTTAATATACATGTAGCTAGTAATCAACATTCAAACACATATATAGCACAGTAAGACAAAACGGCATACACATTGCAGCTTCACGTCAGATGAATACACGAGGAGCGTTGTTTAAGCAATGCCAATAGCGGCGCGTTATCGTTATAGTTTGAGAAATGACAGAAATGTCTATTTGACTCCCTCAAAGTATGCCCTCTTGTCAGTCGCATACTTTAAGAGCAATAAAATGCAGTCGGAAAAAGTCTTTGTGAACTCCTCATTAGATAAACTGTTAATACACTGGTATAAGGTATTTCCAACGGCACTAGGCGTCTCAAACAACATCTTCACAGACAGATTTGTTATTGGGATTCAACCAGAAGTCACAGGGTGAGATGTCTGTGCTGTATGGTGCATGTGGCAACACTTGGATACTGTGCTGCTGCAAACACGTGTATGTTGTAACCACAGCCGAGCGATAAGCAGGTGCATTATCGTGCAACAACTAGACACCGCGCACACAGATTCAGCCATATTTCATTCAGTATAAACATATATGGTGTCTTAAAAATAGCATTAAACTATTTGCGCGCGTGGAAAACGTGTAAAATGTAGACATTCTTGTAGTAAAATCAATGAACTTACAGTGATACACTATACATGTATGTGCACGAGAAAACCATGATTTGGCAGCGTTGTTGTCAGTACCAATAAAACGCTATTCGTACAATAAAATATGATAACAGATGTACTAGGGCGACATTTGATGTTACAAAAATCAAACATTTTTGCTGGATATGTTTCTTTGAAATAGGATTATGTTGGAGGTAAGAACAATATGTTTCTGAGCTTGATTTAGTTTGTAGCTACAGTAAAGTTGCAATATATAAGTGTACGTGTACTATCATTTAGTGTTAATTACCTCTGAAATTTACAGATGTGCTTGTTTGCTTTTACATTATTTATCTAAATGAATTGCGCTATTATACATATGGGTCTTACCAACAAACGAAACAAATTCCATCGTTCGAATCGATTGGTCGACGGAAACTACCGAAGCGCTACGAACATTAAAGCGACGACTACCGACGATCTAGTAGTAAGCGCGTATGCAATAAGACATTACCTGTAGACAACTACTCGCATCAATGTATACGTAAACTATTGGCGAATGTTTCGACGAAACCGTTGTTATAATTCAGTATAGCGCCTGACGGATATTAGTTTAATCTCACATATCCATGGACGTGACCGACTGGCTAAGTTCGTGCAACACTAAACTTCCGCTGAGCACGTATTTTATTTAAAACTGGTGACCTGGTAGTAACTAGGACCAATATATTCGCAAGGGGGGGGGGGGGGGGGTTCACGAGTCCAAAATAAATTGTGTCATTTGATTATTCTATACTCCTTTCTAGAACGATTGCTTCCACCAAGGGTCTGAAATCAGATCCATGTTGCATCGTTAAAATAATTTTGATTTTATTTTCCCCATCCAGTATCGCGTAGAAATTTTTATCGATTTAGGTCTTATGTTTCTAGTAAATTTTATTTTTGCCGAGTAAGAAAGGATAATAAAACATATTCCTTTAAAGGTTAAACTTTTAGTTGAAACAAATGTTTTTAATACTATGAACAACAAAATTATTCAAAGCAGTATGCGACATTTTGCGTAAACAAGTTTGTTCAATAATAAGTGTAAAAAGGATAAGACCGGTAGCCAATGACTTATACAAGGTACGTGATTGATTTAAGTGTTTATAATGTTTACAAGATAATAATAAATTATTGTTAGAGATAAATTTAGCTGCTTAAATGTCTCGCAGACAGACACGCCACTTGGCTTTTATAAATGCCTGGGACAGCAGCTTTCATATACATTTTGGAAATTTATTAGTGAAACCAAAGGGGTTCGAACCCACGAACCCTACGACGTTAGCACCTATCGCTGAAGTTTTTGCGACCATACACACTATACCACCGAGGCAACCCCAAAAAAGGTTGTTCAAATGACGCAGGCAATCTTATACCAGGTAGACGACCTCACGTCTGTTGTCGAACCGTTTATGTAGTATCGCCATATCTTCAATCTCAACATCTCGGCAATTTCCGTACAGTTCGGAAAAAGACATCGAAGTTACGTGTATGAGTATAGCTAATTGCTCGGCACGTGATGTGGTTTTCCTACTCTATAAGACATCTGTCCATATTGACAGGTAGATAATTATGTTTACCATTTGTTAATCCGCCGTCCGCGGAAGAAGTTATAGATAACATTATAGAAGTTATTTTTTGAGCGAAATCAAATCGCATTCAAAATGTACTTTAAGTTCGGCCCCGTTTTGCAATACAGATATTTTGCTCCACGCTTTACGTACGGGGTTTATTTCTTTCCGCAAATTGTCAGTGATAGAACACATATTGAAGACGCGATTATCTCAATAAGATCCGTCAACTTAATTTCACAAACACTGGGACCGAATTCAAACATGATGGCGCACAGTTTTTAGACTGCCGGTGCATGCGACGTCAGTAAATTCGAAGAACTATTTTTGACACGTCCATTTTAGCATAGATGACGTCGCGTCAGATGTTGGCGTCAGTTTGCGTAATATTACGTCCATTTTTTCCATCAATTAACGTAATTAGACAATATGCCGGTGATTCGTTATCTATGGTGGCATATGACTGCCACCAGTTAGCATGATAGCGTTCGCGATTTAATTCGTGTTAACCACTTACTTATTACGATAATTTTCAATCACTATTTTTCCGTATTGCGCTCCATATTTGATAAGTGGTCGAGCGGAAATGACGTAACGTCAGTTGGTATGGTTTCCCACGAAAATGATTGTAGCAGACGAGAATTATGCGCCTTTGAATGTTGCAGAAACACTTTTTATGTTACATCTTACCAGTGAAAAAAATGACGCTACTCTATATTATTCGTCTTTTTCATACCAATAAGACACACTTAGTTCATTAAAATGTTAGCTATGATAATGCCGGTTTTTTTCTGCTTTCAATAAGATAAGAATCATTTTTCTACTCTAACTCTTTGTATTTACTTTAAAAGTTTAATAGTCATGGACTGTCGATTTTTCAAATTGACGCCAATATCTGACGCGACGTCAGATGTATAATGTAACACTGCACTTTTCAAGTGCGTATCCTAACGTATTGGGCTAAACGGTAACACACAATACAGCGTAATAAGTCGGAAATTGTACATATTTGCGATACAAAAAAATATCCGAGATGATCCGATTGTATTATCTTCAGCTTGAAAAGTGGTAGCGCTGTTAGATTTCACTTCCGCTCGTTCCACGTTTTTGTTTGAACCGATACGGTTTCCGGCGACTGTTTTTCGGTTAAAAGTTGGTATTTTTGTTTAGACAGCAGAACGAGCTTTTAGTTGTCATGGTTTATTTATGTATCCACTTTAAACTTCCTTTAATATCACGCTAACTTGGCTTATCCTCCTCGATATTAGATTTCTCTTTTGCTGTAAAGATGTTTTATCCGCTATGTTATAGAGTGAAGTTCTGTACCGTTTTAATTCCGATAAATTAGATTTTAAAGCTTACTTTGATGGAGTAGAACAAAATCTAAGTGATCGCCGATGATTGAGATTATGTCAAATGCTTCGCTGTATATCTCTTCTCTCTATCTCTCAGTTTAACGAAATAGTGAAGACTGCGTTTTCTTTTTTAAGAAGTCCGTCATTTCCCGTCAATTCTATTCTGGCGCGTAAACAACGGTATCCTCAATCGGAAATATATTCGTTCTCAGTCGGACTTTATCCTCCCACAGGCTCTATAAAAAAACGCGTTTTTATTTCCATAAATATGTCTACAAATATATTATGTATTTGTTGAACGTCTCTGTGGTTTTTAACAGAATGTAATACTGCGTATTATAGCTTATTGACCTCGCTGAAGGAGATTTCTCACACATATTGAGAGTTAAATAAATCACTGACATTTTAAAATAGTGTGAGTGAACGGTCCACAGCTTTTCGATATTTTTCGTGGCCATCAAGTCATCCAATATTAGACTAGGGTGCCGTCCATCTATAGATAGTAACTCGAGCTCATATGCAGTCCGGCCGGGTAGACCTTCTTTATAGAACATGGTCGATTTAATCTTGATCAATTCATCCAATATAGGTTGCCAAGAACATCAGTGACAATATCGTAGTCGAAAGATCTGTATGCTTTCCCTTTGAATTTCCAGAAGCATCTGTACGAAAGAAGTATTTCCGCCGTTTGATATGGAAATCAACGTTATTGTACACGGACTTTCAAATTGTATTAGCAACTACGTTACGTACCGAGCCATAATTAGTTCAGTTTTCATATTTGTATTTTAAATTTCTAAGTCCTTCCAGAAGGGGACGCCTGTTTCCGTCTAAATCCCTGTCTCTTGCTTAGCTTTATGCCCGTGATCTAGTACTACAACGCCCTAACTATTGCACACTCTTTCGTACACATCGTGATAAATGTCGTCAATCGCAACATCTCGGCAATTTCCGTAACAGTTCGGAAAGAGACCCCGAAGGTTCGTGTATGAATATACCTAAAATCTCGGTTTTCATACACTATAAGACATCTGATCAGGGAAACACATTTCAACATTATCTTAGATTTTTATGTGCCTTGCATTCATAATATTTAAAAGATTTCTGTCATACGTTCCATGGAGACTACGTCCATTATTTAGACAACCATTTCGGAACTACTCCCCGACGTTACTTCCGAGGTCTGTTTTAATAAAATAGCCGAGGTGTTCCGATTGAAATGCCGTTCTGTTTAATGAAGAAACACGTCGTTTGGTTTTGGTATGTCTCTTTCTTAAAATCCAAAAACATCGGTTTGTCGCGATTTCTCATCACGAAGGGTAGTTATTCACGGAATGGATGATATAACGAAGAGTTAGAATGAAACGCCGACCAACGTTTAAATATGCTTTTAAAGCGGTGTATAAAATTTAGAATTCAGCGATACGTCATGAAATCGATTTTCCTCAATAACCACGTCCATTATTATACTCCCGTCAGTATTCTCGTTTAGTTCTCGAGTGTTCCTTTCGACCGTTGCCATGTTTACAGAAAATCTACTATCAACTTGCTGAACAAACCGTTCTGCGGAAACTGACTGATAGCATAAACTGGTACCATATTTATACTTCAAGCAGAATAAGTTTTGCATGACACCTGACACCAATATTGGTCCCAGATGACACGCAACAAGAAACAGCGCTTTAAGTCAGACTTATCATTGTAATATAAAAATCGGACAACCAAATGTTAACGACGATGAGAAAGTATATACATTTATAAACATATCGACTCGCTAATTATTTATTTTTTTCAGCATTTTTAAATATATGCATAATATGAGTAACATTTGTCCGTTTTGCGCATGCGTTAATATTGCGGCCACGTGATTCACTTTTGAGAGCCACGTGATTTTGCAAATATTGTAAAAATATGTTTGTACAAATGACAATTAAGGTGTTTCTGTATAGTGTATTCTACTTTTTTTCAATCATCATCGTCCTATGCCATCCATCCGCTCTCTTCTCGGAATTAGCCCCATCACACACATTCACGCTCTATCCGACGAAATATAGTTCCAAGACGTTCTATAAAGTCAGACTCGAAAACCTTCTAAATGTTTTTGAGACTCAGTTTAATATGGACTTCAGGGTTTTTAGGTTTTTAACTGAAACTTAAATCATTCAGTAATTTAAAGAAATAAATCAGAGATAGTAATCCGCCAGAAAATTCATGATGTTGTTATGGATTCCGTCCAATTATTTTCAGTGTTTTACCCACTTAGAAGTAAAACTTTTATACAAATATATAAACTCAATACTAATACAATCCTCATCCAAACTGACATCGGTATATTGTGAACAAAACTGACAAGTGAGAAATAAGGTTATTTAATCATGAACTAAAAAGTAGTTCTACTGAAAACTACAAATGCGGCAAAATATTATCTAGGCAACCAACGCAAAACCATTTGTGATACAATTGCCAATAAGTTGTGCGTGAAAAGAACTTCAAATTGTATGTCAATTCACATCACACATGTATTAATTGGTTGGTGACGTCAAAAGTTACAAACACATGTCATTGTCAAATGTGCGAAGTAGGGTGGGGCAAAATGCCCATACGAGGTAAAAGGCCTACGAGTAAAAATTATCTCTTTAATAAATAAATATACATACGTATGCATTTAAAGGAATATTGAGCGTTGATTTCTGATCGTCTGCGGCGTATCATCTGTCCTTGGAATTAGCAATAAACGATCTGCTTCCAACTCCAAGACTTCGAAATCTATATCATTCATTTTTTTCCAAATAAAATTACCCAAAACCTCCGTTTGACGGTAGCCGTGTCTTTACCATCGAGTGCGGATTGACCTACTTAAAAATCTGGGTCAACCGTCACGTATATGATTGCTTATAACAATATTTTGGTTTATCCATACTTGCGAATTTCCTGTTGAGTCTAAGATGTATTTTATGTGTGCTCCCCATTTAAAGTTGTGTCTATATTGTAGCATATGCTGATAACACAAAAACGAAATTTTTGAAATACTTGAGATTAATTTTTTCCAGAACCCAATCATCCGGGACTTGATGATAATTTCGATAGGATAGCGTCCAAGCTCCGCGTATAACATCATATCGAGGAGTACTCTTTCGGGTCTTAGTAATATAACGTAAAAAATGTGTATGAACTTGTTCTATTATATCCAAATTTTCAAAGCCCCAAATTTCAGATCCGTATGTTAATATATGGGCAGCACAGTATGATCAAACAATTTTAGCTGCAAGTCAATTGGCAAGTCAAGGTTTGTGATTCTTAGACGTAGCAAGTGCATTGTTTTATTAGCTTGTGTTACAATATGTTTTCTGCATGAAAGGAATGAACCTGAGCTCGAAAATATGACTCCATGGTATTTATATTCGTTACTACTGTTTCTATCGGCTGGTGATTAATATTGAAGCGGTATTTACTCGGTTTATTGGTACCAAAAACAATTACTTTGGTTTTTGTGAAATTTATTTTTAGTTTCCATCTTAGACAGTAGTCGTGAACTTGGTTTAATGTTGATTGAAAAGTATCATGATTATCCCCGATTATAATCGTGTCGTCCGCATAAAGTAGCAGTAGTATTTTTATAAATGTCTGAGCTTCGTTTATTTCGAGATCTATAATCACGTGTGAGGTTACTTTCGAGATCGTTCAAATATAGGGAGAAAAGCACCGACTGACGAGACTGATTTTATATTGTTGGGAATTTTGTTCCAATTAACAGCACTTGGCGACATTTGTAAAAGAACTTTTCATGTATTTTGTTTTGAAAGTTGGCGTGACTAAGTCATTTCTTCAACATTATTTTTATCATATCAATATATTACATAACCAAATTCATAATATACATGTATGCATATAAAACAGACGCAATTATTATCATAAAACACATTATCTCGGATCATTTATATTTCAAACCGTTCGGCTGCTCAGATACACATACCGGACGTTCCATTGTAGAAATAAACTAACGTCAGATAACGTTCGACGAGACATTGACGTGACTTAACACAATGAATGACGTATATGACGTCGTCACCAAGAGACGTTTCATAGACGTCAAAGTCAGCAAAGAAGCAAGTCGCAAACTTATTTTGAGAGAATATTTTTCAATTTATCAGCAGTCATGGAAGATATTTGGATACCAAAGTTGTCTGTATTGATGACTTATGATAAAATGTAGGCGAATTTCTATTTTTAAGTAATATTTTACTCATAAATACCGTTTCATTGCAATTTAGAAAATTTGATTAGTTGCAGCATTGTATAAATGAGAGATGAAGTATTGTTTTATAGAAATCGGATGTATCTTTTTTCGAAATGCGATAGTAAAGGACTGAGTGTTCATAAAGCTAAATAATACATTCAAGATTTCCAGTGTCACATATATGTGATATAAATAACAAAAGTTACAATAAGAAAGTGACTATAACATACATGTACTAAAGAATATGTTTGAATGTACTTATACAGTTTGAAACAATAAAAATAATACCCAAAATAAATAATTAATGCAGGAAATGACATGAGCAGCCGCTTTATACATAGTTATATACATTTATTTCTTAGAAATACAATACAATTCTCTAGCATCTATGCGATTTTATTACAGGTTACTAAAATAAGAATTCGTTAATGCATCCATACTGTATTTTATAAAGCCACATTATTATTTATTTATTTTGTTTTTGTTTAAGATTTACTGACATGAAGAAGTTTTGTGCTGTTACTGGATATAAACCCCAGTCAACATTAACTCAGAGTTTTCAAGCCGTGAAGAAGCACAAGCACTCAGGTATTGCAGAAATAAAGCATTTTAAAAACCCTACATTCGATGTTTAATGTGACAATAATGATATATCCCTAGCGTTTGAATATGTCAACTCAAAAACGCGAGAGTATAAAAATAATATGAAACAAATATGGCAATGACTCTAAGATGTTATAGACACAGTATGACAGATACATGTATACCAACTGGGATTGCAGCGTTGTGAATTGATTTGTGTTCTTGAGAAAGAAACTGAAGAAGCCGAACTATTGTTTAAATACATACATGTCTCGGATGAATTATTTTCTAAAACGTTGCAATATATATACATTAGTTAAAATGATAACCCAAAAATGCTTATACAATATGCAATGTATATGTACAGGCTATTTGTTGACGAGTGGGTCCAAAACTTTGACGGAGTTTATATTAACATTTGTTGTCAAATTATTGATGCGCCTTCTTTGTTTTACAGTTTTGTCAGTGAGCAATGTGTTCCGTTCTTTACGGAATGCTGTATTGAACACAACCAGACAGGATTATAACATTATGAGAGAGGAAATACACAGTGATACATTGTAAGTCAGATGTACATTCATACGTCTTACATGCTGTTCCTTCTAGTTTATCCGACATCTACATTGACTTATCTTCGTATTACTGTGCCTGAATCTTATCTTAGGAACACAGTTGACCACCATGGTAGACCATGTGCAATTGGTGTTTGTCCTTCACTCACGTTTTAAGTCCGCTTGCGCATGTTTCTTACACAAATATCTCCCTAGTTCTTCACCGCATTCCCTGTATGCCTTTGTCCTTCTGGTCTCACTCACCGCATTCCCTGTATGCCTTTGTCCTTCTGGTCTCACTCACCGCATTCCCTGTATGCCTTTGTCCTTCTGGTCTCACTCACCGCATTCCCTGTATGCCTTTGTCCTTCTGGTCTCACTCACCGCATTCCCTGTATGCCTTTGTCCTTCTGGTCTCACTCACACTTACATTTCCGTGTTCTGTTGTATTAGAATAAGGGTCTACCAGCTGATATGTCTTCTCAACTGTTACATACAATCAACAATAACGCAGCAATAGAAATTTTCAAACTTAAATTTCAAATATTTAAGTATTATATCAGTCTGTTTAGAGTAAAATCGGTTTTCTTTCTTAATTCAAAACATGTGTTGTTATTTTAGTGCATCACGTGACGTGCAGTTAGAACTAAGAGAGAAGAAGAATTTGTTGCTAAATGTTACTCACAAACACGAAGCAGCAATGGCGAATCTGAGGGAAGCCAGAATTGTAAGAAACGCTGTATTATCTGAAATTTCTTTCTAAGTATTAATTTTACAAAATCCTTGTGTTGCAATAATCGTTATGGTCAATTTCCGACTTGTTGTGACATGCCTAGTTTTATAAACATTACGTTGTATAATTTAAATGAATCGTTTAAAAGGTAACACCGTGTGTTTTCGTCTGGAAATCATTGATTAGAAATATATTTTCGCCAATTTTGTGACTGTCAGGTCCTGCATTCCTTAGCTTACTACGATAGTTGTGTTGTAATTTCTAACAATTACTTAGTTTTAAAAAGAACTCGCAATTGTTTAAGTTATTGATAATGATTAGTTTTAACTAATTTATTTTACGAAGATGTTGAACAAATTATTACAACTTAAAATGATTCCCTCTCGATGACTGCTTCCAGGGTTACTTACCAGTACTTGTACCCAATTCAGGGACTATGAAATTCCCGGTTCAACCTCGCCTATCGCAAGGTTCGAACTCACAATTTTCAGAACAGGAGTCAGGCGCTCTGTCACTTTGTCACTAGTCCTCAAATAATTAATTATGTTTTGAATGATTACAAAAAATGGCTTCCGTTGTTTTTGTTTGTAAAATTTGTTATCCTGATGAAGGCGAAACTTTGATGCGATAAATTTACAAAAGATGTAGTTTACGTGTTGTTGTTGACTAATCCATTATTCTGAATTGTTACAGAAATGCTGGAAGACCCAAGCAAAACTGGAGAAATATTCCTTGATTGTGGCCACACAAAAATCTGCCTTACTGTACAACGAACAAGAGCAAGAAGTGAGAGAAGATGCACTGAAGAAAATGGAAAACGTCTTTGATCAATGGATGATTGAGCACCATAAAGATCATGTACACCTTGAATGTAGACTTCTTAATGAAATCAGACTCAGACAGAAGCTTGAAAAGGTGAGTTTTTGCTTTGCTTGTAAACCAGCCATGGTTAATTTCTGTCCCATATGAGCAAAAGGTAGATCTAGAACCACCAACCTGACAACGTTAGATATGGCACCTTCCTTGCCATAAAGAGTTTTTGAATAATACATGTACATGTACATGCATTATGTATATAACGGTAATTGCTCAAATGTGTACTTTTATATTGTGTATGTCCCTCCCTAATAACTACTTCATTGTATATCGATTAACACAAATCTTGTCCCTTACAGATATCTAGAGATATTGAAGCAGACATTTGCAACAAGATCTATGAAGCCATTGTACAAATGATGGACAAGTATGATCAAATTGTCGGGTGTGTATGTCTAAACCATGCATAGGATGACAAAACGGAACGTTTTGGGTGTTTTACATTATTATGTCCAGATATTAGTGCGATTTATGTTGAAAGGATATTGATATTTTACGAATGTCTGCATATGGAATATTACTGCGCGAGAGTTTGACAGTCGAACGGACATACATCTGCCCAATTAAATGCAGGTTGTTTAGTTAGAATTTTGTTGACGTACAACAGAAAAACTATCAGTTTTAATGAAATTTAGCGATGCAGTTGTTGACTTTAGACATTTTAAAACAAGTTCATTTTATGATATTGGTGTATTTTTTTCAGTTCAGAGGAATTAAACAAGTTGACTAACAAACTGTATAAGCAAGCCTGTCGTGTATACTCCTTCCAAACTATTGAGGTAAGCTTCTATCATTCTGTTGTTTGTTACTGTTCCTTCAGTTCTAATGGATTGATAAAATATCGTAAAATATTGTAAAATACCACACATTTGCATATGTTATTTATTGTATACAGCCAATGGCTACTGGCTTTCTTGCATTGTTCTGTGATGTGTTCCATTCATTCAATCCTTTCCCCCTTGTGTTCCCCCTAAATTATTCATGCTTGTTTTTTAAATTTTAATGTAGACTATTCCTTGCTCCCCCTTTCCCACGCATGTTTACCCTTGTACCTCACAAGTTATTTTTTCGTAAGCTGTTGTTTCCCTGGGGTATGTGTGGGGAGGCATTGTCTTAAACGTTCGAGATTTATACTGAACACACTTATCATATCTGCCTTAAACAACGCGTTGATTATTCTCTTGACACTCCACCCTCGTCCTATAATTACATTTCTTGTTTCTATTGATATGTACTTTACCTCAGTTTAATATGTCAAGCCAAAATGTGTGTTTATGCTTTATGAAATGCAAGATTGTAACAAATGTTCATTGTTCCTTCAGAATTCACCTTGCAATAAGCAATGGATTGAGAAGCCAACACACAAGAGATGTGAATGGAACGAAAGTGACAACATAACAAAGGTAACTTTGATTGAACATTTGAATACAGTCAAATGTGTTATTGGACCAAGTAAGGGCTTAGATATATTTTAAGCAATCCTATCTTAGATCCGATATTGCATCATCATTAACCGGGGACCAGTTTATAATAATTGCGGGATGGATTTAAGAAAACAGCTCGAGTATAAATTGTGTCTTTAACTATACAATATAATAGTATTAAGATTATATGTTTTGGTAAAAACATATGTTTGACGTTGTAGCTTTAGTTTTTAAATAGAGTTTGCATCTTGGAAAGAATACGACCCATTAAACACTTGAGTGTGCATATAGGGGTATGGGTTCCGGGGGTGGGGGTGTAGGGTTTTGTTTCTTGACCGATACAGTCTCCATGCTCTTCAAAGTATGAGCGACAAAATACTTGAAAGATATAGGGGTGTTTGATGGTTATATTTATGCTATAGTTTAGCTGCTCTTTTTGCATGAATTACTAGGACATTTTGCAAATGTTAAAACAGATTTACCGATTTGCATAAATAAATATTTTCACACAATGTTTTATATTTCAGATGGTTAACACAAAGCTGACAGAGACAAGTGGACAGCACAATGTTACAGTCGGAAAATTACATCCAATTTTGTCCTGAATATTTGTTATTTTCCTGGCTATATATACTTTAAAAAAAACCCAGATGTTTTACCAAAAATAATTAAGTCAAACGGCATTTCTGTGTGTTTGTTATTTCTTTCTGTGTGACCATTGATAAATATAACGAAAGTTAAACCAAAACTTTGGACTACAGTCAAACCTGTCTGTAAAGACCACCCATGGGAACAGCAAAATATGGTCTTTGTTTACAGGTGGTCTCTATTAACAGATTAAATATCATTGAAAAAGGTCTGATGGGAGATAAAATTGGTGGTCTTTGAAGACAGGTTTTGCAATAGTGGTCTTTGTTCGCAGGTGGTCTTTAACACAGGTTTGACTGTAAAGGGAAACAACCGCGATATAAAGCATATAAGACAAGGGAGATTACTTATGCGAGATTTGCATTCAAATGTTGGCGATATAATTGTTTCGCGTACTTTTATTAATAATTTCACACAAAATGAAGTCTTAGGTCAAATTTTAGCACCCGTATACATACTGGTCCATCTTCGCCGTACGCAAGTTGAGAATGATATACATTTTGTAATACACTCGAGACAAAGGCAAATGACACCATTTCAGGTCGAATCATACGTAACCGTTAATAAACTGCACTGTCTTAATTCGAAACAAACTATCATTCATTTTTAAATGCATTGATGTTAGTGTATATCTGTATATACATGTTCGTTATTTCAACTTTGTCGCAACTTTTAGATTAAAGGTTACAATGTACAAGATAATCACTATATACAAAGAATAATTATATTTATTACGTTATATAATAACTGTATCATTGTCTATTTATTTTTTTACATTTATAAACACACACACACACACACACACACACACGCCAAACTCACTAATAGCAATGCTACTATAAGACAGCCATCGTACAACTATCACTTAGCACATTTTCAACAATACTTATACTCCATTCATACTAAAGTCATTGCCTGAAACATTCGTACCTACCCAAATTGTCGGAACAATACTGCAAACAGTAACACAAACAGGAACTGAACTCCTACATACTTCAAGTACCAACATCGCGTATGTACGGTCACTAAGCAGTACACAGTTTGTTCGTTAATTTCAGAATCCAAATGAAGCCGTCGCTATATCTGTCGTATTGTCGCGATATTGTGTCGTATTGTTGCCATGTTGTGTAGTATTGTCGCGATGTTGTGTCGTATTGTCGTCATGTCGTGTCGTATTGTCGCGATGTTGTGTCGTATTGTCGCCATATTGTGTAGTATTGTCGCGATGTTCTGTCGTATTGTTGCCATGTCGTGTCGTGTCGTATTGTTGCCATGTCGTGTCGTATTGTCGCCATGTCGTGTCGTATTGTCGCCATGTTGTGTCATATTATCGTCATGTCGTGTCGTATTGTCGCGATGTTGTGTCGTATTGTCGCGATATTGTGTAGTATTGTCGCGATGTTGTGTCGTATTGTTGCCATGTCGTGTCGTATTGTCGCGATGTTGTGTCGTATTGTCGCCATGTCGTGTCATATTGTCGCCATGTTGTGTCATATTGTCGTCATGTCGTGTCGTATTGTCGCCATGTTGTGTAGTATTGTCGCGATGCTGTGTAGTATTGTTGCGATAATGTGTCGTATTGTCGTCATGTCGTGTCGTATTGTCGCGATGTTGTGTAGTATTGTCGCCATGTTGTGTCAGTAACTATGGTTCAATCACCGATTTAGTACGGTTGAACTAAAGTCGATATTCGGAACACCTCTATACGGGTTTCAACCCTCCAAATTCTAAGAGTGACCAGAGTAACTAGACCATAGATGAACTAGACTGAGTTGTATCATCCAACCATAGTCACAATAGTTGGTGATCGAACTACCTCATCGATGAGAGGTGATACCTAGCGCAGTATTCGGTTACTTGTTATCTGATCCCGCAACAGTTACACCCAGACCATAGTAACAACACACTTACATAATGACTGCTGTATAGAGGTTCAGGAATCTGGAATGTTTTGGTATTTACGGTGATGATGCGATGAAGAAGATATCCATCCAACGAACAACTAAGAATTTTCCTGGGAACGGGAACAACGTTTGAGGACGGAAGGTATACGGCCAAGTTAACTAGGAAATCAGATCACCCGGTATTGCCTACAAACTACTGCACCTTTTTTTATATCACCGTGAAAAAGACAAACTTACAATACGTCGCCTCGGCCAAGAACCGGAAATCCTTAGGAAGTATGGGAACATTATTGATTTATTGAGAGAGTTGAGGAGCCTACAGATCTACATAATTTCCATTATATTCCCAACCACGCAGTGAGGGAAGATTCCACCACTCACACCGATCCTAACGAACTAGTATACGACTGTAATTGCCGCGAATCACCTGATCCGCCGAACTTTAATGACTGTCTTCAATCTACACCGCCCGATCTAAACGATCTCACATCACTTCTCGTTGGATTTCGTTACCATGGATACGCCGTGACTTCAAAAAAGCATTGGTACACGTGAAATTAAACAAGGAAGATCGAGATGTCTTGCTAACCCTATAGCTCAAAGACCCGGATGACCCGAATAGTCCGCTCATCACGTACCGCTTTAAATAATGCCGCCGTTTTATATGGTGCAACATATTCGTCGTTTATTTTGAACGCCAGAATCACCTGAACAGTAACACCGAATATCACATTTTCTAAATATCTGGCATTGACCTACGAAAGTTGTCAAAGTTCTAGCGCCACCCAGAAATCAATTTACTAACTGAGACTGGGTTTTGCATCAAGAACAAACATGTAACAATGGTACTACATTGTCCGATTTTTGATAAACGATTACTGCTTTTAACCCAAAGAAAAAATATACGACAAAACTCACCTTTTACTAACCAAAACTTCTCTCGCGCTGCATATCGGAAAATTCGATCGCTTCACTTTCACTGTTCTCATTTTGGAGGAAAAGCGCGTGTTTGGAGGGCGTGTGATACAAGTACTACGAGATATTACCTGAGACCCGTAAAACGGTATTCTGATGTTTGCAAATTACACATTTCCGCCATCAGAAGCCCTTTATTTCACAACAGTCATCAAAGATATTCAACGCCTTAGACCTACTGACTCCAGTCACAGTCTGAGCAAAGCTGTTCAAACAAGAACTGTGGAAACAGAAGTACACTGTGTTATGTCGTTACCAGGGGCCTCATACATAAACATTATAAGTCTAAAACTCAGACTTAGTCTTCAAAATGTTAACTGTGCTTTTTGCTCCAATGTTGTGATAACAATATAAATCTTCAGAAAAAAAGTGTACGGAGGGAAACAACAATTAAACTTGAGTCTATTAAATTGTTACTATCACTTTCTAATAGAACATGTGTAAATGTATACATACTACATCTGGCAGAACACTAAGTTTCTCTATTGAATTTTGTGAAAAATTATCAATATTTACTCTGTTTTAGGTAATGATTGTCATAGCAACCGTATTAACTTTTTATGTTGCACTTCTGTATGCTAAGTTTCACTGACTATTGAAGTCTTGCTTAAAGTGTTTGTAGAAGATCTAATAAACATTTGATGAAACTTGATTGTCTGAGATGTGCCTATTATGATTATTTTTGAAAATGTATACACTTTAATGCTAGGAAGTACTATGTAATTAACCAAAGGGGATTATAGTTGCATTTTGTTGTATTTGCATTAAATTTCTTGTGTAAAACAATAATAGTTTGATGTTTAATGTTTTTTTTAGATTTTGGTTACCATAGCAACCATATTTGTCTAAATTTAATTTCCTAATTATGCAAATATATTAGAAATCCATCACCGGATTTTCATTGCTGTCTTTGGATTAGGATGAGATATCTGGATTGAAAGATTTGTTAGATACTTTTGCATAACCCCTAGCAACTAAATTTGCGGAAATTCAGAGCTATTTCGACACAAGTCGTTTCTCTTTACTGAAAGATTGTACACTTCAAAGCAGATAAATAAATACATTCATTTTCGTTCAAACCGTTGGAAATATTGTTTCTTATTAGTATCTTGACATAGATATTATGGCAATCCTTGTGAGAATGATATTGTGGGCACTATTATGGAACTTTTATATTATCGGTTGCTATGGTAACCATTTTTTGTATTAAGATCACAGAAACATTTAACGTATGTAAATAATAAAATAAATAACAAATAACATGAAAACTGTTGTGTTATGGAAATATTTTACTAAATTATCTGTCAATAAATATTCTGCATTTTGTTGTTATGGTGATGTTTCTAAAATCCATACATTTTCCATTAGAAATGGTCTATTCCAAAAGTTGACCCTTTCATAGTGGAGACTGTTCACACAGTGCTAATTTGTCTCAAACTTGATCAACAGTCCAATACAATTCATAAAAGTCACGAATACTTAAATGTATATGAATAGAAACATGCATAAGTACATGACTGGCCACACGTCATATAAAACGTTTCGTTTGCCAAAATTGTATATACATGTGACTTATGTTTGCTCACTATATACAAATGTTAACATTTCACCAAGAAATAATGTAGGAACTATTACATATGGCACTCATTGTCCCAAGACAGATCACTTTTGGCACAAACACTCCTGTAACCAATTATGTATTAATAACCATTACCTCGCAATTGTGTGGTTGAAGCAGTTTCCTAAGAAGACACATTTTTAACCAAACATCATATCTTTTTTTTCTAACACACTCTCATAAACATTTAAGCTTTCTTTATACAAAAGGTTCTGCGCCGACTTGATGCTATGCATCAATGTTTTTTCTTGTCTAGAAAGTATTTCATAGGTTTAATGATTTACAAGCATTTCGACGCTTCACAAGCCGAAAATCATTACCGCCATTACGATTTCTGAATGAACTACATGTATACCCGTCTCCACTTACACGGTGCTCTAGGTCGTAGATGAGTTGAGTGGTGATGTATTCCGATGCGCGCTCTCTGGTATGGCGGTTGGTAGGAGAAACAGCTCTGAAAAGGGTACCCGGATGAGCTTACGTCACACTAGATATGCTGCAGACGATTCTTACTGAAATCAGGGCAATTATGAACGACAGGCCATGAACATGTGTGTCCTCAAATAGCACAGACCCGGCACCACTGACACCGTCACATCTTTAGTATGGTCGGACAATCATTCCTAATGCAGCAAATACCTGCATTCTGTTTGGCTAAGCCGAGTCGTATACACATGCATGAATACATAAATTTCATTGATCACGGAACTATTTTCGACCTAAATCTAAGCTAAACAATTTGATGAACAAGTTGGGTACACATATATCGAGTATTTATTTTGCAAATTCACCACATATTTGACTGAGAAATCAGTTTAGATTTAGGTATTATTAGTTACAAGGTTATTTATCGAAAAATGACTCACGTGACAGACGATGTTGTCAAGAGTGATCACGGGCATCCAGAAATAGAACCAATGATTCTAGAATTCCATTTCATTCCTTATAAGTCCAACTTTGAATCAGAATCTTTCTATTCAATATTGAAGCTATTGCATATATCAGTAATTAAGTTTTCATACGCAGCAATGAACTGAAGCATTAAATTACTGTGCTTATTTTATGATTATTACTTATTTGATATAATATACATTTCCGCGGCGGTCCGCAGTGTGCATGAATATATACTTTTCATGTCGCCACAACATAACGTAATAACTTTCCTGACGTCACTGCCTATGTTTTGGGTATAAAATAATGATAATAATAAACTTTATTTTTTAAGGTATTATATGTTAAGGCAAATAAAAGCAAACGTAGAGCTGACACACCGTGCTGTACAGTGCTTATTCGATGGTTTGTTCGAGGAGTACCGATCAATAGTTTTTCAATCGCAGGTAGAAGTTTTAAAACGTTTCTATAATGAAAAAAAAACATGTAACATAACTGAATGTCTTCTGAAAATAATCATACTCAAGGGAACTACTAAATTCTGTCGGTAAACTAGAATTGTCCAATGACACGTCGCCGTAATCTAAACAGTTTTGGTTGCTTGCAATCCTCGCAAAAGTCTGCTGTGCGTTTTGAGTCATTTTGGAAGCTGCTTATACACGTAGACTGAACAATTATTCCGTAGGCAACTACACACTACTAAATTACTTCGTTCCCATTTAAGTCTCTCTTATATTGGTGATATGCAGACAGATGTCGTTTGTTCAACAACATTCTATCCGAATACTTGGTCTCATCCGGAATAAATATCAGGTTCCGGTGTATCTTCTTAGGCTCGTCGAATTGAAATTGGCACTTCGAAAAAATATATTATTCGGAATAATTTTCGGAACCGATTAATCCGAATGAACGAGATCCGACTGTAGGTGAAATTTAAGCAAATATCCGGTTAGACGCGATACTGAATTATACCGACGGTTTCGTCGAAACATTAGCCTATAGTTTATGTATACATCGATACGAGTAGTTACCTACAGGTAATACCTTATTGCATACGCGCTTAGCTGGATCGTCCGCAATCGCCGCTTGTCATTTCCGTAGCGCTTCGGTAGTTTCCGTCGACCAATCGATTACCGGATATTTTTGACGTTCGTTGGTAAGGAACGCTCTGTGATTTCATAAAATGTGTCCGTTTGCAGAATGTTTCAATACCTTTTTAAGCCATGATATACCACTGAAATTCTCCTTTCGTGATTGTACTAAATACTAGAAATAGACGTTTGAATAACGTTCAATGTTATCTAAGATCGTTTTCTGTACCGAAAAAGCCGTTGAAAAACAACTGAGATCAAATTGACAACCCCGTTGTCTTGCAGAATGGCGGTAAAGAAATCGGACGGTATATAACTTGTAGGATCTGTTTTTACCCTGCCTTTGCCCTTGTACATCGGAATGATGGCACTTGTATGCCAAGCTTCTGTGACCTTGACATGAAGTAACAGTAAAATAAATAAAGACAACAGCATTGATATTACAGGGTTTCCATCATGAACTATATGCTCATTAATGATCAAGTCGTGGTCGGCAATTGAACGGAACTACGTAGTTTGCGCATGCTCACAAGTTACGTGCACCAAGTATGGTTGAATCGGGCTTTCGGCAGATGCTTTTCAGCTGCATGGATTCAGTTGGAAGTTAAAACAGTTGGGAAATGTCTATACCCAGGGTATATCATTGGTATTTAACATTCGTGTGGCATTGTTTTCGATTTCCTTGTTACAATTTGAAAGATGTAAGGGAGTAAATTTTGACCAATTCAAATTTGCGCTTAAACGGTATTTAGGGCGTATTCTCGCTTCTTTTAAGAGGATCTGGATGTCAGAATCTCGTGTGATTCTGCAACGCTAATGATAGAAAACACGTGACCGGAAGTGCTTCACGAGTACGTGACCAATGAGTAGTTCGAGTCGGTATAAAGGTATACACGTTGGAATTAAAGGAGCTATGGAGAGATAGGCGGTTAATGCGGACGAAATGGGAAAGAACTCTAGATTTCTGATTCGGGAAAGGTCGTGAATCTTTGAAAACACCAGCAAATGTAACCGTATTACAATAATGAGATAGATACGTTTATTTCCTCCAAGTTGGAGAGCAGAACAGTATATACAGTTTTAACAAAACAAAACAAACATTATTTACTGATATCAACGGAACAAATATCAATGTATATGATGTATGTACACGTAGAGACTAGGGATTAAATATTTTAAACATCAATACATGCATGGTTATAAAAAAGAATGGTTAAATAGGCACATATTGTCCAAGTTCTAAATAATGTTAAGTCTAGACATCTTTTGAATTAAGACTAACCAATTAGCTTGGAAAAAATTACTGTAAACACACTTTTGTCTTTCCGAAGATTTATTTCGTTGTATAACTCGATGTCAATCTCAAATGGCAAATGAAGGCAAAATACAAAAATTATACATCATATACATCATACAGATCTTATTCTTATATTCTATCATTCTTAACGCATGACAGCAGAGGCATAATTATGTTCGTATGTTTTACGAATGAGAATTGCAGTTCCCGCTTTTCCACATTTAAATGCCCATAATTTGTTTTATCACAAGTGTTTAATGAATAAAAACCAGGCGTAACAGAATCATTGTGACAAGAAATGTTATATGACCTCGGGTAAAACTTGGTGTTCAATGTTCTTCAAGTTTATGAAGACGTTCAGAGAGGCAGTAAGCTTATAGCATTATGCCTGCAGTAACGTTCCGACACAGGAGGTTTGGTAACATAATGGTCACAATAAATTGCGATAGGATCTTAACGAATTTAACCATTGCGCAGGTATGTGACAAGTAAAACCGTCCATTTAGTGTTCGTGGTCTTGACTTGTGTCGTAATCGTCGCAATGTCTGCTGCTTTGTAGATCTCTTCTAATTCACTAGGGGTCTGTGGACTGTTCACTAGGGGTCTGTGGGCTGTTCACTAGGGGTCTGTGGGCTGTTCGGGAACCTTTGGACTCTTTTCGCAACTCATTGATTTTGGAGTTATTGTGGTGACAAATACGCATGAGTTATCGAATGTATTCGTGTCTGGTAAGGCCTTCCGGTTTCTCATCAAGTTTGAGCGTATCGGTTGGGAATAATCGAAACCGTGTTTGCTATCTGACAATCAAATTTGAGTTAAATGTTGAAGTAAATTTTAGTCAGCCGAACTCCGTTTGTAAATTGTACGCTGATTTGATTTAATCTGCACGTTGTGTTAATGAATGAATTCGTATATCCTAAATTATGACCTGTACACTGGACTTTGTATCTTATCTTTGAGTTAGACCTATGCACGAGATTAATGCCCAAATGTATATGGCATTAATGTACTTGTACAGTTTAAAATAATAATAAAAAGTTGTTATTTCAGTATGGAAATGTATGAAATGCCACTGGACAATGCACCACTGCTCGTGTAATTGTGTTTGTGGTGTGCATTTATTTATGAGCTGTTTTCTTTTATTGTACATTTAAATTATTTGTACCACGCCGGCAAGCTATCATTGTTGAATATATTCTTAAGGTCGAATAAATGATCGATAGAAGAATAGTATATTATGTCTTTATTTATTGATACTATTAGCACGTATTCGTGCGATCACTCAAAACCTTTACAAATAAAACTACAGCATCTTCGCTTATTTCAGTTTCGACGATCGTTTTTCAAACTATTTCTTATTATCAATTGCTCATTTATTCTTCGTTTAAACTTACTAACATAAGGAAGAGTACGTCCTATTTCCTACTTCCCTTGAATTTGTTGATGGTCACTATAGTGGCGTGGCGAATTTTGAGACGTGACCTTTGGGTGGGAGAATGACCGCTTACCGCTCCTCAACCACTAGTTTGCAATGGCTAAAGAAAGTCAGAAACTCACAATAAATCTCTCGGTAGTCACCTCAATACATTGACATGCGGACATCTGCAACCATGCTTATGCCGAAAGAATCCTCTATGGTTGGGAATCAGAAAGTTCACATTGTTGCTAATGTAATATGTATCCATGTGCACGTTTTGCCACCATACCGAAGAATATTCATCATCAGATAAGCCGATAGTTATCGATGCGAGTGTCGCAAATCAGTCAGCACGGTGGTCGGAAACACTCGGAAACACTCGGAAGCCTCCGTGATTTACCGATTTATGATATGATTTCAAGATCATTATCGTTCGCGACTTAATTAGCCACTCCGCTGTGTTTAGCCAGCATAATGAAATTGCCCCGGGCAGTGCTAATTTATCAGAATTTATTACACATTCATGATACTTATTGTAGCCTCTTTCGAAAAAAATATATTGAATTATGAACAGAACAGAACATAAAGTTGATTATCGACTTGAGCGATTACAGCTCATCATCGTTAGCAAATATGTACACAAATACATCATCATGTGATGTGAAAAATAAATACATATATTAATGAATAACACCAATAGCATTGTTCTCTTAAATTACCTTTTTCATACATAAAGATGAATATTACAAGTGAGTGTATAAACATATAATAACAAAACAAAAGAAATGGGAACAAACTCAATTAATTCTAACGTTAAATTTGATATTTCTCTGGTTAAGCGCGTGTTAAGTGAATAAGGCCAAGTTATATAAAGTGTTTTTTTCCGAGATTGATTTGATTGAAGCAATTCTAAAAAAGTAGACATAGAAGGTCTTAATATAGTTCCTACGTAAACGTTCGAAACAAGGACATATGCACGTGAAGTGAAATTCATCTTCTAAATCATTTAAATTACAACATAAACAATATCTTTCATTACGTCTGATTTGATTTCTTTATGCATCATAAAGTTTTGCCTTGTACTTTGTTTCGGCTAGGTAGGCTGTATAAAGGTTGCTACTTAGTTTTCTAGCATCGCAAACATACGTTTGTCTCTTTTCAACAGAAATTATAATGACACTTATTTTGTCTGTTACAATTAAAACATGATCTTGTATTTTTATGGAAGCCCTGGAGGGACATTTAAAATTAAATATTAAAATTTAATTCTTAATATTTAAAATTTAATTCTTAAAATTTAATTCTTAATATTTAAAATTTAATTCTTAATATTTAAAACTTATCATTAAAAAAGGACGCGGGAAACCTTTCCGTTGACAGATTAAACCTATCACCTGGGTCCAATGACACAATTTCGCAGCCAATCAAAGATCAGGTCAAAATGATGGCGGACCCCAGCAGTGCTATAGTCTGTTTCGGTTAATTACCTAAGTGGATTTCATATAGATAATATAGATCTAACTACTAGTGCAGACTCTAGAGGGATATAATACTGTCACGTAACTTCGAGTGACAATATATTAACACAAGATAGTGTAAAGTTTCGAAGTATTTATTAAACTTAATTTAGAACAACTTAATATAAAACAACCAACAACCCAAGTTAATTAATTCAGACGATACCGGCATGATGGTATGTGCCGGTACCGTAGACCTCAACTCTCTCCAAAACCTTTCTCCCTTAAACAGACTGTCCTTCTCCTTTTATAACCAAGATGTTATTCGGCTTCTAAGTCGTGCTAATTTTGGCCATGGGCATCGTCTGGTTTTATTGTATAATATAACCAATACTTAAATGTCAATAGGCCATTGTGTTTCCAGACATATATTATATCATTTAGCTAAGTTGTGTAATCTATAATCGAATATTGGTAAACATTATATCACTGAGCTAATTGATGTGTTTACTATAAATGTAATATAAGACACGTGTCAGACAGTACTACTTAATGACCGTATCCAGTATAAACATGTATACGTATGGATTACATTACTATGGAAGCACTGGAGGGACATTTAAAATTAATATTTAAATTTTAATTCTAAGGACGCGGGAAACCTTTCCTTTGACAGATTAAAGAGTACTTCCTAGCTCTTAGTCAACATTTCCCCCATCCCCTCAAGCCGCGGTCTATATTCCTAGACATCATATTAATATAGTTTTCTTAAATTATTTTAAGGTTATATCTTTTATTGTAATCTCTACTTTAACCACCTGTGCTCTGGTATAGACCGCGGCTTGAGGGGATGGGGGGAAATGTTGACCAAGAGCTAGGAAGTACTATATCCCTCTAGTGTCTGCACTAGCAGTTAGATCTATATTGTCTATATGTTATCCACTTAGGTAATTAACCGAACCAGACTATAGCACTGCTGGGGGTCCGACGTCATTTTGACCTGATCTTTGATTGGCTGCGAAATTGTGTCATTTGACCCAGCTCATTGGTTTAATCTGTCAACGGAAAGGTTTCCCGCGTCCTTTTTTAATGATAAGTTTTAAGTTTTAAATATTAAGAATTAAATTTTAAATATTAAGAATTCAATTTTAAATAATAAGTTTTAAATTTTAAATATTAATTTTAAATGTCCCTCCAGGGCTTCTATTCCACAATTTACCCAGGCTAAATAAGATAAACTAACCTATTGACTTAAAACTGTTTGATTGTATTTATCTCACGAGCTCGCATTTCCACGTAATACATGTAATAATGGTTAAGAACAACTCACCATTCGATTCAACGTATTATCAGGAAGAAAACACATTATATTACATTGTATACCTGCAGAAGGAAAATTCATAGACACTTTCCTATCTTGCTGTTCAAATGTTTACTTGTTTTGCATCATTTAGCGTTTGTATATTCTCTTTGTTGGACTATATATCAAGATACGGATGTTTAATATTGTCATTTGACATTTTGAAACTTCCGGCTATCTAAATATCATTGGGATATATTCGGTATATATCAACATTGCACTCATAAATAAGGGAAACAACTCACCAGGCTTGTAGAACTCATGTTGTATACTGCAGGGTATAAAACGCGTTCGTCCAAATACAATGTATAAGGTAAACGAGGCATTTTGGGCCTTTATCGTCTCACCAATTCAAAATACGGCCTACAAACGCTTCATCCCCATTACCCTTAGTTTTTAAATTTTAGTCTTTAATACTTTTATTCCGATGACGAATTGTTCGCATGGGCGTATTGTGCGTAACGGATGATGTATAGCGAAACCTAAAATTGTTTTACAAATCATTCGGTATTTTTTAAATTTAAATCTCTATTTACTGTCATGGTAACCAATATAAAAGCGAACACATTTTAAACCATCAAACTAGAACAGATTTATTAGCATTTTAAAATGAAAATAAGAAAGTCTGGTGGTGAAATTCGCAAATTCAAATTCATAAATGCACGATTTCAAATGCACAAATTCGCAAATTCAACTAATCGAAATCACGATTATAAATTCATGAATTCACGATTTTAACCTCTTGAATTCATTATTTCAATTTCATGAATTCTTGAAGTTAAAATCGTGAATACATGAAGTTTAACTGGTTAATATTCATGACAGAAAATAGAAAGCATGGCAACACCGGTAAGAAACCAATACATGCTGTCCAATTTATGACGTTATGTGCGAGTGGTTAATTTTTTACGCACTTTTTCTGTGGAGAATGGTTTGCCACAGTCCTGTGTCCCACATATTGTATTTGTTCCTACTCAAGGCAGACTAAGGAAGCAATACAGTCAACGCTGCCCAACATCGCAACAACAATCACGCACTACGCATTTGATTTTGCACAAAATGTTACACTACCACACCACTTTCGTCAGATGGGCTCTCTCTACTTACTGACACTCAAACAGTTAAGCGTGAGAACCTTTCTTACGTAACACAGTTTTAGGGATTGAATCTTCTCTTTTATACATTTTACTCGGGAGAGACAGACATACCTGTGTAATCAGTGCGACCATACGTGCGTTGCTATGCGCAAGATGAGACCTGCACAGCCACCATACGTGCGTTGATATACGTAAGATGAGACCTGCACAGCCACCATACGTGCGTTGATATACGTAAGATGAGACATGCACAGCCACCATACGTGCGTTGCTATGCGCAAGATGAGACATGCACAGCCACCATACGTGCGTTGCTATGCGCAAGGTGAGACCTGCGCAGCCACCATACGTGCGTTGCTATGCGCAAGATGAGACATGCACAGCCACCATCCGTGCGTTGCTATGCGCAAGATGAGACATGCACAGCCTTTGGTGTCTTGGTATTATTTCTATATAATTTTATATGCTATGAATATCAATGTGTTAACATGGAATGTTACTGTAATAATGTCCAGATCTTCATGTTTATGTGAAGCTTTATTGAAGTATAACGTTGATGCGTGTAGTATATCCGAACATTATTTAAGGTAACGTAAATTTCGAATCATTCGGAACACCTTGGTCAATATCAATCCTTAGCCTTTGTGTTAAGCAGTGTACTCACGTTATTATGAATGATTATGTTACCTTGAAAAGTGGTATTTCATCTTGTGACTTAAAAAATTACGTCATTTACAGGAGGGTGTATGCACATGAAGTACCGCCTATATTGTTTTAACAGAGCATATTATTTTCGATTTTTTTCCTTATGATATCACTAGCACTTTTTTTTAAGAAAAACACAAACAAGTGATAAAATAGGCTCATTCTGAATTAAAAAAATGAGTATTAGAGTGGTCTTACCTTAACACCTCAATATATGAACTTTTCTTCGTTTGAAGTTATTAATTAGACGAATATTTATTTCCCTCGGTAGTATTTCTCCGGCAGGTGTCTCTCACGTATTTGCACGAGATTATGTGCAAGTATAAGTAAGTGTTGGCGCTAAATGTCCGTTCAGCTCTGAGAACGACTGACAGTATCACGTCTTTTCTTTTTTAAAAACGAATTCTACGCAGTTGTAATTGTGAAATAATATGTACAATTATTAAGACTGATAATTATGTAATACTTCCATGTGCATTTATCTTGTATGTAGGTCATCCGTGTATCAATAATATGATTTGATTATTGTATAAGTTTGTATAATGTTTGTACTATCTGCTGGATACATTTCTACTTATGTTGTCATGTTTTTCATAAACTGAGAAATGTAAATAAACTGAAACTGTTATATTGTTTGGAATATAATGAATGTACAATTGTATTGTTTTATTTACATGACGATAATATATTTACAGTCGGTCCGTGGTCCCCATTGCTGATACAAACAACGATTTGTTTGTCTGTTGCCTTTTATATGAGCCGTTCTCTGGCAAAACCGGTCTTAATGACATAAACGAAATGACGTTATAATTGACGTCATCGATAACACACGCTTTGTTTACGTATACACGGTGTAGCAATACGGTTCAAGTGTTTATGTGAGTTTATTAACAGTTATTGGATAATTCTGTTTGGAAAAGAATGGATAGTGAGTTGGAGGTGAGTACAGCATTCACTATTTTATGTTTATTTTGAGTGTAATCACATGCATGAACGTTGAATTTGTATGTAAACTGCGGCGATTCCGAGAACGAATACTGTACGTCACTATTGACATGATTTAAAGTTAAGCTTATGCTCATTTCTAGCTTGAAAAGCGTTTGAATTATATTCAGTTAACGTTAAATACATACTGTTAGTGTTACAGCATGGAACAGGATTACAATGTCCAATTTTCCCGGCTTGTTTACGTTTTAATCAAGGTCATGCCCCACCCACTCATCCCATGTTTAGTTCGAAAAACATTGTGTACAAAATAATTTGTGTGGAGTGATCCGTGTGTCCCGATGTATGAAATATAACTGGTTTAACGTGTAATGATTTGATTTACACATGTACGTTTAAAAAGTAATTCAAAATGGATCTAGTTGTGTTTTGCTCACTTACTACAAAAGACATTAAATTATAAGACATGTTATGTTTGTAGTTGGGATGGCCGTGAGGTTAGAGCGAGAGTCTTTTTGATCACAAGGTACCTGGTTCGAATCACCCCTGCGTCAAATGCTTTTTTTCTGTTAATTTAGGCCAAAGTCATTTTATTTACAAATAAATATTTATTACGTGATATGTGGTGCTGATTTCAAAACTTTTTGCGAATTTTTTTGAATAATTTTTTCAACACGCTCGTTTCCCGATAAATGATAAAATTGTAATTAGATTTTAAATGACAAGGAAACGAGGAATTTTTTTTAAATAAAATCTGGGACCAATATATTGATCCCAGATAAATAAACAAGATTATTGAACGGACAGTTATTTTTTCAAGATGTGATCGTACTTATAATTGTACAGTGTTTCCTTGTGTAACAGGCTTTGGAAAATGCATTTTGTTAAGAAGTTTTTTTAATAATAGCTTCGATGTATGTGTTAACTTTTTCTTTCGTAGAAATGGAAGTTGACATTTGAATTAAGGTGTGGTAACTTTGTATAGGAACTGAACGTCTATAATTGTATCATTATTGTAGCTTAAATTGACAAAATTAACATTTATTGTTTATGATTTCAGGAACTAGAGAGTCTGTTTTCGGAACATTTTGGAAGAACTCTATTGAATACTCCAGCAGCATCACAGGAACTCGTGGACTCCGACTCTGATAGTGAGATTGATGCGGAACCAGTTGTTGATATTGACGAACGTGTCGGTCATTATGTTGATGAGATTTTGCACGCTGAACATGCAAGCTTAAGTGACAGTGAAAATGGCGATGAGCCCAGTAGGATTGACGGGAATCGTTTACAATCTGACGACCCCGACATTGCCAAAATCAGACATTACTTGGCTAGTGGTTGTGGATGTAAAGCCCGCTGTATTCTTCAGTTCAGTGAAGAAGTAATCTACTCTCACATACTTGATTTGAGAGAAATGACTAAGGAGGAGAAAGAGATGTACGTTATGGGGTCCTTAAATGTAAACGACAGAGATACAACAAAGCGTGGTCGTAAGAGACAGAGATCTAGACATGCATTTGTTTTTTCGAGCAAACAAGTGTGCAAACATACATTTCTGCTTATTTTTGATATAGGAAAGCATGCGCTGCAAAAGATTAAATGCCATATGCAAGAGCATGGGATTTCACCTCGTCAACACGGTAATATAGGCAATAAACCTAGTCATGCATTGCAATTCGACGACATTAAGCGAGTTGTTCTCTTCATTTCCAACTATGGCGATGAATATGGCTTACCGCAACCAGCTGCCCCACGTGGCCGAGATGACGTTCCCCCTGTTTTCTTGAGTTCGGAAATGACAAAGAAAAGACTACATGACCTATACCTGTCAAGTTGTACAAATGAAGGAACTGTTATACGTTCAGTGAAATATTCAACGTTCTGCAACATCTGGAATCACTGTTTACCACATATTAAAATCGCGAAACCGAAAGATGATGTGTGTGCGACCTGCGAAAAGGTACGGAAACGAATAATGGACTCTGTAACGGAAGAAGACAAATTAGCAACAACTACACAAATGCAACAGCACGTACTTAAAGCAAGAGAAGAGCGCGAATTTTATAATGACTGTATCAAAACTGCCAAATACACCCATCAGTTAGAAGAGGGAAGGTTTGTTCACTATACGTTTGACTATAGTCAGAGTGTCACTGTATGATTAGCAAAAAAAACGAAATTCGAAAATTTTGTCATTAAGACCGGTTTTGCCAGAGAACGGCTATTATCATAACGGAGGTTTAGTAATAAGGGAAGTGCATTTCCTTGAAGGTTTCAACAAACGGAATGACTATCCCGAGGATAACCGCGCCATCATGAACCTTGACATCTGTTGGGCTTAAATTTATTTGAAACAATTGTTCTGAATATGTGTCATGATGAAATACTAAACCCTTTACTCCATAGACCTCTAGCCCATTTACCTACTGTATGCTGATATAACACTGGTCACATAGCCTACTCTATCTCCATACAGGTTATTGCAAAATAATTGGTGATTGACACATGTATACTTAAACATGAAATAACAGTGTAAAGTATTGGTTTAATCACTTTTACATGGGTGTAAAAGTTTCAGGGAATTAAATTTTCTGTATAATGATGTAAATTTTATTTTTGTGGGTTAAAAATTATAGAAGATACAGAAAATTATAATTTGAGATACACATACACTTTGTGTATTTCTAAAAATAATTGTGGTGAAATTGGGTTTATAATCCCAACAGCACATATTAACACGGACCTATATACATATAGGTCCGTGATCGTAGTTATCAACGGTCAATAACGGATAGCCGTGACCCGGGATGTATTATTCTAAGTATGGAACATTCGTTCCCACCCTTCAATTAACTTATGTTACAATCTTAAAATAACGTCACATTAACAATATAAAAAGCATCCAAATTATATTTATTTCACGTAGCGGATCCGTGGTCCAGTGGTAAAACGCTTGGACTTGTAATCCAGGGATCGCTGGTTCGATTCCCGCTCCATCACTGACCGTACTAATAGTCTTTCGGACGAGACTTTAAAAACCGAGGTCCCGTGTATGATGCTTTACATCTGGTGCTTCTGGAACTGGGGCATCTTCTGTATCATTGAATTAGGGTGGCTATCATTTGAAAATAGATGTAAATTTATCTCAGCAACTATAGTTCAAAAATTCTCAAATAATAAAATGCCAACTTACTTTCATGATATAATTTCTTTCACCCATAATTCTACATACTCATTAAGATCCACCTCCAACAATGACATAGCACCCTTTTCATTTAAATCAAATTATGGTAAACAAACATTCTCTTTTTATGCTCGTGAGGTATGGAATGCAATTCCTGTAAATATACGTTGTCTGTCTGATACAGAAACATTTAAAAATAATTATAGGAACTACTTAATGCTTAAACAATGATATCAATAATATTTCATTATTGTATGTATGTGTCTTATGTGAGGTGTCTGTTATTGTTGTTGTTTTATTTCAATTTTATTTTCAGATTATCTTAACTTTTGTAGTTTTTAATAGTCTCATTTACATCCTGATGTTAAAACATGATGTACATGTACAATGTATTGTGTATGCGTGTGTGAATGCGTGCGTGATTGGGTGTGTGTAGGTGTGCGTGTGTGAATTCTTTTTTATTTGTGCGTGTTTATATTGTTGATAGAAGGCCATATTGAACAAAAAGATGTACAATTTATTGTTAACCTTAACTATGTAACCTTCTGAAAATAAAGAATTTATTATTATTATTATTATTATCATGCAATGTCCTCCAAAAATCTAATATGACTAACATTGTTCTGGAGGCGTCGCCAATATGGGAAACCGGTGGCGACGATAAATAAACGAAAATACAAACACAATTTATTTCACAAACTTAAATTGTTTATCGTTCACATCCCTTCAGTTAACATTTGTTCCACTCGAACAATTTTAAAAATCGATCCTGGAGAATCTCGGATCACTAGATCTACTAGCCCTGATACAATTTAAGTACGAAACAGTCTGCATAACTTAAACTAAAGCGTAAGTTTTTATCAATATAAACCAGTTAAACTCTCTATTGCTAAAACAATGCACGCACAAAAAGAACTCAAATTAGATTTATTTCGCAAACTTAAAATTGTTTATCGTTCACAGCCTTTCAATTAACTTATGTTACATTCTTAAATAACGTCCCATTAACAAGCATCCAAATTATATTATTTCACAAGCTTAAATTGTTTATCGTTGACACCCCTTCAGTTAACATATGTTCCACTCGAACACTTTTTAAAAATCGATCCCGGAGAATCCCGGATCCTGGATAACGGATTTCAGTCCCACCCGCATCTTCCGTCTCATGTACATATATCCTCAAAAATTAAAAATGACCAACATTCTTCCGGAGGCGTCGCCCATTTGGGAAACCGGTGGCGACGATAAACAAACGCAAATACAAAAAAAATCAGTTCTTTCACACCTAATTAGGGTTTGGCTACAGCATTGAAGGGTATATTGACTTTGTTTTCACAGGTTATTTGTTCAGTGCATTTGACATCCAGCACAAAGATATATGTTTTTTTAATTAAGTATTCTTAAGCTGACTTTGTTAAAATTATACTGACTTTGCTACAGTTTGCATCATACGGCTATTGGAGGTCTCAGGTACTCGAGTTTATCTGTATTTTGGGTGAACATAGCTTTTTGTTGCATTACCTGACGTTAATTTACCGATACTAGCTTCCTACTTGATTGAACCTCTATACGGGCCTCAATTCGTTGCGCCTCTCAATGGTGTAAGGGAGGTAATTATTGTATGTAGCTATTCAAACTCCTCATAGCAGTTACTTTCCCTTACAGTTACATTAACTACGATAACTATAAGGGGAGATCACTGCGTAGGAGATTGGTAGCTATTGACGGCTAGTCGGCTTCCTGTCACCATTTCTGAACTCAAAAGTCAAACATAGCAAATGGCGTTTGGAGGGCGTTCTCAGCTGAAAATGTCGGATGAGGCATTTGATTGTGTGTGTACTGCTTGTGCAGTAGACAACAAGACAGTGGAAGCTGCGAAGTATTGTGTAGAATGCAGTGGATATTGTTGTCAGTCATGTACCGACGCACACAAGAAGTTTCCAGCACTGAGAAACCACAATCTGATGGATGTGAGTCAAGGTTTCCAAGCGAGCAGACAACAATCAAGGTTGTTGGAAATTCCAACAGAACAATGTAGCTTACATAGAGGCAAAGTAGTGGACATGTACTGTGAAGGTCATGATGTTGTTGGCTGTTCTACTTGCTTCTTTAAACATCACAAGTAATGCTTTTATTTACATCAATATCAACTTTCTGTTAGAATTATAATTACCTCTCCACTACAAGTCTCCCGCTTCCGGCATTATAGGCTCAACCACTATGGGCCGTCAAACACCGCTGCCAGCACGAATTAATAAAGTGGATAAGTAGAATCTACAGCCGATATGGGGCTCGAACCCAAGGCCCCCTACACACTATAAACGGCGCTCTACCTACTTAGCTCATCGGACGGCCGTCTCCCCACAACACTACAGAATTATAATTAGATCTATACGGAAATATGAGTAAATGGTGTGTTCAGGTAATTCCGACATCTACTGTGTAACATAACAGATACAGATTTATTTCTCTTAAAGTGTCGGAATTACCCGAAGTCACTCTACCTCTACAACACAGAAAAACTGCGCTCGAACCCACGATCCCTTAAACACTGATATGGCCTTAGTCCAAAATATTAGACATGTACATTCTCATTTTATTAAAAAAAAATCATCATTTCCTTTTTAAATTTTACAATAATTTATTCAACGGACAGAATTTATGTGTTTTTATCATTCATGAGGAGTAATGAACCAAAAACGTAAATAATCAAGCAATAGATCTACATACTTTAAGTATGTCGGTGTTCACTTTTAAATTGTTAAACACAAATTTAAATCAATAGGCTACATATGAACATTGTCACAACATCCTAGCTATGTTTTAAATGTGTTTTCTGTACATTTATGCAGAATATAATTATAAGTCATTCCATTACAGATCTTGTCAAGACAGTCACATCCAATCTATACCAGACATGATTGACGCCATATTTAAGTTGTCTGACTGCAAACAGACGCACAGTCTTCTGAAAGATATGATGGTATCCATGGAAACTGCAAGTAAATCTACAAATTTCCAACTTCAGACTTTGAAGAAAGCAAAGAAAGAAGTTTTAGGTCAAGTCAGTACATTCCAAAAAGCATTGGAAGCCATTTTGAGTAAAATTGCCGAGTCGTCATGCAAAGAAATAGAAGTTGCATACAAACAACTAGAAACAAAAATTCTACAAGCCAAGCAAAGTGTTGATAACATCTGTAAAGATTTGCAGACGACAGACGACAAGTTAAATAAATCAGAAGGAAATAGAGCCCAACGTTTTGTTTGTACGAAAATTGCTCAAGAAAAAATAAAAGAAGCAGACGGTGAGAAGTTTAAGCAAGAATTACAACATAATAGAGACGTAGAGATATCATTCATTCCAGACCAATCATTGATGGAATATATCCAAGCTTTACAAGGTATTGGTCAAGTACAGATACATAGAAAGCAGAAACACGACGTCTACAAAATCAAAGGAAGTAGAGATATTACCATCAAACTTTCTCATGATTCTAAGACATGCTGTTCATTTGGATGTTGTCTGACACAAGAAAACCAACTACTTGTCACAGATTATGACAATAAGAAACTAAAACGTATTGATATACAGAAGATGTCAGTTGTTGACTATTGTACTTTAGATTCTGAACCTCTTGGTATATGTTGTATCAGTAAACATGAAGTTGCTGTTGCATGTTATAGTGACTACAAGATCCAGTTTGTTTCCATTCATAACAAGATGACTCCTACAAGAAAAATTAAAATGTCTCATGTTTGTTATGGTATTGCTTTCAAGGATGGTCAGCTTTATGTGACAGATGGTGCTTCACTCTATGTTTATGATATGACTGGTACCCTGCTGAAGGCAATTACACAAGACAATGTTGGGCTTCAGCTGTTCATCGATAGTCAACAAGTTACATTCAATGAAAGTGGAGACAGAATGTTTGTTGGAGGTGGGGGCAGGGGACTTGTATGTTTTGATGAGATGGGAAATTATTTGTCCACTATTACAGACACTAACCTGAAGTGGGTACATGGTGTATGTGTTGATGGTAGAGGAAACATGTTTGCAGTTGGGTGGTTTTCACATAATGTGGTACAATTCAGGGAGAATGGGAAGAAACTTGGTGTGGTTGTAAAGCCAGGAGATGGATTACAAGATCCATACTCAATGTGTTTTCATCAGGGACTGAATAGAATGTTTGTTACCATGTGGGGCAGTGATGTAGTGAAAATGTATGAACTAGAGTTATCAAACATATTGTGAGATAACAGAGTTGTCCATTCTGTGTACATGTATTATTGATAGAGTATAAGTAAAACTTACGTAAAACTGGAGTAATTTTCTGTTCTATTTTTAGATGTTATCAAACTTCAAGATAATGTGACTGTTATATAATATCTATTAAATTGTATGTGTTTATTGTTTAACTACAGTATGTTAGTACTTTTTAAAGGGATGTTACGTGTTTTCTATGGCGTACGATTAGGGTCTTTAATGCACGACCCAGCATCATGCTGAAAGTTTTAGCATGATGCAGGGTCGTGCAAAATCATTTTTCAGCATCATGCTAAATGTTTCAGCATGATGCCCCCGGACCCCCCACAAGTGCAAGGTAGTGAAACCCCTCCCACACCCCACTTATTGTGTAACTTTTTCAGATCTAGCTACGCCCCTGCATTATCACAGCAACCTAAAAACAATTTATTCATATGTCACCGGGTTGGGATTATTTAGTTAGTACCAGGACATCAATCACCAGGGTCGGGGGTGGGTTAATCTGGCGGGAGGTAAACACAACCCAAAACTGCAATGTATGTATAATATATTGTTTTATTTAATATGCGTATAAAGATAACGTGTACATCGAATGGACAAAACCAAAAGAATCATATAATTACTTAAAGCATAAATGTATTACATTTATAACATGTACATAATATTAACTATCGGTGGACATAATATTTCTTTGTCTCTATGATTGATATAGAATCAATAACAACAAATACAATATAATCATAATTACTAAAACAGAACAAATATTTACTTAATTAAAGGTTAATACAGTATAGAATAAAGAAAGTAAGTTATTTACCTGCAATGTATGTATAATATATTGTTTTATTTAATATGCGTATAAAGATAACGTGTACATCGAATGGACAAAACCAAAAGAATGATATGTATTATCGATAAATGGCCATGGTTGATTTCTCCTACATGCCATTTATGATGAGAACTATTTAAACATATCTCACAAAAAGTAAAATCACGCAAACTAACTATTTCCCAATCAATGAGGATTAACTCTGATGTTATAATGTAGCCTAGCTAGAGGGCATGGGAAATAGAAAATGTAAAAGACTGATATAATTACTATACTGTATTATGTTAAGATAAATAACTTAACATTATAAAAATAACTCTGCGACATATTTCCCTCCTCCATTTAAATGTCGTCCTCGACATTACCCTAACTTATAAAAAATTGGACTGTCTTAAACTTAACTAATTTCCTTATCACAATACTGTATGAAAATAAAACAGTACTACATTAATGTGTTTGTACAAATTAGTATATTATATAAATATCACTATACTAGCTATGTCTAATTATCTAATTGCATGTATAATACATTTAACAATAATTAAACATAAATCCACATTGAGGTGGTATCTAATAATATCAATATAAGCTATATATTGATTATGCCTATACAAACTTTGAATAGTTGTGTTACGTATGATTACAATTATAAGTACATATACATAACTTAGAGTCACGTGAAAACAATTGCAGTCACATGATCAGAAATAAATAACCAATTCAGAAATCATATAAAAACAACAATATCAATACATGGCTTATAGTTACATGGATGCATAAATATAGTTATATAAAAAAATATCTAGGTTCACAAATCTTAGTCACATAGAATAAAAAAACACAACACAGCACTTAAGCATACAGTCCAACACAGTGTAGAAGTGTTGTGTCAAATCCAATCACGACTAGGTTCCGGCTCTGTACCAGTTCGGCGCCTTACGTTGTCTCTGTGACTTCCTCAGGGGTAAGCCTTGGGTCCCGGACTTTCTTCTGTGTGGCGGTACATACACTTGGCCCCCATCTGAGTCAGAGTGGTCCGATCGTCTTAGTCCCTCGTGAGATTCCGAGTGTTGATGGGAACTTCCGGTGGAAGTAGTTTCTTCTGCTGACGATTCAACAGGACTCGAGTCCGAGTCTATCGGAAGGTGGTTCATGGGAAGTAAATGGTTTCTATGAAGGGTTCGCACACAGCTTCTGTCACTTTCGCGTCTTACACGGAATACTGGAATGTTTGGATCTGGTTGTTGTTCAACACGATATATATATTCGCTCCATTTATCAGCCAGTTTATGCTTGCCTTTGAGGCCCACATTTTCAATTAGCACTCTGTCTCCAGGGACTATTTTCACATCACGGACTCGTTTATCGTAGTGTTTCTTAGCCCTTTTACTACTGTTTTCCGCCGTATAATTTGCCTTCTTATAGGCATCCTGTAAGTTTTGTTCCAAATGGGTCATGTATAATGACGGAGAAGCGCCGGATATCTTCTGATGTCTTAAGCCCAGGACCGCGTCTATTGCTAATCTTGGGGTTCGCCCAAACATCAGATTAAATGGTGAATAGCCGGTCGCTTCACTTACAGTTGCATTATATGCATGAACGAGTGATGGAATGGCCGTTTTCCAGTCCGACTTCCGGTCGTTAGGTAGGGTGCCTAGCATCTTTAACAAAGTTTGGTTGAACCGTTCACACTGACCATTTCCTTGGGGATGGTACGATGTGGTTCTGGTTTGCTTGATGCCGGCTATCCTACAGAGTCTCTTCATGATATTGGAAAGGAAATTCTGCCCTCTGTCGCTGTGCAATTTTTCAGGGAATCCATAGTGCACGAAGAAGTTATCAAATAGAACCCGGGCTGTTGTTCTCGCCGTCTGGTTTCTGGTAGGTATAGCCTGTGCGTAGCGTGTGAAGTGGTCAGTTATCACTAGAACATGTTCAAAGCCACCCTTAGAAGCTTCCATTGACAGGTAGTCAATGCATACTAGTTCCATAGGTGCGGAAGACTGTATGTTGACTAACTCTGTGGCGATGGTCGGTGATGTTTTCCTCCGGATACATCGGTCACATTCCTTAACCCATCTAGCGACATCACGGTCCATACCGATCCAGAAGAACCGCTCCTTAACCAGACTAAGGGTTCGATCTCTTCCCTGGTGTCCCAGATCGTCATGTAACGCTCTGAATAACGTTTTCCTAACGACCTCTGGCAACACCAATTGTTGAACTGTGTTTCCTCTGATGGTTGAAACATGGTGCAGTATACCTTCTTGTAGGGACAGTCGGCTGAATTTTCGCAAGTATTTCTGGACTTCCGGCGCTTCCTTTTTGAAAACGTCTGTTGTTGGCGCGACTCCTATGCTGACTATATACTTCACCCGGGCTATCGCTTTATCTGCTGCCTGGCCGTTTACCCAGTCTGCCATTTGTACGATTGGATGACACTTGTCTTGTATTTCTACCGGTTCTGCGTGATCTGTTGTGTCCCGGTCGGTGGGTTCGAGCACTTGTGCATGAAGAACTGCTTGAACAACGTCTTTTTCCACAACTTTTCCGGAATCTAAGACGATGTCTGTGTCGGTGCTTTCTTCCGCTGAATCTTCCGACTTCCAGTTTGGCTTCCTCGACAGGGCGTCAGGTTCAATGTGAGTCTTCCCAGGCCTGTAGTATATAGTAAAGTTGTAGTTGGCCAAACTAGCTGCCCATCGCTGTCTGCATGCGTCTAACTTAGCCGTCGTCTGTATGTAAGTGAGAGGATTATTGTCTGTTACGATCTCAAACGGGACGCTGTATAAGTAGTCGTGAAACTTATCCACCACTGCCCACTTCAGTGCTAAGAATTCTAGCTTGCTGGAATGATAGTTTCGTTCTGATGGTTTTAAGCTTCTACTAGCGTACGCTACTACCCGCTCTGTCCCGTCCTCGGTCTGATACAACACAGCTCCAAGTCCTTTCAATGATGCGTCAGTTTTGAGTTTGAAGGGGCGACTATAGTCCGCGTATGCCAAAACTGGAGCTTCGCATAGTTTGAGGATAACCGTGTCAAACGCTGTTTGGTGCTGGGTCTCCCACTTAAATGACTTTCTTTTAGGTTTGTTCTTAGAAATCCCAGTAAGCAGGTCGTTCAATGGTCGTATAATTGTTGAAAAATCTTTGATGAACTTACGATAATATCCTGCAAACCCAAGAAAACTTCTCACTTCCTTAATTTTAGTAGGTACTGGCCATGTTCTGATGGTTTCTGTTTTGTCAGGATCGGTTTTGATGCCTTCCCTGGAGACAACGTGTCCAAGGTAAGTAACGTGATCTAAGAGGAATTCGCACTTTGATGCCTTCAATTTAAGGTTGTATGTCTTCAGTTGTTGAAACACGGCGTCTAGACGCTGAAGGTGTTCTTCAAATGTAGACGAGAAAACAATAATGTCGTCTAAATAAATGAGGCACTCTTTTAGATTCAGAGAACCCATACAGCGTTCCATAAGTCGTTGAAACGTGGCTGGCGCATTACAAAGGCCAAACGGCATCCGGTTGCACTCATAGAATCCAAGGTTTCCGACCTGGAAGGCTGTTTTCTCTTTATCCTCTTCTTGGACTTCCACTTGCCAATATCCAGATTTTAGATCGAGTTTTGAGAAGTATTTGGCTCCTGCGAGAAGATGTAGGGTGTCGTCGATTCGTGGAAGGGGGTAGGCGTCTTTATGAGTCTTGGCATTTAACTTCCGGTAGTCAAGACAAAATCTTATTGACCCGTCCTTCTTCCTAACTATTACCACATTGGAGGAGAAGGGACTGTGTGAGGGTCGAATAGCCCCCATGGCTAGCATCTCTTGGACATGTTCCCTTACCTCGTCAATCAATCCAGGAGGTATTTTTCGATAAGGCTCTTTGAATGGTTCCTGTTTGTCTAAGTTAATCTTATGTTTTACGACGTCGGTGTTACCTATATCTAGAGGCCCTTGAGAAAATACGTCTTTCCATTTCCATAGTAAGTTTTCCATCTTGGATTTGTCTTCTTCTTCTAAATGATCTAGCTTTACGTTAATGTTGTTAAGGAATTCTTGTTTAGATTGATGAGTTTCAGTAGGTGTGGAGTTATGCTTCGTGTTGTTACTGGTTTCAGGTTTCATTGATCTTAGGACTTTCGCTTCTTGTAGTTCACAAAGTACAGATCTAGGTTCTATGGAAAGCGGTTTAGCGGACATGTTGAAAATCTTAACTGGTACCCTAACAGTACTCTTCTGGCCCTCTGTTTGCACTACTCTTGGACATATACCCATTCGACTAGTAGCGGTTGAAGTTTGTTCAGTCACTGCTTCAGGACAATTTCTAGACATACGTGCCATTCCGGATAGTGTGATACTCTCAAATGGTTTCAACTCAATTGTGTTCTTATTCGTGCTCTTAACTGTTCCTACTGGATTTGCAGATATGTTCATGAACGCTGACTTCCACACTTCTGGTAATTCGTCACTGTCACATTGTCTTAATAGTCTGATAACATTTGTTCCTATTATCATGGGTACAGAGAGATTGTAGTCAGTACTGTTAACTATAAGTACTGGAACAGTAACTTCTTTCATTATTCCTAATATGGCTATACTTGCTTCTATATATCCCTTGTATGGAATTTGGCTACCATCGGCACCCACTACTGAAAGTTCGCTAATTTCATACAATTTAGGTTTACTGTGCATTTTATTAAAGAATCCTTCACTGATCGTTGTTATCATTGATCCACTGTCGATAAGAGCATTAGTTTTCAAACCATTCACATAGACTTCGGCTTCATTGGAATATCCGATAAGCCTATCCAAAAAATCTGATTTTATTGTGTTGCATGGGTCCCTGTTACTTTCGTCAGCCATTTGACCCTCAATGGTGACATCTTCTAGTTTAAAGTTGGCTGGTTGTCGTGGGACTGACTATCATGTCTTCGGTCAGGTCCTCTATAACGTCTATTCCGTGGTCTGTAATAGCCTCTTCCTCTCTCACTCGGTTCTTGACTTTCTCCCTGGTTGTCCTGTGTATTGCCTTTGAGAACTGCAACGTCTTGCTCTAACCCTTCAAGCTTAGCCATGATCGCTGCCAATGCTTGTTCTGTCTTATTCTCATCAGTAGCCACATTCAGTTGGTTGAGTCTTCCCTGTTTGGTCTTGTTTCCTGATCGTTCCTTTTGCATCTTCATCTCATGTTCTTCGGTCCTTACTTTAGTTCTCAAGTCTTCATAGGATATGGCACTATCGAAATGACTTCTTGTAGCTTTCCTAAGTTCTTCGTTCCATAGACCCCTCCAGAATCTGTTTTTGAGCTTATTGCTTCTTTCTAACTGGGGTAGTGCTCGTCTAGGATAAGCTTGAATGATAAGTTCTTCTATTCTTAGACTCCATTCTACGACCGATTCTTCAGGTTTCTGCTCTGCAAGTAAGAATCGTGCAAGTAAACTGTCCTCACTTGCTACAGTTCCGAAATTCTCCTCAATACTTTTTAGAATGTCATCCACTGATGCGTCGGTTCCTAAGTGTAGCATGGTTCTTCTAGCTTGATCTTTTAAAGTCTTACGTAGAGCTTGTTTCAAAACATGTTCGGAATATACGTGTTGTACACTTTGAAACTCCATTTTGAATTCGTCAAATGTCGATTCATTTTTTGGCACTGGTTCCTTCCCAGAGAATGGTGTAAGATTTAAGTTCATATTTGTCTCTGTCTTACTGCTGGTCCTATCTTGTATAACTCGCTCCTGTTCCCCCAATTGTCTTTCTCGTCTTGCCAATGATCTTTCCCTTCTCTCCATTTCTTCTTCCCATTTATCTATTTTAAGTAACTTACTCTCCAATTTCCTCTCTAATCGTTTAAGCCGGTCTTCATGTTCCGTATTCTTGTGTTCATGGGTACGTGAGTACTTCGGTGTACTGTTTATATGTTTTAAAGAGTGTTCCAGTTGTTTTATGCTTTCCTCTAATTTATTTTTCACAAGACTATCTCTACTTTCACTAAACTCTTTTTCATCATTTAGTTCATTGTCATCACTTTCCGAATCTGTCTTTTGAGGCTGCTGTTTTGTCTTTCTAGATGCAAGCAACATCTCTCGTTGTTCTCTAATTCTCGCTACTTCTCTCTGTGCTAAATCTTCCCAATCGTCAAGTTCCTTTCTACTACGACCATTACATGTTGCCATTATGGATTTCTCACACCTCTTACAAAACACTTAAAGCACTATCACACGTTCACACAACTTCACGTAGCACCACTATTTCAACTAGTACAATTCACTTATTACACCTATCACTCTTGCACAATGATATAAAATGAAGTTTCACTTATCAATATAATGTTTCAATCGTTCACAAACATATGACATACATATATAATAATGAAATCTCAAATATCAATACATATCATTTTCATCACAAACCGATAGTTCAATAATAATTCATATATTCCACATATAACATTTCATAGTATTCTATAAGCTAGACTCGTTATTATACTTATCATATAATGTATAAATCATGCACAAACATATACCATACCACTATCCTAGAATTATGAAATTTCACGTATCAATATGTATCAACTAGTGCAAAGTCCGCTATTGCATATATCGCAATTCTCGCTCATGTATGTGACTAAATATTGAATAGAACTAATGTACTAACAATTTACAGTATATACCCGTATCACACAATAATAGGACATATAACTTTCTTAGACTTCTAAATCAAGTACGTTTTTGTCAAAGTCAACAGTATCTTTCAGAGAATGCAACACCTCATATTACACCTTTTTACATAACATATACATGTATATCATCATAAATCTCATTCAAGTTTGTCCGTTGTTACATAGTCGTATTACAATTACAGGTATAAACTATGACTTCACTTTAAACACAAGGATACACACTGTTTATGACATACAACTGTCAATAATTCAGAGATCTGAGAACTACTCAGTTTTAACCAGTGTAAAAATACTAAATATACAAATCATATATAGTCATATAATTTGGTATTGGTAGTTTCTCAAAAATACATTAATTAATCTATCAATGCATGTATAGTACTCCTTACATGTACACAAATATATGATTCACCTGACAGCACGTGTCAATGTATAATTTCTAAACCGAACGCTAATAATTTAGTACCAACCACTAGTTCGCCCCTATACTAATACAGTGTATAGTCATTTAATCACTATCCTTGCTAGTATGATTTTTGTCTAATCAAAGTAGTACAATGTACTGAGTATAAAGTCACTGCCACAGCAAACTGCACAAAATTTTTAACGTATGTCAATCAATTACTATTTCGCCCTAAAACAACATTCCGTGGCGATATCAGTATACCTCAAAATACTATGGCAAATTGAATTACAATATATAGTTCAAATCATACCACCACTAATCTGTTAATAATTAGTCTACATATATGAAACATTCAACCATTTAACTAATCATGGACAGTGATGTACGTCATTCATAAGTGTCCCAAACCTCAATTATTAAATTATTCCGCTCGCAACACATGCATGTACAACGTGAATATATATTAAATCACAAAGTTAATTAAACAACTTGTCTTAACATCTACCCATCATATGGCATGGTATAACAATTATCATACGCCGAGTCAATCTTCTGATCTGATTACAACATCTATAATACTATATGACCACACAGGTTCACAATTAGCAATGTTTTCAATTCATATTACATGTTAATATAACTTCAATATAAAACAGGCGAGTATATACATAAAACTCAATGTTTTAATCAAGTTTCCTGGATGTAACCGGATAGTTACTGTATAATGCACACTAATGTCTCAGCATCTACACTCGTCTAATGACTATCAATATTGATAAATAATTTACTTTAAGAGTGTATATCATCACAAAAACATGCACACATAATAATGCGCGACTCTCTGTCACATTTATATACTTATACCAATGACTCTAGTTCGATTAATCAACAATATATTATAAATGTTGTCACACAAATGATTCAAAACAATTTATCAAACATTTTATACTGATTCCGTATCAGGTATGTTTCTCTTATCTGCTACTTATAATAATGAGATCATAATAATTTCACCAATACGAACTGTCCCGCATCTAATCAAGGTACAGACCAATGCTTCTATATATACGATGTATATCCCTTTAAATTTGGTATAACAACAATTTCAGCAATACGGACTATATGGTACACATCAATGATTACATATAATTATATGGGTGTATCCCTTTAAATTTGGATAAACAACGATTTCAGCAATATGAACAATCACACATCCAATTAAGGTACAAATCAATGATTACATATAATTATATGGGTGTATCCCTTTAAATTTGGATAAACAACGATTTCAGCAATATGAACAATCACACATCCAATTAAGGTACAAATCAATGATTACATATAAGTATATGAGTGTATTCCTTTAAATTTGGACAAACATCGATTTCAGCAATATGAACAATCACACATCCAATTAAGGTACAAGTCAATGATTACATATAAGTATATGAGTGTATTCCTTTAAATTTGGACAAACAACGATTTCAGCAATATGAACAATCACACATCCAATTAAGGTACAAGTCAATGATTACATATAAGTATATGAGTGTATTCCTTTAAATTAGAATAAACAACGATTTCAGCAATATGAACAATCACACATCCAATTAAGGTACAAGTCAATGATTACATATAAGTATATGGGTGTATTCCTTTGGAATTGAATATGATAATAATTTCAAAATTATGAAACATGAATCATTAAACAACTTTGCAAAGCAATGTTTACATAAATATTGGTATATGAACTATCCTCTTTAAATTTGATATAACAATAATTTCAAAATTAAGAAATATTACATATGATATAGCGTTGTTAAGCAATGTTTACATAAATATAAGTGTATGAATTACCCTCTTTAAATTTGAAATATGGTAATAATTTCAGAAATACGAAATATGACACATGAAAATAACGTTGCAAAGCAATGTTTACATAAATATAAGTGTATGAATTACCCTCTTTAAATTTGAAATATGGTAATAATTTCAGAAATACGAAATATGACACATGAAAATAACGTTGCAAAGCAATGTTTACATAAATATTGGTATATGGACTACTGTATCCTCTTTAAATTTGATATAACAATAATTTCAGAAATACGAAATTTGACACAAGAAAATAACGTTGCAAAGCAATGTTTACATAAATATGGGTGAATGAGCTACCCTCTTTAATTTTGATATAATTTCAGAAATATGAAATATGGCACATCAAATTAACATTACTACGCAATGTTTGAAAACATATAATTATAATGATCAGATAATATGAATGTAGTCAGTCTGAGTCAATAAGTAGCACAAGCTATAGCTTACGCTATATGTTTATACAAGGTATTTAACGTATACTAATCAGACAGCGTACTATTAATAGTGAATAACAGATACTGTAAACTCTGTATAATATGCGTATCAATAGTTTAAATAACAATGAAATTTTAAAGTGGTACTTACATAGCTCCAAATGACTACATATATACAGCAATTAAACACAACAAAATACACAATCACTATATAAATAAATAGTCCAGTATCCACCGACAGCTCCGTACAAAATTGTTCAAATCATGCACTTCCTGTGTTCATCTATAAAGTCACAGTGTCAATAATAACATCTCTTCTTCTTCCACACAATTCCAAACTGGCCAGTTTTTGTTTTATATTAAAAATTATGTAAATCCACGCGTAATATTAAAAATAAAGGTATGTTTCTCCACTAAGAAGGCGTCATCTACCATCTTCTTCGTCCAGACATCATCTGTTGGGCTCCATTGTCACCGGGTTGGGATTATTTAGTTAGTACCAGGACATCAATCACCAGGGTCGGGGGTGGGTTAATCTGGCGGGAGGTAAACACAACCCAAAACTGCAATGTATGTATAATATATTGTTTTATTTAATATGCGTATAAAGATAACGTGTACATCGAATGGACAAAACCAAAAGAATCATATAATTACTTAAAGCATAAATGTATTACATTTATAACATGTACATAATATTAACTATCGGTGGACATAATATTTCTTTGTCTCTATGATTGATATAGAATCAATAACAACAAATACAATATAATCATAATTACTAAAACAGAACAAATATTTACTTAATTAAAGGTTAATACAGTATAGAATAAAGAAAGTAAGTTATTTACCTGCAATGTATGTATAATATATTGTTTTATTTAATATGCGTATAAAGATAACGTGTACATCGAATGGACAAAACCAAAAGAATGATATGTATTATCGATAAATGGCCATGGTTGATTTCTCCTACATGCCATTTATGATGAGAACTATTTAAACATATCTCACAAAAAGTAAAATCACGCAAACTAACTATTTCCCAATCAATGAGGATTAACTCTGATGTTATAATGTAGCCTAGCTAGAGGGCATGGGAAATAGAAAATGTAAAAGACTGATATAATTACTATACTGTATTATGTTAAGATAAATAACTTAACATTATAAAAATAACTCTGCGACACATACCGAACAATATCGCTTATCAGATAAATCCAGTCGATTCAGATCGGTATCGATGGGACTTTTGGTCAACAGTCAATTTGTCTGTCGGCTGTTTCCGTAAGTGATAGTAAATTGTTCGATGATCGCCGATTGATAACTGGTATATAACACATCAACATGTAGCCTCGGGCTATCTTAGATCTATCACGGCGAGTATCTATTTGCCCTGGATCTATGTATCCCATAAACGCTTAAAAAAATATGTTTTATAATCATGAATGAAAACTATTGGAGTTCGATTTTGTTGATGAAACCTGTATATATACGTACATATTAGTCCCAGATGAAACACGAGATTATGTTATTATTGAAAATTAACGTATGTGTTAACACGGACATGTCTGTGGTGATAGGAAAATGTTTTTAAAAGTGCAAATACAAATTAATTTTGGGTTATTTAAATACCAAAGATACTGTGGTAATATATTGTCCGCTGTTAAAAATCATATTAAACCGAACAGTACTGAAATGAATGAAAATGAAATTTCTGCTGATGTACCGTGTAATGACACTCAGTCAAGTGATGCTTATGATATTCCGGAATCTAATAAAACGTGACAATTCTCCAAACAAACGATGTGAAAATTTGCCACCCATTCCATCAAATCCGGATAACCAAACACGCGCCCGTCGAACTGTATATTCTCAAGATTTGGCATTAAAAGTTGTCGAAAATGACGGTGTAAGACTGGTCTCGGATATGAGCGCGTTCGTGGTAAAGGGGTTGGGGGTAATAAATACATTATGTATACCGTTACACATTTCCTAAAGAGACTTGTCAGTGCCCTGCTACAGGGACATGCTACCATATTATGGCAGTTAAACAAAGTGTTGGTATTAATATAAGTTCCAACAAAAATGAAAACAAATTAATAAGTTTAATGCGATACAAAAAATATTGTTAGAGCAAGAAAAGTATGACACATTGTACACGCTTAATACATGTCCCGCATTGTTTATTAATCAAAGAAGTATTTAAACAAATGCATTGATTCTTGAACTTTTTCCTGTAAAGTAGTGCAGCAATAATCAAACTAAGAATTTGGAATATTTGTGTAGATCTCGTAGTGGTGTATCAGCTAGACCACCATCGCATAGAGGAAGTCGAGACAGGCCACAGTTCATTATTCATCCAGAACAGCTGGAACTGTTACTAGAACTACAGTTCACAAACAAATATATCGCTGTCATGCTGCATGTCAGTGAGAGCGTAGTTAAAAGACGTTTGAGGTATGTGTAGTACATAAAACTAATCCAGTAATATCATTTCTGACAAACTCTAGTAATTTTATTAACACATTAAATACGAAGGGAAGTTACTTACGCAACAATGAAATTAACCATGAAATACAAATGACATGCATAATTTAAATACTCTTATATCAACAAGTTTGTGTAACATTTAAATGCCTAGCAATGTATGAATAAATCAATATCAGAAATATTTGATTCAGAAATATTATTGTTGACAAACCCAAATATCCTAAGTTATATTACGGAAAATATCCTTAAATAAGGATGATGCAAATAATTTCTAGCGCTAAGGAAACTTTCACATTAAAATTATGAGAATTGCAGTTTTGGGGAAAATCCGTTTTAAACTGTGACTTAAGGGATTGACCAAAATGGGGTAAAACAAGAGAATCATATTTGAACTGATTTCGTCAATGACATCGCGTGCAGGGGGGCATAATTAAGGTTATAAGTTATTTGCTTTAACGAAATGATTAGGTTTGTTATGCGTTATATGTTGGCCAGTTCCGTAGTTTATAAATATAGTTTACAGTGCCGGACACCTGCAACAACCTCTACTTCGCCATTTAATTTATATACTCAAAATACTTAATGTAATCCCCTTGTGCTTTAATATCATTTGTAACATGGTATATTTTTCAGAGCGTTTGGACTCAATCGCCGACACAGGTATTCGTCAATGTCTAACGATGAGCTTGACAGGCATGTTCAACGAATCACAGATGGAAACCTGTCATTAGGTACATGAAATTGATAATAGCCCTGTCGAATCCTAAAATTAAAACCCACACATTTGTGATGAATGCATGTATGTACAAAGTCCACTATATACATGTGATTTTAACGTTTTTTACCCTTATCTCCCACAAATATACTTAACATAAAGTAGTTTTGTTGTTGTCAAATGCTAGAACGTATAAGTCACAGATCCAATGCAGACATTCTGATCTTTCTCATGCACTTGTAAAGCACGCGTGAATATGTCGTTTCATATACGTTTGCATTCATCGGTGGAAGGGGGTGGGTGGGTGGGGAGTACGAAGTATGAATGACTTTTTTCACACTGCGTACATGAATTGTCATTCTTTGAACGTATATATTCATTAGATCACAACAGGAGTAATATCAGGAACAACTAAGGTGCATTGACAAAAACAGCAGTGTAATCCGATTCAAGTTAGCAATTGAATGTCCATTGTATAATAATATTCGAAATTCATTATTGCCATCCTATTGCTTACGACATCCCAGTATGCACAAATTTAAACAATTGATTAAAAATAACAATGAGAAATTGAAAAATCTGAGTGTCTTTGTTCACAAAGTTTTTTAGATTAGGTCTAGTAGATATTTTCGTAACAGCATAGTAACGCACTATCATATATGCCCATGCTATCTTTTGTGTTAAACATGAAACAGATTATCATAACAAAAAGTGTGTACAATTATTTTTGTTTGCCATAATGTTTATTGTATATCATGAAATTTGAAGACCATATCACTTTTTGATTTTCCTATTCCTATCATAATGCAATATAATTAAATATAAGAACCAGAATAGCAAGCATTTTATATGTGTATAAATGTATTAACGTCAATATGTTAGTTCACACTCTATACCTCATTGGTCTTAGACCTTCTGGTTTATAATAAATAAAACTTGAAACTTTGAAACTATAAACGTGCTTACATTTACTACTATAGCAACTACTTTGCTACTAAGTATTGCACTTTTACAACAAGTCCTTCCTTTATTGTTGGTATTGAAATTTGACATAAATTTATCATAACGGAAAGACACGTCGGTCCGGTTCATGTAAGGTTCATGTAAACTTAGTTAAAAGAAGAATGTATTTTGTCTTTTTTAATGTATGAACCCTCGTAAGATGCCTGGGTTAAAATGATTTTAATTTCTTGTATGTTAAGTTTTATAATGCAACTTTGTTTCTTAACGGTTATAGGGCAGAGGAACGTCCTTGGTCAGCTAAGGGCTGAAGGTCATATTGTTCAGAGGGAGAGGGTTGCTGATTCGTTAAATAGAGTTGATGCTGCAGCCGTTGCTATGCGATGGAGTAGAACCATACATCGACGGGCCTACCAAGTTCCTGGACCAAATGCTCTGTGGCATATTGACGGAAACCATAAACTTATCAGGTAATTAAAGGTACTGATTGTGTCTGCAATGTGTTTATTCATTAATTGAATTATAATTAATCAAATGAACGGCCAACCGTGATCTTGAAAGTTATAGATATAGTATTATATGAAATAAGTATTTCACAAACGACTCCAAGCTTCAGACGTATTATTTAAACAGGCTTAGATTTAATAAAGGTTTAAAATACAGTGCACCACTTCCTGTGTTCAGCGTTTAGTTTAGTTAAGCTTAACATATAATGCATTCTGGGTAAAACTAATTTGTGCAAAAATGACGTAGAAAAATGGAACCAAAAAGCGCGAGCGACGTTGTTTAGTGACGTCATGACGCGTAGTAATATATATTTAAATCACTGCACACTTCAAAAAAGTTCCTATGAAACAGCGTTTTTGATGTAATATATCTTTATTTGCCCTTTATTAAATTTTGGAACGTTTATCCAAACAGACATCCTCCGTTAACATGTCATAATTTTGTTTCCATAAACTATATAATAAATAAAAATGGCGCGATAATACGTGTGACTCATTTGGCATGGGGGTGCCAGACGGAATGTTCCAGTACGGCTAAATTCACCGGACATGGTTATATCTGGGGCTAAATAGGAAACGCGTATGTTCCGTTCCGACATGTCACGTTCAGTCATGTCCCGTAACGTCACGTCACATATCTTGAATCGCATGTAACACCAAAATTATTGCACATACAGTCATGAAACTTCATAGGACTGTTGACAAGCATGGATTTGTGTGCACCTACTAGTTGTGTCTTAATCCACTTAGTCTTATCAGAGTTATGACCATTGACTTAGTCATCAAATCGTTGAATGTCACGAGTCTTGTGTTGCATGTAACACCAACAAGTATTGCACCTACACTGAAGAAACATCTTTGTTATTTTTTCAGCATAATCTGTTGTGCACCTAATAAAGGTGTCACATTCCACTAAGTCTAACCGAATTAATGCCCTTTTAAAAACTCTACTACCGCACTTATTGGTATTTGCAGATGGGGTATTGTGATACATGGAGGCATGGATGGACACAGTAGGCTTATTGTCTTTCTGCGAACGTCAGCAAATAACAGACCAGCAACTGTCATGGATAGCTTCCTTCAGGCAACACATGCTTATGGTGTACCGTCGCGTGTACGTTGTGATCACACGGCGTTGAAAATTTAGATGTTGCTGCATTTATGAATGCATATCGTGGATACAACCGAGGAAGCTGTTTGACCGGTCGCAGCGTACACAATCAGAGAATAGAAAGGTTCTGGCGGGACCTTTACATGGGATGCACAAATGTACATAAACAATTGTTTGAACATTTGGAGGAAGAGGGAATTCTGCACCTAGACAATACTGTTGAGCTGTGGTGCTTGCAGTATGTTTACCTGTCGCGACTAAACCGCGATCTTAAAAGGTTTGCCGATGGATGGAATCACCACAGACTGTCTACCTGTCGGGGGAAAACGCCACTACAGTTATATGTTCAAGGCATCCTTGAACTCAGAGGGCAAGGTCAGACTGGTGTTGATGAGCTTTTTTTTGAGCCGTCAACCAATACTGACCAAGTCCATGATGATTTTGGAATAGACTATCATGACCAGTGCCTCAAGAGGACGAGGACATTGATTGGCCAATCGTAGACTGCCCTCTGAGTGAAGAAAATATGGAGCAGCTGAAACAACAAATTGACCCTTTGAGTCTCTCAGTAGATGGTTTCGGTATTGACATTTATTTGGGGACCATTGATTTCTGCATTGCCCATCAGCAGTGAACCAAGCGCTGAACTTTAAATGTACAGTACATACATTACGTACATAAATTGAATACATGCATATAATTTGCATTACATGTAGTTAATATTTGTATTCACTATAGTTTGAAGTCTGGAGTTTTAGACTCAATCTCAGAAAATGGACTTTTAAAATGTTATATATCTTGAGTATCATTATGACAAATAAGTGTAATTTATTGTTAAATATATTTATTCCAACATACTGAGACATTTTCTCCAATATTGCTCAACAAACAGCGAATTAACAATTGTAATTTATATAACTCAAACTCAGACTAACGACGTTCGTGAATCGAATTTATACATATACATAATACACATTCTATAACAAAGGACCACACAAGCCTGTAACCTTGAATACACAGAACATTGTGCATAGTTAACATTATAAACAATACACATAACATAGTTCATAGTTTACATAATAAACAATACACAGAACATTGTGCATAGTATACATAATGAACAATACACAGAACATAGTTCATAGTATACATAATAAACAATACACAGAACATTGTGCATAGTATACATAATAAACAATACACAGAACATTGTGCATAGTATACATTATGAACAATACACAGAACATTGTGCATAGTATACATAATGAACAATACACAGAACATTGTGCATAGTATACATAATGAACAATACACAGAACATTGTGCATAGTATACATAATGAACAATACACAGAACATTGTACATAGTATACATAATAAACAATACACAGAACATTATGCATAGTATACATAATAAACAATACAAAGAACATAGTGCATAGTTTACATAATGAACAATACACAGAACATTGTGCATAGTATACATAATGAACAATACACAGAACATTGTGCATAGTATACATAATAAACAATACACATAACATAGTTCATAGTATACATAATGAACAATACACAGAACATTGTGCATAGTATACATAATAAACAATACACAGAACATTGTGCATAGTTAACATTATAAACAATACACATAACATAGTTCATAGTATACATAATGAACAATACACAGAACATAGTTCATAGTATACATAATGAACAATACACATAACATAGTTCATAGTATACATAATGAACAATACACAGAACATTGTGCATAGTATACATAATGAACAATACACAGAACATTGTGCATAGTTAACATTATAAACAATACACATAACATAGTTCATAGTATACATAATGAACAATACACAGAACATTGTGCATAGTATACATAATGAACAATACACAGAACATTGTGCATAGTATACATAATGAACAATACACAGAACATTGTGCATAGTTAACATTATAAACAATACACATAACATAGTTCATAGTATACATAATGAACAATACACAGAACATTGTGCATATTATACATAATAAACAATACACAGAACATTGTGCATAGTATACATAATGAACAATACACAGAACATAGTTCATAGTATACATAATGAACAATACACAGAACATTGTGCATAGTTAACATTATAAACAATACACATAACATAGTTCATAGTATACATAATGAACAATACACAAAACATTGTGCATAGTTAACATTATAAACAATACACATAACATAGTTCATAGTATACATAATGAACAATACACAGAACATTGTGCATAGTTAACATTATAAACAATACACATAACATAGTTCATAGTATACATAATAAACAATACACAGAACCACGTGCATAGTTAACATTATAAACAATACACATAACATAGTTCATAGTATACATAATAAACAATACACAGAACATTGTGCATAGTTTACATTATAAACAATACACAGAACATTGTGCATAGTATACATAATAAACAATACACAGAACATTGTGCATAGTATACATAATAAACAATACACAGAACATTGTGCATAGTATACATAATGAACAATACACAGAACATTGTGCATAGTATACATAATGAACAATACACAGAACATTGTGCATAGTATACATAATGAACAATACACAGAACATTGTGCATAGTATACATAATGAACAATACACAGAACATTGTGCATAGTATACATAATGAACAATACACAGAACATTGTGCATAGTATACATAATAAACAATACACAGAACATTGTGCATAGTATACATAATGAACAATACACAGAACATAGTTTATAGTATACATAATGAACAATACACAGAACATTGTGCATAGTTTACATAATGAACAATACACAGAACATTGTGCATAGTATACATAATAAAGAATTCACTGAACATTGTGCATAGTATACATAATGAACAATACACAGAACATTGTGAATAGTATACATAATGAACAATACACAGAACATTGTGCATAGTATACATAATAAAGAATTCACTGAACATTGTGCATAGTATACATAATGAACAATACACAGAATATTGTGCATAGTATACATAATGAACAATACACAGAACATAGTTTATAGTATACATAATGAACAATACACAGAACATTGTGCATAGTATACATAATGAACAATACACAGAACATTGTGCATAGTATACATAATAAACAATACACAGAACATAGTTCATAGTATACATAATAAACAATACACAGAACATTGTGCATAGTATACATAATGAACACTACACAGAACATTGTGCATAGTATACATAATGAACAATACACAGAACATAGTTCATAGTATACATAATAAACAATACACAGAACATAGTTCATAGTATACATAATAAACACTACACAGAACATTGTGCATAGTATACATAATAAACACTACACAGAACATTGTGCATAGTATACATAATAAAGAATACACAGAACATTGTGCATAGTATACATAATAAACACTACACTGAACATTGTGCATAGTTTACATTATAAAGAATACACAGAACATAGTTTATAGTATACATAATGAACAATACACAGAACATTGTGCATAGTATACATAATAAACAATACACAGAAAATAGTTCATAGTATACATAATAAACACTACACAGAACATTGTGCATAGTATACATAATGAACAATACACAGAACATTGTGCATAGTATACATAATGAACAATACACAGAACATTGTGCATAGTATACATAATGAACAATACACAGAACATTGTGCATAGTATACATTATAAAGAATTCACTGAACATTGTGCATAGTATACATAATGAACAATACACAGAACATTGTGCATAGTATACATAATAAACAATACACAGAACATAGTTCATAGTATACATAATAAAACTACACAGAACATAGTTCATAGTTTACATAATAAACAATACACAGAACATTGTGCATAGTATACATAATGAACAATACACAGAACATAGTTTATAGTATACATAATGAACAATACACAGAACATTGTGCATAGTTTACATAATGAACAATACACAGAACATTGTGCATAGTATACATAATAAAGAATTCACTGAACATTGTGCATAGTATACATAATGAACAATACACAGAACATTGTGAATAGTATACATAATGAACAATACACAGAACATTGTGCATAGTATACATAATAAAGAATTCACTGAACATTGTGCATAGTATACATAATGAACAATACACAGAATATTGTGCATAGTATACATAATGAACAATACACAGAACATAGTTTATAGTATACATAATGAACAATACACAGAACATTGTGCATAGTATACATAATGAACAATACACAGAACATTGTGCATAGTATACATAATAAACAATACACAGAACATAGTTCATAGTATACATAATAAACAATACACAGAACATTGTGCATAGTATACATAATGAACACTACACAGAACATTGTGCATAGTATACATAATGAACAATACACAGAACATAGTTCATAGTATACATAATAAACAATACACAGAACATAGTTCATAGTATACATAATAAACACTACACAGAACATTGTGCATAGTATACATAATAAACACTACACAGAACATTGTGCATAGTATACATAATAAAGAATACACAGAACATTGTGCATAGTATACATAATAAACACTACACTGAACATTGTGCATAGTTTACATTATAAAGAATACACAGAACATAGTTTATAGTATACATAATGAACAATACACAGAACATTGTGCATAGTATACATAATAAACAATACACAGAAAATAGTTCATAGTATACATAATAAACACTACACAGAACATTGTGCATAGTATACATAATGAACAATACACAGAACATTGTGCATAGTATACATAATGAACAATACACAGAACATTGTGCATAGTATACATAATGAACAATACACAGAACATTGTGCATAGTATACATTATAAAGAATTCACTGAACATTGTGCATAGTATACATAATGAACAATACACAGAACATTGTGCATAGTATACATAATAAACAATACACAGAACATAGTTCATAGTATACATAATAAAACTACACAGAACATAGTTCATAGTTTACATAATAAACAATACACATAACTTTTAGTTTACATAATAAAAGTACACAGAACATTGTTCATAGTTTACATTATAAAACTACTCAGAACATAGTTCATAGTTTACATAATAAACAATACACAGAACATAGTTCATAGTTTACATCATAAACAATACACGCAACATTGCGCATAGTTTACATAATAAACAATACACGGAACATTGTGCATAGTTTACATTAATAAACAATACACAGAACCTAAATTTAAAAATGTGTTACTATGGTGTTATATAATGGTATTAAGTTACGGTGTTCCGTTAGGGCCATCGTGGCATCGTCCCTTCACGCACTGGGCGATGGCACGATGCGATGGCACGATGCGATGACACGATGCGATGGCAAGATGTTTTGTCGGATCGTGTCATTGTTCCATCGCATCGTGCCATCGCCCAGTGCGTGAAGGGGCGATGCCGCTATGGTCATAACGGAACACGATAACTTTATACCATTATATTCTCTACACATTTCCCAGAGGTCGCTGTAAAATTGTTGCCGCAGTTCGTATGCGAACTCATTATACGAGATGTATGTAGTGAGCAGATCAAGCATCACAGAACACGTGTGAGCGACAACCCTTCTGGCAAGCCCGTAAAGGCGCACGAAATTGATGTATATGATAGAAAACACAACACAACATCACTCCCACTACTAAATCGTAAGAAGCGCCTCAGTATTTCACCATCAGCGCTTGTGAGAAATTGATGCAGAAATTGAACCACCCTTTCCTGCTGGGGATTCGTTACCTCTGCCGTTATCATGGCCGCCACTCTCCGGCCAGCCGGACGTAAGGAGCGGAGGGTATTGGTCAGAGACTGGATGCTGGCAAAGGAACTCATAAACCTCTCCAGCCTCATGACCGTCAGCGGATACAGCGCCCACTCGACACATCCAATGGCACATCGCTGAGCCAGCTGGCCAACGTTTTCAGCATTAGGCATCTTATTCACTTGATACCTGTCAAAAACCTCAATGATGTCGTTTTGGTCATCACGTGAGAAACCGTCAGCTACAAACCAGGTCATTAGTTCTCGGCCGTACCCCCCTAGAATGGCTAGCAAGGATTGCACCAATATTTCGGGAGATACTTCCCCAAACAACGACCTGGCAATACATGCAACGCTAAACTGTAAGTCTGTAAGAATCCCCTTACATTCCCGATGGCTCACCACATACTTTCTGTCACACACGGGGACACGACGGGCACAGCTTCAACATCTCTCTCAAAATAACGGCCTGTAACGTTGCTCCAGAAAGCGGTCAGCACATCACGAAAGATGCCATGGTCGTCAACCGCCTGTTCCCCGACGATTTCCACTCGTACAAGTATATCGTCATCATGCGCGAAGTGTGATAGTATATCCTGTACTAACGATGATCTTCTAACTTGGATGAGGCTGAAAGAAAACAGATTAAGATGAGCGCAATATGTCTTTATATATCATTTTAAAACAAAATTACGTTTGTGGCAAAAGTTGTCAACAATGAAATAAAAGTTGTCAACATAAGACAGTTTTAAGGTTTTTGTAACATCCAGATATTTGAGCACAAAGCTATCATTTGTATGTAGGAGGGTAATTGAGAACTTGCTTCAAAGAGACTAATCCAACAGGCTGTATATTTATACATGTATAATATATTGGAACTGTTGGAGGGCAGTGTGTAATATGTGTGTGTGAAGTAGTTGTTGTAGGGCAGTGTATACTATATGTGAAGGAACTTTTGGAGGGCAGTGTGTAATATGTGTGTGTGAAGTAGTTGTTGTAGGGCAGTGTGTAATATGTGTGTGTGAAGTAGTTGTTGTAGGGCAGTGTATAATGTGTGTGTGAAGTAGCTGTTGTAGGGCAGTGTATAATGTGTGTGTGTGAAGTAGTTGTTGTAGGGCAGTGTATAATGTGTGTGTGAAGTAGCTGTTGTAGGGCAGTGTATAATGTGTGTGTGAAGTCGTTGTTGTAGGGCAGTGTGTGATATGTGTGTGTGAAGTAGTTGTTGTAGGGCAGTGTATAATGTGTGTGTGAAGTAGCTGTTGTAGGGCAGTGTATAATGTGTGTGTGTGAAGTAGTTGTTGTAGGGCAGTGCATAATGTGTGTGTGTGAAGTAGTTGTTGTAGGGCAGTGTGTAATATGTGTGTGTGAAGTAGTTGTTGTAGGGCAGTGTGTAATATGTGTGTGTGAAGTAGTTGTTGTAGGGCAGTGTATAATATGTGTGTGTGAAGTAGTTGTTGTAGGGCAGTGTGTAATATGTGTGTGTGAAGTAGTTGTTGTAGGGCAGTGTATAATGTGTGTGTGAAGTAGCTGTTGTAGGGCAGTGTATAATGTGTGTGTGTGAAGTAGTTGTTGTAGGGCAGTGTATAATGTGTGTGTGAAGTAGCTGTTGTAGGGCAGTGTATAATGTGTGTGTGAAGTAGTTGTTGTAGGGCAGTGTGTGATATGTGTGTGTGAAGTAGTTGTTGTAGGGCAGTGTATAATGTGTGTGTGAAGTAGCTGTTGTAGGGCAGTGTATAATGTGTGTGTGTGAAGTAGTTGTTGTAGGGCAGTGCATAATGTGTGTGTGTGAAGTAGTTGTTGTAGGGCAGTGTGTAATATGTGTGTGTGAAGTAGTTGTTGTAGGGCAGTGTGTAATATGTGTGTGTGAAGTAGTTGTTGTAGGGCAGTGTATAATATGTGTGTGTGAAGTAGTTGTTGTAGGGCAGTGTATAATATATGTGAAGGAACTGTCGGAGGGCAGTGTGTAATATGTGTGGGTGAAGTAGTTGTTGTAGGGCAGTGTATAATATATGTGAAGGAACTGTCGGAGGGCAGTGTGTAATATGTGTGGGTGAAGTAGTTGTTGTAGGGCAGTGTATAATATATGTGAAGGAACTGTCGGAGGGCAGTGTGTAATATGTGTGGGTGAAGTAGTTGTTGTAGGGCAGTGTATAATATATGTGAAGGAACTGTCGGAGGGCAGTGTGTAATATGTGTGGGTGAAGTAGTTGTTGTAGGGCAGTGTATAATATATGTGAAGGAACTGTTAGAGGGCAGTGTGTAATGTGTGTGTGTGAAGTAGTTGTTGTAGTGCAGTGTATAATATATGTGAAGGAACTGTTAGAGGGCAGTGTGTAATATGTGTGTGTGTGAAGTAGTTGTTGTAGGGCAGTGTATAATGTGTGTCAAGGAAACGTTAGAGGGCAGTGTATAATATATGTGTGTGAAGTAGTTGATGTAGGGCAGTGTATAATGTGTGTGAAGGAACTGTTGGAGGGCAGTGTATAATGTGTGTGAAGGAACTGTTGGAGGGCAGTGTATAATGTGTGTGAAGGAACTGTTGGAGGGCAGGGTATAATGTGTGTGAAGGAACTGTTGGAGGGCAGTGTATAATATATGTGTGTGAAGTAGCTGTTGTAGGGCAGTGTATAATGTGTGTGAAGGAACTGTTAGAGGGCAGTGTATAATATATGTGTGTGAAGTAGCTGTTGTAGGGCAGTGTATAATATATATGTGTGAAGTAGCTGTTATAGGGCAGTGTATAATATATGTGTGTGTGAAGTAGCTGTTGTAGGGCAGTGTATAATATATGTGTGTGAAGTAGCTGTTGTAGGGCAGTGTATAATATATGTGTGTGTGAAGTAGCTGTTGTAGGGCAGTGTATAATATATGTGTGTGAAGTAGCTGTTGTAGGGCAGTGTATAATATATGTGAAGGCACTGTTAGAGGGCAGTGTGTAATATGTGTGTGTTAAGTAGTTGTTGTAGGGCAGTGTATAATATATGTGTGTGAAGTAGCTGTTGTAGGGCAGTGTATAATATATGTGTGTGAAGTAGCTGTTGTAGGGCAGTGTATAATATATGTGAAGGAACTGTTAGAGGGCAGTGTGTAATATGTGTGTGTTAAGTAGTTGTTGTAGGGCAGTGTATAATATGTGTGAAGGAACTTTTGGAGGGCAGTGTGTAATATGTGTGTGTGAAGTAGTTTTTGTAGGGCAGTGTATAATGTGTGTGAAGGAACTTTTAGAGGGCAGTGTGTAATATGTGTGTGTGAAGTAGTTGTTGTAGGGCAGTGTATAATATGTGTGAAGGAACTTTTGGAGGGCAGTGTATAATGTGTGTGAAGTAGTTGTTGTAGGGCAGTGTATAATATGTGTGAAGGAACTTTCGGAGGGCAGTGTATAATGTGTGTTAAGTAGTTGTTGTAGGGCAGTGTATAATATGTGTGAAGGAACTTTTGGAGGGCAGTGTGTAATATGTGTGTGTGAAGTAGTTGTTGTAGGGCAGTGTATAATGTGTGTGAAGGAACTTTTGGAGGGCAGTGTGTAATATGTGTGTGTGAAGTAGTTGTTGTAGGGCAGTGTATAATATGTGTGAAGGAACTTTTGGAGGGCAGTGTATAATGTGTGTGAAGTAGTTGTTGTAGGGCAGTGTATAATATGTGTGAAGGAACTTTTGGAGGGCAGTGTATAATGTGTGTTAAGTAGTTGTTGTAGGGCAGTGTATAATATGTGTGAAGGAACTTTTGGAGGGCAGTGTGTAATATGTGTGTGTGAAGTAGTTGTTGTAGGGCAGTGTATAATGTGTGTGAAGGAACTTTTGGAGGGCAGTGTGTAATATGTGTGTGTGAAGTAGTTGTTGTAGGGCAGTGTATAATGTGTGTGTGTGAAGTAGTTGTCGTAGGGCAGTGTGTAATATGTGTGTGTGAAGTAGTTGTTGTAGGGCAGTGTATAATGTGTGTGAAGGAACTTTTAGAGGACAGTGTGTAATATGTGTGTGTGAAGTAGTTGTTGTAGGGCAGTGTATAATGTGTGTGAAGGAACTTTTGGAGGGTAGTGTATATTCGTAAATATGAAATAAAATTGATTCATTCAATCCGTCAATGCCACTTTAAAAACAGCATATTCTTATGTCTATGCTTACTTCGTCATCTTGCTGTTCCAATATCGGCTGGTCATCTGAAAGGTCCTCGAATTGATCGTCTTCCTGGATTAAAATTGCATATCTAGTCTCATTAATGGAATTTCATTGAACGTTCAAAAGAACGATTAGTTTTGGTTTTAATGCGTATTTTCTCGAATCCAATGATGTCAAATCATCAATTGTCGGTGGTATTTCTTAATAATTACTGCCAAGAACTTGGCACTAGTTAACATCCGCCAATGTTCAATATCAGACCTTAATTACTACTCACGTCGATGTGGAGTTGCCGAAAGAGTTCGTGCAAAATACCTTAAGCAGTTCATTTCCATGAAACAGGATAGGAGAAACAGCATCTTCCATGGGTGAGAATTTAAGATAGATATTCCTCCGTACCCGAGCGCAGGATTTTTACGGCAACTCGGTTAACCTCGTATCCGTAAATATCCAGCGCTCGGGAACGGATTAATCTATCTTACACTCTCACCCATGAAAGATACTTATAATCTTCAACTTTCAAACATGAAAGATACTTATAATCTTCAACTTTCAAACATGAAAGATACTTATAATCTTCAACTTTCAAACATGAAAGATACTTATAATCTTCAACTTTCAAACATGGAAGATACTTATGATCTGATGTATCTGTCGTAGTGGTTCAAATATTCTAAATGAAAGCAACATCGTAAACTTTAAGCGAAGGGACGGACGGAGGCACAGGTGGAGAGAGAGACATACAGGTTATCTATATGCTGACCTTATAACAAGTCAACTGTGTAGCAAATATTTTTTCAAGTCCCTTTTATGGACGCACGGACATGACAAGATGTAAGAGAATAACAGGTTAGTGACATGAATGAAGAAAGTTTATCTGGCAAGGCGGAGGAATTTATCATGTGAAAACGTGTTTTATCCTACATAATGTCTACTTACATCTTTTATCCACTGAGTGTCAATTGTTGTTGCGGCACGAATATCGTTTTCCGAGAGGGAGCCCGTAAGAGTGGAAGCTGGTAAAGAATGACTCGATCCAGGCAAGCGGAGCAAGCGGAGCAAGCGGAGGTTGAATTCTCTGGTCGCTCCCGGTTGACTTCCTGCTACACTAACCATAACCTGCCGGATATCCAAGCAAACATATATAGCAAGCAAAGAGTTAATTCCCATCAATATATAAACTTACATTACGTGCATATTGTCTATACAGTCTTGATCGACCGACTGATCGATCGACCATCTAACCAACTAACTGGCAGACTGACCGACGGATTGATCAACGAACTGACCGACGCGGGGTATAGTAACATTGATTCATTTGATATGAACATTGTATGATATGAGCATTGCAGCTTTATCATTACTTTGTTTTACTTACACCCATTGACATTGTTGTTGAAAAACGCCGCGTCAGTGTTGTCCCTCCGGGTAAACGAATCCTTATCATTAACCCTTCGGTTGGTTCTGGTGGTATCGTCGCTTCTCTGGCCTCGCGAAGCTGAAACAAAGTTGTTAACTAACCTAACATATCGATTTCGCACAGTTAAAACGTGAAAAGCACATGCTGTTTTTCCTACGAGATTGACCCCGATGGCAATTTTGCCCATTGCCCATGTGGGTCAATTGGCCCCTCGAGAGAGAGAGAGAGAGAGAGAGAGAGACCAACGTCGTATTTTCGGACGGGTATATATGACCTATACTGCTATTTAACATATTTGCCTATAGTTAATAAGGCAATAGCAAAATATGATCATTTGCAGTAAGAATAAGTATTTTTATAGTAAACTATAATATGTCTTGTGTTTCGCAGTTATCTCGTTTTGTTAGGGTTAATTAAATAATGATTTGATATGTGCACATTTTAGTTTTTATTAATAAATAGTTTCATTCATTCCATTCAGTTTTCAGTAATTATATATACATGTGTACAATAAAAATGACTAATGTTAGCTCTTTTTTATATTTTCTTTTTTCTTTTCAACAGTTCTTGAAATAGAATTGTTGAAATATAAATCAGAATATTGAAACAATTATTTCCTCCTGACATTTCTAAACACAAAACGATTCAAGTGTGGCAGTGTACTTAATATTGAATCAATTTGATTTCAATATACATGAGGTAGAAAAGCTTTATTAAGTATGTAAAGTACGATTATAACTAGGAGGAATTAATACGATGTTCTTTATGAGAACATTTGCTAGAATTTACCTGTTGAAGATTTCGCTCCCTCTGCCGTTGTCGTTCTTCTAACCGCTGCAGTCGTTCTTCTGTTTCTTGCCTTTGTCGGGCCTTGAAATACACAATTCAGGAAGTTTACCGTACAAAACATTTTGCCATACACATAAAGTTACTCCTGTGGATATGATTTTATCTAAATTCAATTCAATTTCCAGTCTATGGCTTGATACTCTTAATCTAGTCAAAGCAGAACTTTATATTAAGTAATATTTATTTTGTCAAGATATGGTTTAAAGTCGAAATATCAAATAATGAGGAAAAATCCGATAGAATACTATCTACATCAGCCCGTTATAGTTCTTTGTTCGACGCCATATTGGACATGGCTTGTCTAACGTGGTTACAGCGAGAACCTGTTACTAAGGGGGGCGTGGCTACGAAGCGTCTGCAGAAAGGTCAATTTTATGGTACAATTTTTTTCTCACGATGTGGAAAGTTTTAAGCATCTTAATTAGCTTAACATATCATAAAATGAAACGCCGAGAACTACTTTTTAAGTGTATCAATACCTTTAATCGGAATTGTCTTTGCTTTAGGACCTTATTTTCCCAGATAATATGTTGTAGGCCTACACATCTGGGAAAAATTGATTTCTATACTTCACTGATTTTAACTATTACACATGTGATCGGCCAAAATAGGGTTAAATATTGATGATCATCATCTTTTTCACCGAAACAAGTTTTTCATTCGTAAAACGCGAATAACTCCTTTTCAGTTATCTGTTATAGGCAAATAATATCGCGTACATTAACGATTATTTAATTTACAAAGAATACAAATACCTTGGAGTCTACATCTCATCTTCAGGTAGTTTCTTAACATGCAGAAAACATCTAGTTACACAAGCTAATAAGGCAATGTACCAACTCTTCGCCAGAATAAACAATCTTTGTCTCCCCATCGACCTACAATTAAAATTATTTGATCACACTATAATACCAATTTTAACGTATGGAAGTGAAGTTTTTGGCAATGAAAACTTGGATATAATCGAGCAGGTACATTGCAATTTCCTAAGAGCAATATCTAAATCAAAGAAAAGCACCCCGATGTACATGCTATACGCCGAGTTTGGCCGTTATCCTATAGAAGTTATTATTAAGTCGCGCATGGTAATACTTTGGTGTAAAATTATTCTAACGCAAAATAAGTCGAAAATATCATATCTTTGCTACCATTCTATGTACCAATCAACTCATAATTTTAAGTGGTTAAAGCATATCAAAACGATATTAGACATCACTGGACATTCCTATGTATGGATAAACCAACCCTACGCAAATGCCAACATTGATACAGTAGTAAAGCATGTATTAACTGATCAGTTTATCCAAACTTGGAGATCACATCTTGACTCATCATCCAAAGGACAAATGTATAGTTTATTCAAAGAAAATATATCTCTTGAAAACTACCTGACAAAACTTACACCTACCCAGAGAGTTTCCACGTTTCATTTCCGAACAGGGAATCACAGGTTTCCCATTGAAGTTGGTAGATGGACACCTTACCATAAACCACATAATCTAAGAAAATGTCCACTCTGTTCCTCCAATGACCTTGGTGACGAATTACATTATCTCCTCACATGCCCATTCTTTAATGAAATAAGGAAATAATACATTACGACGAATTACTTTCATCGTCCAAATGTACTTAAATTTAAACAACTTTTATCAACGAACGACATTACATTGCTGATTAAATTAAGCTATTTTGTAAAGAAACTCATGCGTCACTTTGCTAGAAATTAAAATGAATGTTGTATTTGTACCAATATACTCTGCTATTATATATATAATGTTCAACTACTAGACAAGTATGAATGATATGACATACTTGTCAATTATATTTATCTCAGAAAGCAAACTATCTCCTTACTAAGAATTTCTCAATTTGTGTACTTGTACAAACTAAGACTCACCTTTGCTAATCTGTAAACTACTCCAAAATCCTAAACACGATGCATATTAATCCATATCTGTCTAGACCGTTGACACAAATGCGTGCAGTCCGTGCGATCTGGTTAGTATGTCAATATCCATATCCAGGGCAAATACACAGTTATATTTGTAAATATTACCTAATGTTTGTTCGTGCTACTGTTTATTATACCCCCACAAACGAAGTTTGAGGGGGTATATAGGAGTGAGCTTGTCGGTCGGTCGGTCGGTCTGTCGGTCGGTCGGTCTGTCTGTCGGTCGGTCGGTCGGTCGGTCGGTCTGTCGGTTTTCATGGTTTCCGGACGATAACTCATGAAAGGCTAGACAGATTTGAAAATTTTTTGGTACACAGGTGTAACATCAGAAGATACAGGTCAAGTTCGATATTGGGGCTGGTGGGGCCAAGGTCAAGGTCACTGTTACTAAAAATAGTTTCTCTTACTTTCACTTACTAGCAAATGGTTTGTTTTTAGTTGTAAACGACTTATCTTCCTGTGAAAATAACTGTTATTTCTAGCATATTGTTTGATATATTTTGCATTGATTTAGTTCCATTTTGCCCAGCTTTTTGTGAGCAATTCTATACAAGTTCAGTTTTTTATTTCACAGGAACTGTTGATTAGTTCTTACTGTTCTGTTGGCAGCATTTTTGGTTTATTACATTCAGATACTAGCAAATGGTTTGTTTTTGTTGTTGAAGACTCGCCTTTCAGTGAAAATAACGGGATTTCTTTTAAAATCCATTGAAATAAGGCATAATATAATGTTATATCCAGGTAGTTTGATTATTTGATTAAATCTGTGAAACTGCAGTCAAGGACAATGGAACAAAATGTCTTGATTGCGAATATAAATTGTATCAATTTAATACGCTTTGTTGCTATATTTGTTCGAATTTGAATGCAAAATGTTCAGATCTTGGGAGTTAAAATCAAATATATTGGTGTTACTAGTTCATACTCTAGTCGAATGTATCATTATATTTCTTTGTGACAAAGTGCTATATATTACTGTTCATTTTTTCTATTTTATTGATTTTGACCTGACTCCCATACTGTGGTATTCATATCACCTCCGAAATATTAAAATGTACACAATTCTTATTATAACCCCACTTCAAAATATGCAATGGGGGCTATATGGGAATCACCACTTGTTCCGTCATGTCACATAACATGGTTTTCCATGAATTATTTCTACCAAGCCTAGTTGTGTATATTGTCGGCACATTCTGATTGTGGTCCTGTAGTGATAGATAGTGATAGATAATTTCATTGTCTTGACTGGCGGCCATCTTTGAATTTATCAAAAATATGTCTGACAAAGCGGTATTGTGGGGGTATTAATCACCTTCAGTGATAGCTCTAGTTTGTATATGTTGTTATCCTTTGTCGTAATGTCTCTGAACTGATAATTGCCTCCTGATGTCTTCCACTAAAACTTGAAACTTATTTATGTGATTAGATATGACAACAGAGTAATGTATTAGTGATACATGTGTATATTGGTGCATTGCGCTGATGCCATACCTAATTGTTAACTCATTTTATATTGATTTTATTCGTAGGATTAATTAATCTGATCATAGTGACCTCTATTTTCACATGTTTGAATATATTAATATTGTTTCGGATTTGACGGGGTCGAAAGAAGAAGGGGGCTGATAATGTAACAGAAACTTAAAGAATTTGCTCATTTAAAAAAAAAAGGTCAAGATCAGATTAATTTGTTCGACTGAATTTGTATACAGTGTGATCACCATCCCCACCTCCAAATCCTTGTGTTTACGCCCGTCATTGTATATACGTTTATTATTACCATTTGTCCAAATGTTATTGCAAAACATATTGTTTTGCAATCTGTGTTTGAAAAATAAAAGTTCTGTTCTGTTCTAAAGTTATGTAACTATAATCTAAGAATGTCTGTCCATCTATGGTAATCTAGCATGTTCGTTTCGTGATTAGGTTCGCCTCTAATGATGGTGGAATATAACCTGACTTCCCTCAACAGTTTTATACATGTATGTACATTTGTATTACTTTTGAACATGCACATGTTATATGTATATTAATATGTTCTGTAGTTATGCTCTCCGACACTTGGAGGAAATAAAGTAATCAATCAATCAATATGTTTTACTACAGTGAAGAGTTGCTTAATGTTATCAGAAAACCAGATAAAATATACAGCCGTATTAGAATTAAAAATCACTGAGCCAAGAAAGTACGAAGCAGATGTTGGAGAGTAAATTGAATAAAATGCAAATTGTGCTGATGTCAAATATTGATACAAACAATAAAGATCTTCACAATGACATAGTGTTGGAAATAAGTCGTGAAGCAAGTCGTATTGACAATATTCTCACCACTGTACAATCATTACAAGACAGAATGGATAAAGTAGACACACCCCGACTACCAACACGAGTAACGGGACACACGATGAAAACATTACGAATACACGGAATTTTGATGACACCGATATATATGTTATTGATGTTGTTTAGATCTATCTATGAACTTAATTTATACACACTTGACAAATACTTTCTATGTATACAGTATTTATCATAATCAGTGTATGAGTTTCATGTTAATCAATTACTAGGATTGGTCCCAGTCAAATATCATGAACACTACAAAAATCTACACATTGAATAGTCAAGTTGTACTTATAAACATGCTGGATAAATACACGAGACAGAAACTCACACATAACATCAAAACTAGTACTATTGTTACACACAGATTGGACTTAAATGGACATCTGAATTATGTATAAATCAATTATTGTGCGCGCGCATTGTTGCTCCAACCTTTTTGTACGATATAGTATTGCTTCGCCAACTTCACTCAACTCAAATGGTCATACATGTAGAACGCGAAGCGCTGACAAATATCTATAAGCCCACTATAATGTATTTGTTCATAAAAACGGTCATAACTCATGAAAAAAATCATTCGACAGACAATGGTTAAGGAACATTGATTACAATACATAAATCAGTTTATCTCCTATTCTTTATTGTCTCCTTTCGCTTTCGTACTGTAATAGTATACTAGACAATCTTATATCAATGGTGTGTTTGGTGCTATCTTTTCTTAATACAAACATTTTTGTCATATTGTCACATTTCATTTTTTGACTGTGTTTGAATATATTAACTAGAAATAGAATAGATATTATGGAAACACGTGCAATGTAAACAACTGCCACGTGTATTATGCATTTATATGTACATATATATGCTTTATTTCTTATATGTTATGTATGTATGTCTAAAAGAAAAGAAATAAACTATAATTAAAAAAATGATACATATGGTAATTTTGCATCAGTGTCGCTGAAAAGGGAGAGCAGTGATAGATTATGTCTGTGCTCCTCAAGACTTCTACAATAATTGTAAATATTTCAAAGTGATACTGGTACAATCTATTATTGAGGACTTTAATCTGCATGGACTTTTAAGTGAAAGATCAAAATTACCCGACTATTTAATGTTAATAGCGGAATTTGTGCTGACTCAAATTGAAAACACTGGTCGCTCAACGCCAGTCTGAGCATCATAACTGCAAACGGACAAGATTCAAATTAGTTAATTCGAATAAGTTACCGCCGGATTTCATGAACAGTGATCTGTCGAGATTAGCTTTAACGGAAATAATTTATCAAATTGAAAGAAGCAAGGAAACACAAAACGACATTGATCTAGTTTACGATAATTTGCGTAAAGTTATATATCAAGAGATGAATAATCAAATTCCAAAGTAAATTGACAGTAAGGACACAAACAAAGTTTAAAAATAGAAAATCATACCGGAATGAGTATCTTTACAATTTGTGGCACGACATGCGTTTGAAAGAAAAACAAAGGGACCAAGACATTTAAGAGTTGCTCTTCCTCGGTATTACATAATCTCACGAAGTAATTTTGGCAAAGAAACAATATGGCAAGCAGAAAGGACTTACAGACAATCTAAAGCTATTGGAATCGAGTCAATGACTAAATACTCCAAAATGGGGGCACGGCATCGGGTATGACACGTGACCTCAGTGGTAATTGTCCTTATGTCACGCGTGAACTATGACACGTGGTAAAGTGGTTTTTGCCCCCTCATTTATACCCTACTACTATTATTGAGGACTTTAATCTGCACGGACTTTTAAGTGAAATATCAAAATTACCCGACTATTTAATGTTAGTAGCGAGTGGAATGTGTGCTGAAAACCTGGTTAAAAATTGTAATCCTAGTAAAATGTTCTCACTGCGGATGAAACTTGTGTGTATTATTTTGAGCCCCAGCGACGCATATGTAACAAACAATGGCTTAGTAAAAGTCAGGCGAGGCCGGTCATTGCAGAGGACAAGAAGCGCCAAGGTTTTATATGCCATTTTCAATTCTAGTGGCCCTGTTGTACAAATTCCTTGGGAAGAGGGTAGAACCATCACAGGCAAATTTTACAAAAATAAAGTACTTACATCAAGAAAAGGTTATTCAGGTTAAACACCCACCTGATTTCCCTGACCTAAGCCCCTGTGACTTTTCCTATTTCCCTTGCTAAAACAAATGCTCTCGGGTAAGCGCTATGCTACTAGAAGTGCCCTTGTTTCTGCAATTTTCACTGTCTCAACAGTATACCAAAGGGAGACTACTTTGCAGCATTTAAGTCGTGAAACCTATAAGGGACATTATTTTATGGAAACCTATATGGGACATCATTTTTATGGAAACCTATAAGGGACATCTTTTTTTATGGAAACCTATAAGGGACATCTTTTTTATGGTAACCTATAAGGGACATCTTTTTTATGGAAACCTATAAGGGACATCTTTTTTTATGGTAACCTATAAGGGACATCTGTTTTATGGAAACCTATAAGGGACATCTTTTTTTATGGTAACCTGTAAGGGACATCATTTTTTATGGAAACCTATAAGGGACATCTTTTTCAGCGACATGGTTCAGTGTCTCAACAGTATACCAAGGGGGAACTACTTTGCAGCATTTAGGTTGTGGATAGCAATACTTCAAAAGTGTGTATCTGTGCAGGGGGAATACTTTGAAGGGTTGACATGAACAAATTTCCGATGCAGTGAAAATTTTTAACATACAAAGACCAGTGACATAATTTATTGAATGCCCCTCGTACTAACCATTTCTAAAGATATTAGCCCCTGTTTTAGATAATCTCGTATTTGGTTCCTATAACTTTGAACATAAAACAAAGACAAGTGTAAATAACATTCATAAGTAGATTTATTTAATATCACAACATTTACACATGTAATGCATTTTTATAATTCTAATGCAACTTTTACAGGAATATTGTATCACAACATGTTGACATAAGCAACATTTATCATGACATATCAAGTTAAAATTAAAGTATTGCACGAACATTTTGACAAAAATAAACATCAACCATTCTGTGAATGATATTGCATGTCTGAATATTTTCATTAATATAATTAACTGATTTTAAAAGAATTTTACAATAAGAGAGAAGAAAAAGCATAGTCACTTTTGTTCATTAGTGAATACAAATGCCTAGATGTCTGTATATGCATTTTAGAGAAACATTTTTCACCCAGATTTCCAAACGGAATATACAATACATGGAAAAATGGGTTCAGCAACATAAACAAGCAAATATCACTTTAAAATGAATTTGGATGCACCAAGAACAATAATATATTTGGCAAATTTACTAAAAATCCTACTTGGCTCAAATATGGCTTGTAGCATACGACAATGTAGTTAAGTTGACACTGTAATGAAGAGTAGCAAATCACGAAGCATAAAATAAACTATTGAATAACTCAAAGCCAGACTTAGTTTAACTTCAATGTTTTAAAATCAAGTACAATTCATCCAGCCACAACATTTGTAAACTGAATATTGGACACAGGCTGAAAAACGTATACAATCCTCAATGAGGTAGCCAAATAAAATGAAACAATTTGGTTAATTATGAAGATGAGAAATCAATGTTAACAATGGAAGGAGGTGGCAGCTGCAATTAAATTCGAAATAGATGTGAAACTTTAAATAAAATTATTCTACCAATCCAACTGAATAGACTTACATTGATAATATTATCAGCATTTAATTAAATGACAAAATACACAATTTGTGGTAATGTAACTAGTATTGCTGGTTATTACAAAAGTATCAATATGTGTGTCGTTCAAGAAAGACCATCATTGCAGTGGAGACATGATGTTTAATTCATTTAGTATCAAATAACACAGCAACACTATTCTCGAGACAATGTCTTCAATTAAAGAGATAAAAGTGAAATTATGTGTACATCAAATGAATCTAACAATATATACAAGATTTTATCAAGTATCACCAAATCATTACCACAACCTATTTGTGGGGAGCAGGATGGTAAGTAGAGAAACTGGAAATAATTGTTTTCGCTTCTATGCCTTGCTCTTCGCATATTTTAGAGACATGCACAGAACCAGACAAAAGCAATACATGTACAACTAGAAATTTGTACCCCACATTTGTACCTCTTGTTTCTTTGAAGATTTCCTACATTCGTACAAATATGAAACAACTATGTGGACCGTATACTAAATTCTATGTTTGCAGAAAACTGTAATTCTGTTCAAACCTTTTAACAATTCAAAACACAATTTCCAAACAGTTTGATTTCAACATTACCATGGACACATGAAGTGGATAAAATGATGATTTCAACATTACCATGGACACATGAAGTGGATAAAATGATGATTTCAACATTACCATGGACACATGAAGTGGATAAAATGATGATTTCAACATTACCATGGACACATGAAGTGGATAAAATGATGATTTCAACATTACCATGGACACATGAAGTGGATAAAATGATGATTTCAACATTACCATGGACACATGAAGTGGATAAAATGATGATTTCAACATTACCATGGACACATGAAGTGGATAAAATGATGATTTCAACATTACCATGGACACATGAAGTAGATAAAATGAGAATAGTAAGAATTAAGACAGAAATCATCCTGAGAAAGTTAATACTTCAGACATGAAGAAGAAAAGTTGACAAACATTTAAAGCTTATACAAGTCATCGATAAGCCTTGCTACAGTTTTACTTTCTGGATTTCTTCAATGATAAAAGCTGAAATATAAAAAGAACATGTGGTTTATAAATAACTAATATTGTCCTCAAGAAACACAGTATATTTAAGTACTTACACACATTAACATCGTTTGACTATCTAACCAATCGTATAAAGTTAAATGATTGTACATTGTAAAGTTGTAATACTTTTTAACTCTTTTTTATCCAATTCCCTTGCAGGTGCAGACTAGAACAAGATGGCCATGTACTGGTCACTTGAGATGAGAGCACATAATGCAATAGCAATATATAGTCAGACTTCATCAATATCCCAACTTGACACCAGACTTCATCAATACCCCAACTTGACACCAGACTTCATCAATACCCCAACTTGACACCAGACTTCATCAATACCCCAACTTGACACCAGACTTCATCAATACCCCAACTTGACACTGATCACATAGCTACACAATTAAATGTGGATTAACTTAGGCGAAGTGACATCTAAACATTGGACATTTATTATTGCAAAATCAAGGGCATGTAACTGTGGATATATTAAACACCTCTAATAACCAACAACAATCACCTTTACCTTTGATCCAGATGAGCCAGATGAAGAAGACTTGGCTTTAGCAATCTGTGACTTGAGTTCATCTATTTCATCTTTTTGTTGCGTTAATTTTTCATTCATACCAGCTAAATGATCACTCATCATACTTAACTGACTCTCATAGTTCTTACTGGTCGTTGATAATTCATCCTGAAATAGAAATGCACGGGTTTCAATTATTTATCTGTAATGACTTATCACTCATAACAAACAGTAATTACTGAAAAGTTAATTATACTTACATAAATTGTAAAACAATCATGCATTAAATGTTCATGAAACCTAAGAGAAAATTCTGTCTGGCTGCGGGAAACAGTTTCTTAAAACCTAACACACAGCTTTTGTCTCTTTTAATGCAGAAAGTCTTCCCTTATCAAATTAAAATAACTGGGATAATTCTAACTTCAGTCTGTGCCAGGTTCCAAAAAAACACTCTGGGTTAGAACAAGAAATATGATAGAAATAACAAGAACCAAGGAATTAGTTAAATGTTACGATAAAATAAATGGTAGAATCTAAATCAGTGCTTATACTGGTGAACACGAATAATAATTGAAAGTGACAGCCATGGTTAAATCTGTCACGTTTTAAATTATCACATAAGGTATATTTATTCAGCTGAAGGTGTTACCTTAAGTTGTGTATAAGTTTGTGACAAGGCTTTAACTTCATCCTCTGCTTGCTTCTTGGCTCTCTCGGCCATCTGTAACTGCTTATGTAAGGCTCGAACCTGTAATTGAACAATATATAGATCTAGCACATTAACAAGCTTGAAACAGGTTAGTCAATGTAGCTTTGTTGGTGGAGTACTATACTGCCAATCTCAAGGTCATAGGTTAAAACTTGTATGATCTATGTTGACAAATCAACTGAAGATAATAAATCTGAAGTAAATTGTCCTCTATCACCGATTCATGAAGTTGCCAATTGCAACCAGAAGAACAGGTTAGTACTGGTAGGTAACCCAGGAAACTAAACATTATACATGTATAACTGAAATAACACTAAACAACTGCTTAAAATCCAATACAACTAAACAAGATAAGGACAGTATCATAAATAACGACTGGCGTGGAAAGATAGTTCATTACAGCTTTGTTTAGAAAACAATTTAATTAATGAGTAAAATCAGAATTTCTCAATGTTAATATTCACTTTCATCCAGTTTAGATGTTTAGAACATTAATCAAAATTAAGTAAGGCAAGTCTATTATAAAATAGCTGGCAATAAACATGAATCAATGAATTGATAATTTTAATCAATAGTACGTATATGTAAAATGTAAAACAGGCAGTGCTCATCAGCGGAAGCCAGAATGTGGACTCAACAATATGACCTACCTCTGCATGGAAACTAACACATTTACTATCAGACAATTGTAGCTGTTGAGTTAACTCATTGATTCTTGTAGTAAAATGACTTTTTATCAACATTTCTCTGGTGTCAACATCACTAGTGGTTTTGGCAGATGTCTCAATCTTTCCTAGCTGAAAAAAAGCAATAACACAGCAAGTAAGCAACAGTCACAAATACTTCTGTACTTCTTCCAACTCCATGTAAAACTAAGAGGAAACAAAAATGAATTTGTTTGAAGCATTCTCAACCAGTTTCATAGACATTCTGCAATCTTTTAGCAATAATAATTTTGTCTGGTATCTATAGTACTCAACTATTATAGACAAAAAATCCTAATTTCAAACTTAAGTGTGTCTCCAATACACCAACATAACAACAATAAGGCTTGATTTGGGAGAATATTGTGATAACACACACTGCCTCAATGTAACAACCTGCAGAAACATTATATCTGCATTCAAACCTTTCTCATATCACCATTCTCTATGTGTGCAATGATTTTGTATGTAATTTTACACAATTACACTTGATGACAAATCTATGAAACAACAACAAGGAAATGATATCACATTCACAGGTTTACTTAAGAAAATTGTTTTACAGATTAAGAACCAATACCAAAACTTCTATCACACTATCACACTACTGTTAATCCATACAACGAAAATCTGCAGCAAGGCCATCCTCAATAAATCAATGTTTGCAGTACACCAACTGTCCAACCAAAATAGTTCCAACTTCATTTTTCAGGGAGGGGGGGCTGCTTGTATTTTAGTCATAAAGCCAATACATAATAAGTGTGTACAGACAAAAAATCTAAAACTTCAATAAATGTCCTTCTGTCAAACTACAAACATTGCAGGTCTGGGTAAGTCAAGTAAACGATTGATTAAGGATGGCCCACAGTATTACAGCTAAACATGAGACAATACAAGTACTGATGAGAACATACCATTGTTACATCAAGACGTTTATCAGAATCGGTGCCCTTTCTTACAGGGACTGGAGTCTCTATATTATCTTGTATAGAAGTGATCTGTTGTGTATGACTGCTACTCTCCAGTTCCTTCTCCAATTTCTTGTTTTTCTACAAAAATAAAATCATCAGACTGAATGTTGTTGACAAGCTGTTGCTCTAGAGAGATTTAATTGTTTACTACAGGATAATGGTTCATGTTGTTGAAGAGCCGGTGTTGCTCGAGAGAAGACCACTCTAGAGAGATTGCACGGTATTTCACTTTTTAAGAAATAAGAAAAAAATAGACAAAATATGCATCATTTATGAGACGTTGCTAGGCCCTCCAAGCATAACAATTCTGTAATGATTCTATCCCATATACACAAATTACTTCAGCTGACTGTCTGAGACATAAATATTGAACAGTGTAAAATCATAAAGTGACGGAGCATATCACAATTTGACCATGCTTAAAAGTTAACAATAAAATAAGTTGTTTCTATTTATTACCATGTCTTTTAATTAATGTTCCATTACAAGATCTTTCCTGACAAATGGTTAAACCACAGGTATGAGAATGCAAAATTTCAAAATCAGCTGAAAATTCGGCAAGGGGTCCAGGGGGCCGCTGAAGCTTCGGGCTTTTAACCATCTAAGATGGATTAAATTGTCTAAAAAAACGGCCCTTGCAAGCGTGAATTCACGGAAGATTCTCATGCCTGTCAACCAGTAAACTCATAGACACACAAGGAATGAAAAGACAAGCTACCTCTGTTTCATTTTCAAATTTGATTTTCAATAATTGATGTTCCAGCATCCAATGTTCCTTCTCCTGTTCCAGCCTGGTCACTTTCTGTTGGAATGTTTCAATCTGAAAACCATGGTTACATACCATTGAAATAATGTTGTAGAAATATCTTAGTATTAAATACAGTGTATGCATAGTACTTGTAAACATGAAGACCAAGATGGCACTATACTGCTCACCTGACCTTAAATTTATCAAGAAAAACGTTCTGAACAATTTAATTTTCAGGATGATTTGTTGCAAAATGTGGTTCCTAGTGTTCACAGGGTTTTTCTAGTATTTGACCTGGTGACCCAGTTTCAAACATGATCAAGAGTTCATCAAGACAAAAGTTCTGAATAAGTTTCAAGAAGATTGGGTAAAAAAGTGACCTCTATTGTGTTCACAAGGTAAATGTTGACAGATGACAGACAGATGAGACAATTGTTGATCACAATAAAATGATGGATTAAATTAAAACAATATGTGCTATATTACATACATGTTTATATTGACTACAAAGTCTCGCACTCATAAAAACTTTCTGGAATCACATTGAAAATATAATCTGGATACAAAAAATACACAAACAATGATAATCACAAATTATTTGAGGTAGATCCATTGTGAGGTATATATTTCACCAATTCTATCATAATATTGTCTAAGCTTACTTGTTTAGAGAGTCCCTCTCTACTTTCAGCAGAACTCAACAATACTTTCCTGTTATGTACAGCAATATGATGTGGTACAGACTCGGGGCATGGCTAAAATAGAGAATTCCATGAACATTTTACAAAAATAAAATTTTCAACTATATAGAGGATCTTACATGAGTGCTTATTTGTTATTGTTTTAATGAAACGAGTCGACTGAAATAATATGATGCGAGGCTCTGCCAAGCTTCATATTCGCTTCAGTCGACGAGTTTCATAAAAACAATATCAAATAAGCACGAATGTAAGATTCTATTTATCACATAACACCATAAATAGATTGTTTTCAATCTTTAAATAGACAGCTCTTTCTTCGTCCTCATATACACAGTGACCGAAGTTCACCCCGAAGTTCTAATGCATACTTTCACTGTAAAAAGTAGTCCCTATCAATAACCTTTTGATTTTATACAAAATTATCAACAAGGCTCTTATAACATTTCATTTATCGAGATTTATTCTCTTTCAACAATATTTTTAATAAATGCCGAAATTCAGAACAATTGTAAACAATATGCTGTCATTTAAAGTGACGTCACACTGGCCATTTATGACGTCATAAGTGACATCACACTGGCTATTTATGTAACTAGTTACATATGATATTTATGTCACTGCTTTATGCTACTCCTGGAGTGCAAGTTATGTGATAAAAGTTATTTAACACATGGAACAGGAGATGTGTAATAAACTAAATGATGACCAATTACCCCAAGAATATTGAACACAATTTGTTTCAAGAAATTTTCTTTTGAAGCATTTTTCACCAACAGCTACTACAAATCTTTCATTACATTAAACTTGATATGTTTTACAGCAAAGTACACAGAACATGTGACCAAGAAGACCATTTTCAGAAGAGCACACTACATTACAATGCATACATATATTTTAAAGTATAAAAAAATCCTAATAAGATATGAAGAGACTATGTACTAAGGTCTCCATTCAACTATTTTCTCTAAAAGTCCACACTATTCCATCAGACATTTTCCCATATCTAGGAATGCTACATATAAATGTAGTTTTCTCTTGGTTGATAAAGTTTTCGTAATTATTGTGTGAAGTACATAGATACAATATGTCGCTAATTCACTTTGAGAAATAGGAACAGATTGTCAATAAATTTGTCATGTTTTTTTTACGTAATTCCTTTGCATAAATATCTCAAGCTACCTTTGACAACGTATCGATATACTGTGCAGCCCTCTGTCGAAAGTTGACAGTCACTGGATTAGAGCGTACAGATTGGGAACCAGCGTCCACACTTATACTACCTCCTCTTGTACGGTACCCAGCTCTCTGGTTGAAAAATTCTCTATTACCAGATAAGAAGGTAGCAAACTGGAATAAATAAACGAACAATTAGTTAAACAAATTTAAAAATGATCATCTTTTTCTTAAAAAAACAACACATTACAGTGAAAATATCATCTTTTTCTTAAAAAAAACAACACATTACAGTAACAATAGAGTCATTGTAAATGGAATTCTGAGGTTGCCATTAAAAGACTGCAATCTAATGAATTACATATACAGTAAAATTTCACTTAACAACCACCTCAATAATAAAGCCATTGTTCGCAGTTTTGCTTTTAATTCAACCTCAATATTAAGACCACCTCAATAAGAAGACCAGTTATCCAGGGTCCCAAGGGTGGTTTTAACATTGAAATTTTACTGTATAATAGCCCTGTAACTTATAACAAGTCTGCTTCATGAACAACCTGATCATGCCAGTTTTATCAGAAGTTATATTATCCTACAGAACATACGCAACAATGAGGGAATGAACTCCAGACCCAGTCAATATCTGCTGCTTTCATAATGAAGTGAAAATACCTGTATTTTCAATGTCAAAGTTGAACGAACAAGAGCGTTGAATTGAAAATAAACATATTTAAAAAAATACCATTCATGACACAGATCAAGTAGTTTGGCATTGTCAGGTTCATTAATATATGGAAACAAATACGACAACAGAAATAAATACAGTATTCGTCTTTGCACGGACAATATAGACTTAGAAGCATAAACACACAACTTTAAATGTAAACAAACTGATTTTTTTAGCTACAAACATTAAAGTGAATCATTAATAATCTATGACTTATTCAAGAAAAAAAAATTTCAGGAATATTTCTCACAATTGTGAGTCTTGAAAACTTAAGTTGACCATCTTAATATGATGGTATATATTCACTTTAACTTTACCGAGCTGAAATATTAAAATTTGAGTACTTTTACTTATATTTCATCAGACTCTTGTGGAATTACTATATACAAATGATTCAAACATTGGAAATGCACACAGTACATACCTTGCCTGTAGTTGTGACTAGAGAAACAAGTGAAGATACTACACATTCATCAGTTGTCTTCAGTCTTTGTGTAGCTGTTGGCATCTGATGTTCATGTGATACTTTAGCATTGTAATGTTTGGAAACCTCTGTAAATAGAGCAGTTACAAGAATTATCAAACAAAGAATGGCATAACAAATTGCTCACCTGAGTGAGTTGTTTCATCGGGTTTAACGCCGTTTCTCAACGATATTTCAGTTATATACGGCGGCCGGTTCACCTAACCAGCTTTTCCTGGACTGAAATCTAACCAGTACTTATTAACTTACCCTTCCACAAGGAGCCGGCAACTTCTCCACATTCAAATTTTCATGGAAAGGTATGACCTGCCGCGACCGGGAATCGAACCCGGATCGCCGGATTTCAAGTCCAGCGGACTATCCACTGGACCACGGCTTCACCTGAGTGAATGGATGCATCTAGCAATTTGACTATAAATAAAAGATTCATGTAACTTCATTAATGCATCTGCCTTCGGATTTATAGGTTGAAGGTTTGAATCCCTGTAGGGGTCTGTTCTGATATGGTCGGTTGGTGAGTCGCCAGCTAGTTACATAATGGTTATTGTATGCCTACCTTTTGAATGCCGGCCTTTAAAAGATAGGAATCAGGAAGTAAATGTGTTAAGAAAGTAGGTGTCTCATAAGTCTGAAATTGGGCGACACTACAATAAATAAGCACTTTACTTTACTTTTATTTATGAACGCTGTATCCCCTGGGCTTACTGTGATGTGGAATCAAAGAGTACAACACATATAGCATGCAATTAATGGTCTCATGTTGAGAAACAGAATAATCAAATGCATATCACAAGATAGATATTAGTCTACTTGCACATTTCATTGATTATAAGTAACATCTTCAGATAAGACATGCAAGTATTAATTAAAGATTACCAGAGGTATGATCCTCGCACCATTGCATTTTAAAGATTACATGTATTTGCATTATTATATTGACAAAATGTCAGAAAACCCTTTTCAATTCAATGATGCTGACAGGCTAACAGAGTTCAATGTTTAAAAAGACAGTAATACAAAACTTACCTCTAACAACCTCATGAAGACCATTCAAATCATTACATAGAATCTCAAACATATGTGGATGATTTGAAGGACTGTGAGCGCATGACTTTGTACCTAAAAATAGAAATATTTCACATAGGAATACAAAGACTAAGATATACATTACATCTGTCACTAGTATGGTGCTATCAACACACTACAACATCATGTATTGCGTAAACATGATACAAAACTTACAGCCAAACATAAGCTTTAAAAGGCAATGTGATATAATGTAGTCAGAAAGCTGTAGCAAATTGCGCTGATGTCCGATTCAAAGTAACAGATCGTTGTTGCCTTTAATGTTTTTCACTCTATAGCATAGAAAATGTGAAGAATTTTTCCATAAGACCTTCATTCTATAGCATGGAAAATGTGAAGAATTTTTCCATAAGACCTTCATTCTTTAGCATGGAAAATGTGAAGAATTTTTCCATAAGACCTTCATTCTTTAGCATGGAAAATGTGAAGAATTTTTCCATAAGACCTTCATTCTTTAGCATGGAAAATGTGAAGAATTTTTCCATAAGACCTTCATTCTATAGCATAGAAAATGTGAAGAATTTTTTCATAAGACCTTCATTCTATAGCATAGAAAATGAAGAGATACTATTGCATTTACTACTATAAACTAAGACACACACTGTGAGCATGCAACAATAACACATACATACTTTGAGCAGCCAGTAAACTTGTTATGGTATCAAGTTTGTTGAAGACAGCATTTAATTTCTTAAATGATTTATGAAGATCCATGTTTTTTGCTTGTAACATGGATGTACAGGATGATATTGCACATTCTTCTTCCAGACTGAAAGTAAAAATTACACAAAGCATGTGAATAAAAACAAGATATCAACTCTATAGTCTATATGAAATAACCATGACCTGATTTGATGGTTGTGCTAAATTATTCTCAATGACATCTATCTATAGTGCCATCTCTCTATAGTGCCATCTCTCTATAGTGCCATCTATCTATAGTGCCATCTATCTATAGTGACATCTATCTATAGTGACATCTCTCTATAGTGACATCTATCTAAATTGGCATCTATCTATCTCAGGACAAGTAACTACATTAATTCTACTTATTTGAATATGTTAGGGGAAATAATTCTGCAATGACTACAGGTACGGTAATGCTTCTTTGCGCTCTGCTCTTCCTCTCACCAATATCCATCTATAGTCAATTTTTTATGTAAATCCTGTCAGTACTTTTTGAGTAATTCTCCAGACAAGAGTGAGATGGAAGGACGGAAAGACAGACAGACAAAGTGGCAACTATATCAACGTTTGTTTTGAATTACTGGACACGACATGGCAACTAAAAGACAATGGACGTTTTCTGAAACCTATGATCATAGCAATGTAAGACAGACTGATATAACAAGAAATGAATCAGACAAAATATGATAAAACACGGCTCTAGACTACTTCCTACATTATCACATACCTAGAAAGTTGATAAGGTAGAACCTTATTCATATATGCCACCATTTTCTTCACATTTTTTGCAAAAGGTTGGAGACCTGTTGCTGTTTCCTATAAACAATAAGAGACAACATTACAAAGACAAATAAAGGCAATACAGGAATAAACTAGAATGTAGGTTACAGAAAATGAAATCTAACAGCATCGTAAACATAAATTACATATCTAAGTCACTTAAACTCTTGGAATGTATTTAACAAAACGACATTATGATTATCAGATATGATCATGATCTCATATATTTCTTCCAGTACTTATTTATGACTCTAGAAGACTACCGTCTTATAACAAGACATTCTTACCAATGTCGTAAGAGCATCCTCTTTGAATGTTGACAGGAAATCTTTCAACGACTGACCTACAGGTCGTAGATGGGATAAATTCTCATGCAGTAACTTGCAAAACTGAAATAACAAACAAAACATACAACTAATAAATGACTCTACAGAATGAAGTAATTTTAGACTTAGAAGGTAAATTTCAAATTACCAATGATGCTGTTCTTATCTATCTTTATTCTGTCATGGTTACCAACCCAACTTAGTCACAAATTTTAAACATGATGTTACACAATGGCACCTAACCCAGGGTATACATGTATAACAAATATCTTATATATTACACAGTAAAAAGTTTATACATTGTGTTTTATAATTGAAATTACACACAGCATGAAAATGTAAGACATTCATGGCAAAATAATTAATTAAGTACCAATTACCTGGGTATTGATAGGGCTAATTGGTTCCACTTTCCCATCAGCTGGGTAGATCTGTGATCTCTGTTCAGTGTATGTGAAGAAATTAGATAATGCTTGGATGATATCCCCTAGAAGATTTGCTGACTGGTTCACTAACTCACGAGATCGAAGCTGATGACGGCGATCATGGGTAGGAAGATTTAAACCATTCAACACTGGATTTTCTGAAAAGCACAAACAGTGAACTGTATTATTTCGGATCAATCACCAGCGAACAATTACCTTATGGTGGTCCACTGCCAGTATGGCCATATAATTTTACCAATAAAACGTGTATTTACAATGCAGGATATCAATAAAGTATTACGGGTACATTAAAGTGCATAATTAACTGAAATTTTAACCTCGTAATAAAAAAGAAACCTTGCCAAAGGCCTGCTTTTATCTTTTCAATAAACTTCTCATAAATTCACTAAAAAATTCATAAATTCATGACATATTCTCTGTAAAATATCAGATATTTAATAAAAAAACAGATATCAAAATTCACACACAGTATTCTAACCAGCTATAGAAATAACAAGCTATTAGCTACAGGACCAGCCAACTGATTGAAGACTGAATAACTACATACAGGTTGACAATTGGCAGCTTATTACAGATCATGTACAGTATAAGCCACCTCAGACCACAGAATTTGTAGTATTACAGGTTTCATGTAACTGTTATGTTTTATCATTGTTATTACAAAAACAACAGCACATAAATCTCACTTTACATCCATCTCTACTTACTTGTATCAACAAATGGCAGTTTGTCAGCAATAATTTTGTTGGCAAGACTAAGCTGAGTATTAAGGTCACTTTGTAGAGTTGTCAGTGATGTCTCTCTGAAACATTATTTAACAAATGATTAAACGTACTTCAACATCACATTACCAAATTTAAGCTGTGACCAAATGATTTCTACAGCTTGTGTTGGAAGTGGAACATCAAACAGGTGTTTTATGTGGAATAAAGATATGCTATAAGTACAAACTTGCTGTATGAAATCAGGATTAATTTATCTCAAGGAGGAATTAAGAGAAAAACAGCAGCTAGCAATAGAGAAATATTTCATGCTAAACATATACATCTGTCTTCTTATATGAATATGGTTGTAGAACATGGTGTGTTAAATTATGCTTCACAGCAAAATTTACTGGTCAAGAAATGACGGTGTTAAAATCACAATGCTTCAGTCTTTGTCTTCATAAGAAAGAGAGGAATAAGAAAATGACATTTTAAAGTTCAAGACCAGAATAGGATTGTGTGACTAGGCCAGGATCTAATACATCTCTGGTCTATCAAGCCATACAGGATGTATTTATATCACATATTCCACTTACGCTTTCTCCGTTCTTGTCTTATAATTCTTTATTTCTGCTTCTATTGTCTGAAGTTTAACCTGTGAATAAATAGCATGTTTAAGCTTCAATGAGTGCATAATTTATATTGAAAGAATAATAGTTTATAAATGAGTCCAAAATCAGCATAACTTATGAACTTAATCACTTTTGTAATTTACTGTAAATCTAATTATTGGGACACTTGACAGGTGTCTACTACAGGTTTTAATGTTACGTTTACGACATCTATAGACAAACAATGCAGTGAACATAAATAACACACATGTGAAGTCTCCCGATTTCCACTCACACTCTCCCAGCCGGGAGCCACGATCTCGCAATTTTCAAAGTAAACATCATGAATTTTTAATATGGGGTATTTTTTAGTTCATTCCCAACTGGTTCGCTGAAATTACTAATCCCCCGATTAGCCTTCAGAAAAGGTTCACATGTATGAAATAATGCAGCTATGAACTTGTCAGATGGCAAATAACACAACAAAAAGCCAAGACAGGACTACTGTTAAACATATACCGGGCTCTAGAAAAAACGAAAAAGATAGGAAACTAGTTATCCAAGAATATCGGTCAATTTAGTAAAAACAAATTTCACAATGATAGCTCCACAATCTAACATTTATAATCACATGTACATGTATGTGTTTGTGGGACTCTAAGATTTGGCTTACAACTGAACAATTGCTGATGTTGATTAGCTTTAAAAAGACTTGTCCGGGACTTGCTTCAACTCAACTGTTGGTAGCCTGATTCAGCATTAGACTAGTCCAGGGTGTCGGGCTAGTGGATTGCTACAGCCCTGCTTTAGGAAATATTTGTATGATCAAACTTTACCTCCAACATTGCCTTTTCTTCTTGTAATTTATCAATCTGTGTTTTATTCTTCTGCACAGTGGCATTGAGAACAGTTTCATGTTGATTACATTCTCTCTCAAAATGTGACAACTGTTGTTGAAGTTCATCTAACTTTGTCTTATACTCCACTTCACAGTCATTTACCTAAATTACAGGTGAAGAACAGGTTAATTTTAGGTGAATAACGGGTTAATTACAGGTGAAGAACAGGTTTATTATAAGTGAAGAATAGGTTAATTACAGGTGAAGAACAGGTTAATTATAGGTGAAGAACAGGTAAATTATAGGTGAAGAACAGGTAAATTATAGGTGAACTATACAATATGTCAATAAAAACAACCTGTTTACATTTGATCAACAATTCATCAAATGTTTCAGTGTACTATTTAACTGTGAATTAAAATGTACTATGACTCTTAATTGCAAAAGCCTAAACCTAATATCAGGACATCCTTAAAGTAACAAGAGAACATAAAAATCAACCTGACCATACCAGTTTATGTAAGCGGGCATTTTCTTCAATCTTGTTCTGTAATTCTTCATTAAAGATTCCAGGTGAAGTTGGGGCAGCATGGTGGTGAGATGGTGAGTCTTTGTTCTACAATATAAAATATTGTATAGGAAACTAGGGTTCATTACAGGTGCATGCATTTGAAAATGAATGGTCCCTATTTAAGATTGAACATGTATTTATACAGGGCTTTCATACAACATTACAAGATACTGCCTGAAGAAAATCATACATCCTGACAAATTGAAATAAAGACTGTAACTGTGTAAGTCTATAGAACCATGTGAATCATGGGGCTGGGGGCCAATATTGACCCCAGGGGCATGATTTGAACAATCTTGTTGAAAACTTCTAGACATTGTAATATACCAAATAAGAAAGCTCTGGGTCTCAAGGTTTTTAATTTTTTCAAATAAATTCTTAACTCTTGCAAACTAAATATAAATTCAATAGACTGTAACCATTTAAACAACATTGAAAGAGAACCTACCAAGGAACAGTCCCATGAAGTTGGTCATTATTGGCTAGGCAATTTAGGAGATGTTTTTTGAATGCAAAGTTAACTGAAGGATGCCTGGATGGAAGCATGTACACACAATGGACAATTTGTCATGACATAGCTCTGGACTTTGGCCAGTAGAAACAAAAAACAATCTCTTAACTGATTGCTTAACAGTGCGCTAAATGACCAAAGCTGTTGATGCGCCATAAAACGACATATAACTTAACTGATTGTGTTTACAATACTATATAAGCCTTTTTGATTTGCAGTTCAAGAAACAGAAACAAATGTTACCTCACTCAATGATTAACTTACCTTATGTTTTTTCTTAGATTCCAAGGATTCCAGTTCATCCTGTAATACACTACATCTTGTAGATAATTGTTGGTTACGAAATGTTAAACTATCAACCTCCTGTTCATACTTTCGAACAACTTGTTCCCTTTCCTTGACATTGCTCTGCAATAATAAAAGAATGACATACTTTTCACTCGTAATGTACAACACTGTTATTATAATGATTCTAGTTTCCAGTGCATATTTTTTATGAAAATAAATTACAAGCTAATGTATGCAGATGCTGTGAATACTAACATCATAATTATAGATGAAATATTTTGGAAAATGAATAAAATACCTTTAATTCATTGAGTGCTCCTTGTTCATCTAAATAAGCTTTCTTCAGAACAGGGATCTGTGCTTTCAACTGCAAGATACAACATGCTTATGAAAATTATATACATTACATTAGATGGTATAAACCAGTCCATCATTACAGCTTCTGACACATAAAACACACAATCGAAAATAAATTCTGTTTTTGTGGAGAATACTAAATGATTTTCACCATTTGTGAACAAAGTGCTTGAACAAGCAGTTACTACCAAGGCATGCCAAAAAGCAGGAGATATTAGTTTTATCAAAATGTTGGCATAACTGAATTATAAAACACAACAGATTACATAGAGCAGAAACCTGAAGAATCGGTCGTAGAATGGAGTCTAAGAATAGAAGAACTTATCATTCAAGCTTATCCTAGACGAGCACTACCCCAGTTAGAAAGAAGCAATAAGCTCAAAAACAGATTCTGGAGGGGTCTATGGAACGAAGAACTTAGGAAAGCTACAAGAAGTCATTTCGATAGTGCCATATCCTATGAAGACTTGAGAACTAAAGTAAGGACCGAAGAACATGAGATGAAGATGCAAAAGGAACGATCAGGAAACAAGACCAAACAGGGAAGACTCAACCAACTGAATGTGGCTACTGATGAGAATAAGACAGAACAAGCATTGGCAGCGATCATGGCTAAGCTTGAAGGGTTAGAGCAAGACGTTGCAGTTCTCAAAGGCAATACACAGGACAACCAGGGAGAAAGTCAAGAACCGAGTGAGAGAGGAAGAGGCTATTACAGACCACGGAATAGACGTTATAGAGGACCTGACCGAAGACATGATAGTCAGTCCCACGACAACCAGCCAACTTTAAACTAGAAGATGTCACCATTGAGGGTCAAATGGCTGACGAAAGTAACAGGGACCCATGCAACACAATAAAATCAGATTTTTTGGATAGGCTTATCGGATATTCCAATGAAGCCGAAGTCTATGTGAATGGTTTGAAAACTAATGCTCTTATCGACAGTGGATCAATGATAACAACGATCAGTGAAGGATTCTTTAATAAAATGCACAGTAAACCTAAATTGTATGAAATTAGCGAACTTTCAGTAGTGGGTGCCGATGGTAGCCAAATTCCATACAAGGGATATATAGAAGCAAGTATAGCCATATTAGGAATAATGAAAGAAGTTACTGTTCCAGTACTTATAGTTAACAGTACTGACTACAATCTCTCTGTACCCATGATAATAGGAACAAATGTTATCAGACTATTAAGACAATGTGACAGTGACGAATTACCAGAAGTGTGGAAGTCAGCGTTCATGAACATATCTGCAAATCCAGTAGGAACAGTTAAGAGCACGAATAAGAACACAATTGAGTTGAAACCATTTGAGAGTATCACACTATCCGGAATGGCACGTATGTCTAGAAATTGTCCTGAAGCAGTGACTGAACAAACTTCAACCGCTACTAGTCGAAGGGGTATATGTCCAAGAGTAGTGCAAACAGAGGGCCAGAAGAGTACTGTTAGGGTACCAGTTAAGATTTTCAACATGTCCGCTAAACCGCTTTCCATAGAACCTAGATCTGTACTTTGTGAACTACAAGAAGCGAAAGTCCTAAGATCAATGAAACCTGAAACCAGTAACAACACGAAGCATAACTCCACACCTACTGAAACTCATCAATCTAAACAAGAATTCCTTAACAACATTAACGTAAAGCTAGATCATTTAGAAGAAGAAGACAAATCCAAGATGGAAAACTTACTATGGAAATGGAAAGACGTATTTTCTCAAGGGCCTCTAGATATAGGTAACACCGACGTCGTAAAACATAAGATTAACTTAGACAAACAGGAACCATTCAAAGAGCCTTATCGAAAAATACCTCCTGGATTGATTGACGAGGTAAGGGAACATGTCCAAGAGATGCTAGCCATGGGGGCTATTCGACCCTCACACAGTCCCTTCTCCTCCAATGTGGTAATAGTTAGGAAGAAGGACGGGTCAATAAGATTTTGTCTTGACTACCGGAAGTTAAATGCCAAGACTCATAAAGACGCCTACCCCCTTCCACGAATCGACGACACCCTACATCTTCTCGCAGGAGCCAAATACTTCTCAAAACTCGATCTAAAATCTGGATATTGGCAAGTGGAAGTCCAAGAAGAGGATAAAGAGAAAACAGCCTTCCAGGTCGGAAACCTTGGATTCTATGAGTGCAACCGGATGCCGTTTGGCCTTTGTAATGCGCCAGCCACGTTTCAACGACTTATGGAACGCTGTATGGGTTCTCTGAATCTAAAAGAGTGCCTCATTTATTTAGACGACATTATTGTTTTCTCGTCTACATTTGAAGAACACCTTCAGCGTCTAGACGCCGTGTTTCAACAACTGAAGACATACAACCTTAAATTGAAGGCATCAAAGTGCGAATTCCTCTTAGATCACGTTACTTACCTTGGACACGTTGTCTCCAGGGAAGGCATCAAAACCGATCCTGACAAAACAGAAACCATCAGAACATGGCCAGTACCTACTAAAATTAAGGAAGTGAGAAGTTTTCTTGGGTTTGCAGGATATTATCGTAAGTTCATCAAAGATTTTTCAACAATTATACGACCATTGAACGACCTGCTTACTGGGATTTCTAAGAACAAACCTAAAAGAAAGTCATTTAAGTGGGAGACCCAGCACCAAACAGCGTTTGACACGGTTATCCTCAAACTATGCGAAGCTCCAGTTTTGGCATACGCGGACTATAGTCGCCCCTTCAAACTCAAAACTGACGCATCATTGAAAGGACTTGGAGCTGTGTTGTATCAGACCGAGGACGGGACAGAGCGGGTAGTAGCGTACGCTAGTAGAAGCTTAAAACCATCAGAACGAAACTATCATTCCAGCAAGCTAGAATTCTTAGCACTGAAGTGGGCAGTGGTGGATAAGTTTCACGACTACTTATACAGCGTCCCGTTTGAGATCGTAACAGACAATAATCCTCTCACCTACATACAGACGACGGCTAAGTTAGACGCATGCAGACAGCGATGGGCAGCTAGTTTGGCCAACTACAACTTTACTATATACTACAGGCCTGGGAAGACTCACATTGAACCTGACGCCCTGTCGAGGAAGCCAAACTGGAAGTCGGAAGATTCAGCGGAAGAAAGCACCGACACAGACATCGTCTTAGATTCCGGAAAAGTTGTGGAAAAAGACGTTGTTCAAGCAGTTCTTCATGCACAAGTGCTCGAACCCACCGACCGGGACACAACAGATCACGCAGAACCGGTAGAAATACAAGACAAGTGTCATCCAATCGTACAAATGGCAGACTGGGTAAACGGCCAGGCAGCAGATAAAGCGATAGCCCGGGTGAAGTATATAGTCAGCATAGGAGTCGCGCCAACAACAGACGTTTTCAAAAAGGAAGCGCCGAAAGTCCAGAAATACTTGCGAAAATTCAGCCGACTGTCCCTACAAGAAGGTATACTGCACCATGTTTCAACCATCAGAGGAAACACAGTTCAACAATTGGTGTTGCCAGAGGTCGTTAGGAAAACGTTATTCCGAGCGTTACATGACGATCTGGGACACCAGGGAAGAGATCGAACCCTTAGTCTGGTTAAGGAGCGGTTCTTCTGGATCGGTATGGACCGTGATGTCGCTAGATGGGTTAAGGAATGTGACCGATGTATCCGGAGGAAAACATCACCAACCATCGCCACAGAGTTAGTCAACATACAGTCTTCCGCACCTATGGAACTAGTATGCATTGACTACCTGTCAATGGAAGCTTCTAAGGGTGGCTTTGAACATGTTCTAGTGATAACTGACCACTTCACACGCTACGCACAGGCTATACCTACCAGAAACCAGACGGCGAGAACAACAGCCCGGGTTCTATTTGATAACTTCTTCGTGCACTATGGATTCCCTGAAAAATTGCACAGCGACAGAGGGCAGAATTTCCTTTCCAATATCATGAAGAGACTCTGTAGGATAGCCGGCATCAAGCAAACCAGAACCACATCGTACCATCCCCAAGGAAATGGTCAGTGTGAACGGTTCAACCAAACTTTGTTAAAGATGCTAGGCACCCTACCTAACGACCGGAAGTCGGACTGGAAAACGGCCATTCCATCACTCGTTCATGCATATAATGCAACTGTAAGTGAAGCGACCGGCTATTCACCATTTAATCTGATGTTTGGGCGAACCCCAAGATTAGCAATAGACGCGGTCCTGGGCTTAAGACATCAGAAGATATCCGGCGCTTCTCCGTCATTATACATGACCCATTTGGAACAAAACTTACAGGATGCCTATAAGAAGGCAAATTATACGGCGGAAAACAGTAGTAAAAGGGCTAAGAAACACTACGATAAACAAGTCCGTGATGTGAAAATAGTCCCTGGAGACAGAGTGCTAATTGAAAATGTGGGCCTCAAAGGCAAGCATAAACTGGCTGATAAATGGAGCGAATATATATATCGTGTTGAACAACAACCAGATCCAAACATTCCAGTATTCCGTGTAAGACGCGAAAGTGACAGAAGCTGTGTGCGAACCCTTCATAGAAACCATTTACTTCCCATGAACCACCTTCCGATAGACTCGGACTCGAGTCCTGTTGAATCGTCAGCAGAAGAAACTACTTCCACCGGAAGTTCCCATCAACACTCGGAATCTCACGAGGGACTAAGACGATCGGACCACTCTGACTCAGATGGGGGCCAAGTGTATGTACCGCCACACAGAAGAAAGTCCGGGACCCAAGGCTTACCCCTGAGGAAGTCACAGAGACAACGTAAGGCGCCGAACTGGTACAGAGCCGGAACCTAGTCGTGATTGGATTTGACACAACACTTCTACACTGTGTTGGACTGTATGCTTAAGTGCTGTGTTGTGTTTTTTTATTCTATGTGACTAAGATTTGTGAACCTAGATATTTTTTATATAACTATATTTATGCATCCATGTAACTATAAGCCATGTATTGATATTGTTGTTTTTATATGATTTCTGAATTGGTTATTTATTTCTGATCATGTGACTGCAATTGTTTTCACGTGACTCTAAGTTATGTATATGTACTTATAATTGTAATCATACGTAACACAACTATTCAAAGTTTGTATAGGCATAATCAATATATAGCTTATATTGATATTATTAGATACCACCTCAATGTGGATTTATGTTTAATTATTGTTAAATGTATTATACATGCAATTAGATAATTAGACATAGCTAGTATAGTGATATTTATATAATATACTAATTTGTACAAACACATTAATGTAGTACTGTTTTATTTTCATACAGTATTGTGATAAGGAAATTAGTTAAGTTTAAGACAGTCCAATTTTTTATAAGTTAGGGTAATGTCGAGGACGACATTTAAATGGAGGAGGGAAATATGTCGCAGAGTTATTTTTATAATGTTAAGTTATTTATCTTAACATAATACAGTATAGTAATTATATCAGTCTTTTACATTTTCTATTTCCCATGCCCTCTAGCTAGGCTACATTATAACATCAGAGTTAATCCTCATTGATTGGGAAATAGTTAGTTTGCGTGATTTTACTTTTTGTGAGATATGTTTAAATAGTTCTCATCATAAATGGCATGTAGGAGAAATCAACCATGGCCATTTATCGATAATACATATCATTCTTTTGGTTTTGTCCATTCGATGTACACGTTATCTTTATACGCATATTAAATAAAACAATATATTATACATACATTGCAGGTAAATAACTTACTTTCTTTATTCTATACTGTATTAACCTTTAATTAAGTAAATATTTGTTCTGTTTTAGTAATTATGATTATATTGTATTTGTTGTTATTGATTCTATATCAATCATAGAGACAAAGAAATATTATGTCCACCGATAGTTAATATTATGTACATGTTATAAATGTAATACATTTATGCTTTAAGTAATTATATGATTCTTTTGGTTTTGTCCATTCGATGTACACGTTATCTTTATACGCATATTAAATAAAACAATATATTATACATACATTGCAGTTTTGGGTTGTGTTTACCTCCCGCCAGATTAACCCACCCCCGACCCTGGTGATTGATGTCCTGGTACTAACTAAATAATCCCAACCCGGTGACACATGTAAACCTTTCTGAAGGCAAATCGGGAGATTGCACCTTGAAAAGCGGGAGATTGACCCAAAACGGGAGATTTTTTTGCGTGGCTGAAATTTTGTCAATATCATGTCTTCATCCATATCATAAGATGTTAACAGCAATATTCTGCGGATTAACGCGTAATCTGGGGGTAATCCCTTTAACAGAGTTGCCAATTAACAACATGACAAGCGAGGGTCGCATTGTATTTTGATCAGTGTCACCAAGCCCTTAATTCCATGGTTTAGAGCGTCTATATAACGATTTTTAAATTTCGGTCTCAGTTTGACAAAGTAATTTCAGCGAACCAATCGGGAATGAACTAAAAAAACTCCATAACAAAAATTTACGAAGTTTACTTTGAAAATTGGGAGATCGCGAATCCCGGCCGGGAGAGAGTGAGATGGCTGTCAAATCCGGAAGTCTCCCGTGGAAATTGGGAGAGTTCACATGTATGTTCTTATTCTGCACCATGACAGGCAGATTTAAAGATTAGTCTTCAGAAAACCAAACATACTGTCAAACGTAATTATGCCAGTGTTATAGCTATGATTCAGGATCAATTCGGCCCACTTACAGTCTAGGCCCGGTCCTATGTGGCCCACTTACCAACTCGGCCTGGTCCAACTCGGCCCAATAATTGAGGCGATATATATGAACGTTTCAAGTGTTGAATTTTGATACATTGATCATTAATATTTGAGTTAAAACCAATTAAATTTAAGTTGAAAACATTATTGAATATTCCCAGTGCATTGAAGATTTCCCTGTGAAATGAATTTTGAAGGACGTTTATAAAGAAATGAATATGATATCGTCTATCAATGCAAAAAAAATTTAAAAATAATTGTGACCCTCCCAATTAACGACTCAACCACCTTCGTGTGAATATCTTCACCTTTTCATTGCTCTTAAAAAGACGACTACTATCACCTTCTTTAGTATGCCGAAGGTTTTAACAACTTTGCTTTTTCATTGCGCTTCAAAAGTGGGCCAAGTTGGACCAGGCCGAGACTGTAAGTGGGCCGAGTTGGACCAGGCCGAGACTGTAAGTGGGCCAAGTTGGACCAGGCCGAGACTGTAAGTGGGCCGAGTTGACCCTTTACCATAGCTATAGGTCAGCTAACAAGTTTGGTAAAGTGACTTATCACAACACAGCAAGCTCAATACTAACTCATTTTATATCTTACAAGTGATATTTTAATTATTTTAATCAAGACATTGCTGAAACCAAATAACACAGATTCATGTTTCATAAATCAAAATGTATTTGTTTTTTATTTTAGATAATGAATATATTATTTAACATACTTGCTGATTTTTTAATAGGAAAGTATTCATAAAATTTAAGGTAAAAATGATAGTTGTATCTATAAGCTTGACATTGCAATAAATCATTCCTATGTTGCCGTACAATACAGAAGATGTTACAACAGTGTAATTTCTCATTCAAGAGCTAGCATGTATAAGTACAAGTACTACAACAAACTAATCTGTCCGGTTTCCCACTGTTTAGTCATGTGGGGAAGTTGTAGATCGCTTGCTTAATAATACTGGTTAGCAGCAGTTGGGAACCAAGAAAATATACATAGTCTGTTGCCCCAACTGCACCCGGGTCTAATGTCATCTTGTTTGTTTATCTCATAATCTACTTAGTACAAACTAAGTCTAACAAGATTTTCAATAACGATGACCCAGACAAAGCACAGTCTTGATAAATAATAAACAAACGCATACATTCCATTGAAGATACCTGAATATGTTTATATGTATTAAAGAATACCAGACAAAACAACCATAGTAATGTGTGACTTCAAACTCAAAGAAAGATTTTGGCTCTACGGAAAGTAATTGTTTACTTTTCCTAAGTCTCCTAAATGAATAATACAGTACTTATATGATGTACATGCAATATTTTTGGATTGTTTCAACATTCTAATTTCTATTCAAAACAGAAATAGACCCTGCATCAGTTCTATACAATCGTAGTCAATGAGTCATGCAGGTTTATACAGGGTTGGCATGGTATTAACCGGTGCGGTATTTACCAGTGGTAATTCCCAGTATTTCACATTGGGAGAAATACTCATTAACTTTAGTGGGAAATACTCCAAATTTCAGCAAAATTTAGTCTATTATGACCAAAAATGTATAATCATAGAACATAATAAAAAGCAATTATTTTGAGAGAGTTAACGTTAAGACTAAGAGCGGAGATTTGTGATTTTTTTTCACTCTTTTGACTATTATTGGATTTATTATAAATAACCATACATATCTTTATTAGCATAAACTTTTACAAGTTTATCGCCATTTACAATTTAGTAATGACAAGTACAACAATGTACCTTTTCTTCTTTTGTAGCATACTATTTAGTAAAGAAGTGCCTTGGGCTAGGCTCTGGGTCACTTAATTATCCAATCAATTAATCTGGTGATTTAATATACATCTACAACAATGTACTGTTACTTTGTTTGTAGCATACTATTTAGTAAAGAAGTGCCTTTGGGCTATGCTCTTTGTTATGTTCTGTGTCACCTAATAATCCATCAATAATCTGGTCCAGAGGGTAGGACCAAACCTAGAAGTTAAACTTGTGGTCTCAATAGCATTTCCCGGGAATTACCAGTATTTCCCGCAGTCATGGGAAATTTTGCCAACCCTGGGTTTATCCAGTTATAAAACCAAAACAAATTTACGAATGTGGGAGGTGCTAATTGGCCATCGAAAATTCAGACACTGTGTACACGTTTTACACACAATTGTGATGACAGTCGTGTAAATAATACTTCTTTCATTGTGGATTTCGGTTATCAAGTCAGATTATCTTACTTTCGCGTATTCCGTCGCGAGTTTTCTGTATTTTTCTTCGGAGCTAGACATTCCGAAACCGGAAGTGTCTATTCGTCTGTACGGTCCGTAATTTCTGTAAGTCGTGAAAATAATAAAAGCCGGTCTTAATATTAAACGCTCATGTATTGACGACGTCAAATGTAAACAGTATTAAAATTAAAGGATCTTAGTTTCACAATCTTTTTAAAGTGGAAAAGGTTATACATGTATAAAACCCTCTTCAAAAATTGCCTTGTTTTAGATAATCTTTCATGGCTTTGTTTTAAATAAGCTAACGTACGTACGTGTACGCACTGTTATATATCATATGGGTCTAGTAGATCTACATGCATTAATGATTCTGTAAATACACAGTCAATGTACTGTGTATACTTAATACATGCATAATGATTAAATAACTGTAGGTCAAAAACATATTATATACATAAATATTTATTATCAGCCGCTTCAACGCAAGCAATTTCCCGGGCCGAGATTTCGTGATTTCACTGGCACCAGACATGGTAATAAATGTAACTTCACCAGAAATTGTCCATACTTCCAACAGTGTATCAATATAGTGCCACAGAATACATATTTTTGACGTTTTTCTGTTTCTTCTGACCTACTATATAACTAATTCAGACAACAACAACATATATATTTTGCCACGGTGAATAAGTCACGAAAGGTGAAATTTGTTGACATTCTGCCTCAATTTATTTTGTTACTCTGGTACCAGAGCGTAATACTTCAGACTTTCGGGAGTCCATATACCCATCTGTCCCACAAAATAAACATGTGACAAATTTGTGAGTAAATGGAATCATTTAAAAGTGATCATGAGATTTAGCATGATTATGACAAAAAATGTCAAATCACGTATGTGTACATCTTTTTCGGCGCAGTCGTACTCATATGGCTTTGTTATTTGATTGACATTGTTGTGTAAAGCTATCAAGTCTTACGTTAATCGTTAAATCAAATGTTGTAACCTTGACTTTTCGTTAAGGCCTATATAATTATGTGTTTACCAAAACTAAAACATGACTTGTATATTGTTTGTATTTTCTTCTTCCGAAGCAAAGTAATGAATACAACTATTGCAATGATGTCATGTTTGCAAAGAAAACATTTGATTTCGACAGAGACATTATTCTTATTACTGAAAACCCGACAAGGTTGTATGAAAACCAGATGAACATAATAGTGTTTGCCTTAACAACTGCGTCTGAAAGTGGATATAAGCATATTTCTAGAGTTATCCAGAGAGTAGTGTTGTTAATTAACTCCACGGGGACTTGTCCGACGTCGGAATTAAGCAAACTTTCTTGGTTTATTCATATTGTTTTAATAAGATAAACCGATATGCAATAAGTTAGTCAACAGAAACTTGTACTATGAATCTAGTCTGAGCATGATTTTGTTTTTATTTGTAATAGTTCTGTTAAATCTATCACAGTCTCCAATGTGCGCACACCGTGTAAAATCGCTACCCACAACGTTGTTACACAAGTTACGCATAAGAGCGTTGATCTCTGCCAATGGTACATTTGTACTAAATTATCCTCTCTCATTATAAAACCTGCCTCTCTCAATTACCGATTTATGATTAGCATACCACGGATCTCTATTATTAGATCCGTGGAAATACCAAGTTTGGTTGTACATGTATAGGATTAGGTTTTACACTATAGATTTGGGGTTTTCGATCCGTTTTCGTTAAGTTGCGGTTAGGCCATACCAAAATCTATGTGTTTAAGGTACAGGTACATTTTTCGAAACCTACCTGCCGGTCAAGGAAACATGTGCAACTTTCTGGCTCATCGCAAGATTCTCCAGATTTGATTGATATTGGCTCCATGCTGTAACCGATTATATATATGCCACTTTAACGTCTCATGGTCATTATCGTTCGCGACTTAATTAGCCACTCCGCTGTGTTTAGCCAGCATAATGAAATTGCCCCGGGCTGTACTGATTTATCAAAATGTATTATACATTCATGACACTTATATTAAAACATAACATAAGTTTTATTCAGCATTAAATGTTACAACATTTATAGCCATAAAAAATATACATTGTATACATTGTAAAGAGCAAATACATGGTAAGCAGAGAAGTTTAACATCAGTTCTTACATAATTATAAAATGATGGAATAAGTGTTGTCTTATTATGATCTTGATCTTAGCAGAAAAGCATGGTATATATATTTACTAACATTTTGTATAATTTGTTTACAGATCGATGACATTAATGTAATAAACTTTTGTTTCGTAGGCCAATGGCAAAAGTAAGATTTGAAATACCTTTGTCGTAATGCATTATATTTGGGACAGACCAAGAGGAAATGGTATTCATTTTCAACAATATTCATGTTACAATACGTACACATTCTATTGTAGCCTCTTTTAAAAAAATATATTGAATTTTGCACCATAAGGTTTTGCCTTGTATTTTGTTTCGGCAGATGGAGGCTACTTTTAGCTTTCTAGCATCGCAAAGATACATTTGTCTGTTTTCAACAGAAATTATAATGTCTGTTACAATTAAAAACATGATCTTGTATTTTTGACGATGGAATTATTTATACCATCATTATATGTGCATTGGTGATAATATCATAACAGCATAGTAGAGCACCCACATTAAATCTAAAAAGTGCGTTCGAAAGAAAATATTTGAACTCTAATATATCTCTGCACACAGTATCTACCTCTATTGGAAAGTATTTAAATTCAGAGATATTGTTTTAGCCCCTTCTCATTTCAATGTAAAAAAGGGGACCTTAAAAACCTCAAAAAAGGACAGTGATGTAGAAATCACAGAAACATAGTAGTTATACCATCATAAAGTAGAAGGTTTAATCTCTAACATTTGTCTGCACACGAAAGATACCTTTAACAGATGTTGATTTATCGCGGTTTAAAGATAATTTCCTTCTATAATTCTATAGAAAGTTGATCGGACCGCAGTGACACGAACGTTGGGTATGATAGGAAGAAACAACAGTACTGTAGCGCCATATTGAAACAGCTTGAATACTCTTTGTGGCAAAATAATTCCCTTTAAGTCAAATTATACTCGCACGTATGAATATTCCATTTATACACAACACAGAATTAAAAACTTGCTGTTTGTCTTCGGTTCACTCATTCAATTTGCATTTATAATTATACTCAACAAAAAAGAACTGCCGCATCTAATTACCATCAACACTTGTTCTAGATCAGGTAATATATCTTTTTCTACGTTTTTAGACCACCTCCTCCGTTTCCACCTCACGATATGGCTTAGTTATACCATTAACAAATTGTTGCAACAATCTGGTTGGCTACCGGCGGTATTTTTCGCTAAGATATGTGGAAATGTTAGAAACCAATGTCAGATATGTGGATATGTAAATATAATTGTTAGGCAAAATAAAAATTGCCCCTTTTCAATTCAAATGTTTGCTTGTATATTGTTTCCACATACATAATCTAGTGTGATCAGTTCTTTGGGGTTATAACAGATGCACATAAAAATGGTAGAAGAAATCATAACACAAGAGATTAAATCGGACAGCAGCAATGTGAATATTGTGGTTTATTTCATTGAATGACGATTCGGGACATCTATATACACTCGAACTTAGATGTGCATATTTTACGTAACATCTTTGCGTTTTTGTTGGGTACAATAAGATGTGCAAGCTGCCTTGTGTATTCTGAAAGTATATAGGCATAATTAAGATAGTCCTACATAGATATCGGAAATGAATATCTGGGTTCATAGTTATGGACACTGGCCACTGCGTCATTTGAATATCTTTAAACAAATTGAACAATTAATATTTTGCTACCGTTAACTAGTCCGTTTTTGTTTTCAAACCCAACGTTGTTTATGCAAGACGAATATTTGCGTCTCCCTAATTAGCGTCAAGAAGCGTCCAGAAGCGACAAGAAGCGTCCAGAGGCGACAAGAAGCGATAAGAAGCGTCAAGAACCGAAAAGAACAAAAAAATACGAAATAGGTACGTTTGTTATAGCAATGAGCGTGTGGGGAAGTTGTCACTGGCTTGCTGAAGAACAGGATATGTCAACTGACCACCGCACATAACGGGTGTATACTCTTTAAAACGGCTTAAAACTCCAATACAGCAAAAGTGCAATGCGCGTAGTCGAGTCGAGCGCGTTTGTTGGTTTATTAAAACATGTTATGTCCCAAATTTGTCACAAGCTAAATAATAATTATGAAATCCTATTGCAATGACTGTTAAAAAATAGACTTGCACATCGCCATTAGTATTAGCAAAACATAAACATGGAAAAGTATATTTTATTTAAACATTTCAGTCTGTGATATTTGTATCCCTAGTACGCAAAGAGCCTAGCATTGTTAAGACTTTTTGTGACATGTGGTGGCAGTTGTGGGCACTATCAGACACTTTTTTGTGTTAATATATTTATCTGGTATGAAAATTTATCACGATAGTTATCTAGTTAACCACATAACTATCTAGTTAATTAAGTAGTTATCTAGTTACTTGAACGCGATAACCAGATAATTATCTAGTTAACTAAGTAGTTAACTGGTGGCAGAAATATGCCACCATAGTTTTGTGCGCGATGTCACATTGTTCGAATACTCGCAGTCTCTCGGGAATGGGGGCATGTGAATATTTCGCACAGTACGTCCGTTAGTTCGTCGAAGCACTGTGTAACTCAGATTTGTCTGTTAAACGATTCAATGGATTTCAATGAAATTTTGTACAAATATTTTACATGATTAGTAGCTGTGTCGCGAGAAAAGTGTTTGACCTTCAAGGTCACAGATGAGGGCACAACCCCACGGGGCCATTTGTCACTAGTGACATCTCTTGTATATCCATGATTGCGAAGTAGTGAAACATCCTTCCTCTTTTTGATACATGTTTATTATCTTTGTATACCAGTATAAATCAATGTTTATTCTTGTGTTATTAAATATTTAAAGAAGTAAACAACATGACAATGATTGATGGTAATGTATGCATACGTGCATGGATAAGTTAATTAAAGCGACAAAACAGTTTTATGTTATTGAACGTTTATTTTTTACATATTAGGTAAAACATGACATCCTTGTCCAAGAAAATAGTTAATTACTCTGAATTTTACATGCTTTCCAAGAAATAAGACATTTAATCACTGACTTTTTCCCGGAAGTCGCGTTGTTGTCCCTGAAGTACTCCAGGCGTAAGCTATGGAACGTAGTTCGCTTTCTGAAATGAAGTGTAGTATAGTAATTTCCGTCAAGCATGATCTCGTGCGACACAATATTTATGCATCCGAAAATCGCACAATTTATGCAACCCGGGTAGTACCACGTGGTACTGATTTGAAAACCATATCAAATCAAACTTTAAAATCATTCACATAGACTGCACAAAAAATCAGATCAAAACGATTAGGAGGCAAAATGGTGCGCTGATCCGAAGGTGTTAGGTGTAGAGCTAATGGAGCTGCTTTTGCATGGTTATTCGCAACGTCATATCGCCCAGCAGTTTGGGGTGCATTAAACGACGATATCTCGTTTGCCCCAGTGCCTCAGTGCAAGAGGAAGATAGGCTGACGGTCCTAGGCCCGGACGTCCACGAGTTACGACGCAACGTCAAGATAGAGAAATACGTCTAGCACACCTCCGAAACAGATTTAAGACCTCGGTGGAGACGGCGAGAGACGTGATCGGCACTCATGGACGTCGGAGGAGTCCTAGGACGATCAGAAATTGGTTGCAGGAGGTAGGTTTAACGCCACGACGTTCGTACGTTGGCCCGCCACTTATACGCCCAGACGACGTGAACGTCGAATGCAATGGCTGAATGCGCACGCGCCAAATTTGTTTCGGCTCGCTCAGTGGCGACGTGTGCTGTTCACTGATGAATCGAGGTTTACTCTCTTTTCACAGACAAACGACAACGTGTGTATCGACGTCGCGATGGACACACACGCTATTGATCAGTTTTAAAAATAGCGTAGGGCGTCTACGTTAAAACGTCACTGTGGACATGCCAACTGGTATAGAATTAAACTTTTCATTAAAAATCCGTCATAAAATGTTCAAAGCACACATACGTTAAAACATTAGATCCAAATCATTCAAACATTTCGAATATTTTACACCGAAACCCAACTTGCGTTTTGTATTTCCGCTAGTATATCATACTGCTATCAGAATTGTTTTCCAACTATCAGGACGGAAATATTCCAATTTTAATAAATACAAATGTATCCGACTGCACCAGTAAGTTGAATTACCCCCCGGTTTAATATATGCACATTTTAAAAAACCTGTTTGAATTAATAGAGGAAATTTATATACAAAACGCAAGCAAGTCGATCTGCTGTAGTGAGTAGCGGATCCATGGTCTATCGGTAACGGGCTGGATAAGCAATCCAGCGATCGCAGGTTCGATCTCCCGCTCCACTATTGACGGTACTGACAGTTTTTCGGACAATACTTTGAAACACCGAGGTATCATGTACGATGCTTCTGGAACTGGAGCATTCTCTGTATCATGCACTATCCTCCAAAATCTAAAAATGACTAACATTCTTCCGGAGGCGTCGTCCATATGGGAATCCAATGGCGACGATAAATAAACGCAAATACACTCTGCTGGTGGGAAATGTATACTCAAAAAATTAAAAAGAAATAATGTTTGTTTATTTTTTGTCAACGGAAATTCCCGGAAACGCACGGATTCTAACCCGAACAATGTCGGAATTAGCCAAATTAATTGTGTAGAATAAAAATAAATCACCGAACTACAATGGTGTATAAGCAAGGCAATCCCCGCTGTTCAACTCCCCAACATAAGAGACCACTATCATTCTGTATATTAACTAATTCAACTATTCGTGTTTTCTTCGATTCCACAAAGTGTTTTCTTTACTTACCCAGTTGTTTGGCGACTTTACAGAATAAGTACACTTTTATGTCCAAGAAAAGGAAACACAAAACCTTATTCTCCATCCATAATCTTATTTCTAGACCAAGTAGTAAGTATTTGACCATACCAAATTCTATCTATGTTTAAGCGACAGCTTCATTTTTCGAAACCTACCTACCAGTCAGAAGTGTCGATAAATACTTAGTTTGTATCTATTGTTTTGTCTTGGTTTGTTTTGTCTTCATTTATGTTGCACAGCAAATCTTAACCTGCATATTGCAAAATAAAATTGCTTGATTCAGATTGCGCCGACCATCTTTGTTATAGATATTTATTGTTTGTTTTGAATTTGTTCAACCCATTAATAAGATATATACACATAATGTTTATAACCACCATGGACTTCGTTTTGTCCTCAATTCAATTCACGTCAATTCAGTTTATTTCACTCAGTTCATGCAATACATGACATAATGAGGTAAACAATTAATTACAAATATACATATAACAGGGTACTCATAATGACAGTATGATAGTTAAGTAATTGACTGTAATATTTCTAATACTAAAGGTTTAATTCAATACATATAAGAGAGAGAGAGAGAAGAATATAAAGAATAAAGAAGTAGACGGGAGAGTTACAGTTATGTCATGTATTATATTCTCGAGTAATACAAAAACAAATTCAACCTATTCGGTACAATTTTATACAAACAACAATATTATCAACAAAATCTAAATATATATAGGTATACAGTATAAAGTCACGCGACGAACAATCTGAATAAAAGGGGATTTTCCGTTGGTAATTTTGCAACGTCGTTGGAAACTAATAGGCCGAATGCAAGTAAACACATACATGTATAAATTATTGGTTTCAGGATCTGGTTTTTAAATATTGAAGACAAATAAAAACCGTCCACGAAAATTGATGACTGCTTGAACCCTTAGTGTATGTTTCAAGTCAAATTTTGAATGAATTCCATAAAAACGTTTTGGAGAAGATTTCGTATGAAGAAAATGGATGTTTAAATCTTAGTAGCCAGCCGACGCATTCTCGACAGCTCTCGGGTATTTCCGTACCACTTCGTCACTCGGATAACCCTTGACGTAGTTGGCCGAGGATTTCCGAATGCAGCCGACGGTCAACCTTCAAAATCAGCACCAGGGTCACCATAATGGGTCCATATCTCAAACTTTATTTATTTTACATCGGTTGTCAATCAAACTCTTACAACTTATTGAGATGACAACTCTATTTCTTGTAAGTACAATGCATCCCAATCCCCCCCTTTCCCCACTAGTATCTACTGTTGTTCGTTCGTCCATTCGTTCGTCCGTACGCTCGCTCGTTTGTTTATTCATCTACATATTTCTTAATAAGTTACTTTTGAATAAGTGAATATACACAGTCACATCATCATATTGTCCGACATATGGATTAAATAGTGTTTGTATACATTATTATAGATTACTTAGATCAATATGTAAACCCACCATTGACACGTTGTATTATTTATTGTATTGTATTTAATGATATCAAGGATATGTTTGTTTTATATGTCCGTGATTATATAGAATAATGAGCTTATTCTGACAAAGTTGCTTCTATATTTAATCACTCTCGATGCGTTTCGGTAGAATAAACGACTGTTTACATTGCTAAAATTAATTAGAGGATTCACATATACAGTCAACTTTTCACCACAAATTAATTGTTAGCAATAATGAACTTTCTCTATAATGCAAAATGGTTTCACACAAATAAATTTAAAGTGCTTAATCATTATGGTAACAAATGTTGATTGAAATATTTTAGTAACATTAACTCGGAGTGTTTCCGGTTGTCGTAATTTTCAAAGACTGGTATATACATGCACAGAACCACCTGATCGACCTTTTTAACATCGACGCTGACTGCGATCGGATTTCAAAAATGGTTTTCAGAAAATTGTCTATCCCATGTATTGGTGAGAAGCGAATCTTCCACTTTCGGTTTCGCTTGACAAGGATACAATTAAGAAGTAAGCAGAATACTCATCTGAGTGATTAAAAGAGATGTGTTACAGGGTGCGCACACACTCCAACAGAAACAATTTTAATGAGTAAGCCGTCTCCTATATATTATTAAATAATCTATAAACAAACGCATTCTGATTGGTCAAGAAGTATTTTTTTGCAAGTTGTTCGGCGCAGCCTAACCCCGCATACATGTCTCTGTACTCCGACTTTTACACGCGTCGTTATCCAGTAAGTATGTGCTGTTAGTCTTCAGCCTGGATAACCTGCCTTTACCATTACATTATCGGGGTGCAGAGTCCGCTAATAACTTAATAAGTCATCACCACGGGGCATTGTCCGGTGTTGGAATTAAGAAGAGACTTTCTTGGTGTAGTGTACCAGTCAATATCATTTATATCGTTTTATTCAGATACATCGCTATATAACAAGTTTATTAACATGAATGTGTGAGTTCACGACTAATGCATTAGTAATATTGATGAACTATATTGATATTGAAACACAAACTGTACTGTTTCTACGACTAATCACACTAGGCAGTGATCTCCCCTTACATGTCTCGGAGTTTCTGTAGTATAGCGTAATTGAATGACAGGCAGTCGTAACATTTAGGCATTTTTTTATATTGAACAACAAATTTTAACCTTCAGATTGCAACAAATTTGCATAATTCAAGTTGCGCCGACCATCTTTTTTAAAGATAGTTTCTTGTTAAATTATGTCTACACAATGAAATTGTTTAACAAATATAAGTTAATTTTGTATAAGTACACAGTAAAATGGAACGAAACCATCATATATGTTGGGACTACCAAAGATATAACAACAGTTCTATAAAACAAAGAAATACGTATATATTTGAATACCTGAGCATAAATTCTATACAGCGATATGGAATACTTGTTTAATCTATAGCTGGATAGCATCGTTGCGGCCCTCACATTAAATTCATTGGTTACTGAAGAAGCTGGTATTTAATATTGGTGAACATGTTTCTTATTTACGACAGTTTTAAGCGATCGTAGTGTAAACGGTTTCAAAACAACCGTAACGCGACGCTCGTGGCGTTGCCGTGATACGCCCGTGCATATTTTCTTACTGCTTGAAGTCAAAACTTAGAAGAAATAGTGTAGGACTACATGTACAGAGGCAGAAACCTTTTTTTATCTCGACCAAATTCTTCTGTGACACAAAAAATCAAAGTGAGTTGGTTAACTAAATTCTCCTCTGTTCAGACATTATTCCACTCCAACAATCACACATCATACTTCAATAAAATATAAAATGTTGACATAATTTAAGCTGACCCACTTACATGCAGGACAAAAACTGCCGAAATGCGGAGAATGTAAACTAGGAATGATTTTTGGGGAAAAAAATGAGCAATGACACACTCAAACGCCATCATTTTGTGTTAAAATAACATATAAATTCGGTATCGAAAATTAATGAATATGTTTGTGCTCGAGGCATTATTATATAGTTATTAAGCGTTATCGGTAGTGTATTAACGAATACTATTTCACAACAAACTCCTGACGCTTTCGGGGTGGGGGGCGCATCTGGCGTGCGAAACCCTATACTTCCACAAGCTTACATGTTTGTCTGAGTATAAATACGAAAATATACACGGATCGTTAAACAAAAGATTTTCAAATAAGCGATTCTGATTTATTGTAGCATTATATTCTACAATAAACAATGACTACAGCACTGTCGTTACCGTTTTATAAGGCTTGAGAAACAAAAAATACCCATCTTGGATCCGCCCTCAGATTATTAAGGCGATATACGCAGAAGGAAATAGTCATACTTGCTTTTTAGCAATAATTATCTAACTACATGTACATGATATAGCAAGATGAAATGTATACTGTTTTATCGTTATACTGCTACAATTTCAGTGTAAAAATGTCGAAAAAGAATTAAGTGATTTGAATTTTCGGTACTGTCAAATTGTACATGTTTGGTCTGGCAAATCAGGCTAATTGCACAAGCGTTAATTTTGCAAAATAAAACACATTTATACAAAGATAATAATCAAATCTACCTCGTGCTATCGAGAGGTTTTTTTAAAAAACAAACATAAAATTAAGTTTTTATTACAAAATAACAACAACAGAAACAAGGGTTGAGTACGGAAAGTCTACTTAACCGAATTTTGAGTGCATTTACCGGAATGTAAAACATTATCAAAAGTCATTCTACATGTACACATTTACTATACAGTGTCACGGACCTATATACCATATATGTCCGTTACAGTGTATAGAGTTTATTACGCTCCACACAGCGCTTTGATTCCACTACCGTTCAATTCAATTGAATATGAAGGTATCGGAATAAGCGCCCGATGCTAAAGGAGAGTAAGAGTTTATACATAGATATACATAGATATACATAGATATACATAGATATACATAGATATTGATAAACTTTCCAAATGTGGCTTTCCCATGGTCTATATTTAGAAAATGGAAACTACAAATATAAATGTATATATATCTTTACGATTTAATCGCAGTATCATTGTGTCGCAGTGGTTGGATGATATACAGCAAAGATGGTAAAGTTTTGATTGGATTTATATATACGTACATTCTTCCTGATCGATATGTAATGCTTCTCTTGATATATTTGTCTCTTTGATACATTTTACATGCTTAATGTATGTAATAATACTGTAAGTATGTATACATCGTATACTTAACATGTCTTCACTTATTAATGGTTTTATGTGTTCAATAAGAACCTAATCATTTAGTTCAAATGGGTCACCCCTTCGAGTTGCATTTTATTATTTTCAAAACCGAGTCAAATTAAATAATGTGCATAGATTTAACATGGAGATCTAATGAATGGATTATATTTATATATATGTGTGGTATAGTTATCCTATGTAAATATGTTATTATAGTTGGAGAACTACATGTACGCTCGATCTATGAGTTAAGTTCGTATTTTAACCTTGCTAGTTCAGCATATTGACCTAGTTACGGATCGATTTACTCTCATGCAGCTTGGAGCTAGTCTTGTGCAAACATAATCTAGAATGATAAACGATTGAAATACATTTTGCAGTAACCTATTTATATGTGTATGTATATTCTGTATGGTGTGTTTACTGGCATGTTGGTCACTGAAGGGTAGCAAGCCAATCGTGTACAAACTGCGATCTACACATCAAGATATAAGCTTCAGTTCAACCATCATTGTTTTCTTTTCAAAATTCAAATATGCAAAAAACTTAAACGTGCTGGACTGTGCTTTTAACTTGCTTTTATAACAAAATATTCAATAACCCTCAGCAATATTTTTGTCAAAAATATTCTCTAAATTATTGGTGATTCGCCTTAGTAAATGGGCTGATAACACGATACATTTATAGATAATCAATACGGGTTTAAGACAAACAAATCAACAACCGATTGTATTTTTGTGATATACATGCACTTATCACAAAAACTATTATCAAGTAAAAGAAAATTATACGAAGCATACCTTGACTGGGAAAAATGTTTGACCGCGTTGACAGATTGTTATTATGGAGAAAACTTCTGAATGAAAATGTTACTGTACAAAGCTCATCAACGCTTTGAAGTCTATGTATTTAAATGTCAAATCATCTATTAACTATAAGTCTATGAAATCTGTCCGAATAACGTCAAAGATTGATGTAAAATAGGGAGATCCTGCTAGCAGCATATTGTGTTATTTTTTTCTAAATGATATCCTTTTACATATGAACTCAAATATAAACGGTATAATAACTATTAATGAGGTACAACTATTCCTTTTATTATTTGCCGACGATACCGTTGTGTTCTCATATGAACCCGAGTCGTAAGTCAATTTTTAAACGACATAGAGCAATAGTGTAATACTTGGAACTTAAAAATCAATGTAACGATAACAAAAATTATGATTTTCGAAAATGGTAGACATACCAATTATGACTTTTTTCTGTATAATACTAGGACAGAAATTATAGAATCTTTCAAATACCTAGGTATATATCACTTTATGTCACGTGTATAGTAATAATTGCACTTTGCACAAAGTTTGTTGTGTGTTTATTTCATTTTGTTATATATTAATAAACGTCTGACATTGGTTAGATGTCAGACATTTCCAATCCACACTTGTGTTTGTGTCTTTACTGTGACATAACGGAACTGCATTGACAGGGGAACACAAATATAAATATCTTTTAAAAAATGGAAATTGGAACGTACTGAAGAACACATTGCGCAATATGCATCATATTCTTTACATAATTTAGTTATTGTATGTAATCAATTAGAACTTCCTATATCACAGAAACTAAATGTGTTGGCTCGTTCTTAGAACACGGACGTCATATTAATCTCCATAGTAACGAAAGAATCTGTCGAAACTGTAATAGAGGTCAGCTAGAAATGGAATAACATGTTTTACTTAAACGTTATTATTATACGTGGCCAACGAAACAGAAATTCACTAATTTGATGAGAGCTACCTCTCGAAATATTCTTATTAATTTATCCAAATACATTTATTATGCTAGTCGTGTTAGAAACTGATACTGTATTAAATATAACATATACATTCTTAATGTCAGAAACTTGAACAGTTACTGTTAATCAATATATTTATCACCATAACTATTTGTTTATAGGACCCTACATGTAATGAAAATTAAATTGAATATGCACCGTTTAACATCATGTGCTCCTGCAAAACCATGTATTTTGTTATTATGTACATTATGTTGCTATGAAACATGTTTAATGCAATAAACTATTTGTATTGTATTGTATCGTAAGCGTATTGTGTCGCATAAAATACATGTACAATAACATCCCTACCTGACCTAGAAATAGATCCTCTGACTTGACAAGTGCAACAGTTTAACAAGTGTCGGCTTGTGGTTGATTTATGTTTACTTTTGGGTTCAAAGACCGTCTAATCCTCTTTAAGCTGATAACCGGTTATAACCGGGCCGGGATAATTTCACCACATCTGTTTATACATGTATCACTTGTTGGTCAAATGCTATTTATATATTTCTATTGGATAGCTGTCGTAAAGTCAAATTCGACCGTTTTAATCATAGGCTTTTGAGCTTTTTTCATGGGTCACACAAGGTTATTCACTTTATGGAACAGGCAGTGTTCAGCACAACAGGCGACATTAAATTTTGGCAAATATCGCGAGTCTCATAGTATATAAAGCGCATGATATTTCTCATAATAAAATTCTCTTTGCCTCCCTCGGAAAGTGTTTTCAACCTAATTGTATTTTATTTGTATCTTTTAAACAGTATGAATAAACAATTTTACTTTCGCAAATGTATCTGTAATTAACAGTGTAAACGGTTTCTTAGATTCAGCTCACATGTTTTGAATATGACGTTTCTTATTAAATGTGATGTCCAATCTTTCAAAGAAACTCCCTGTCAAAATAATTGTGACATTTTATTAGAATGACTTTTTTGTATAGAATATATAAATTGCGTTCTTTCTTCACGTTCTTTACCCGTATAAACACCGGCATCGACGGTATATACTGAACGTCAATCGTGACAAACGACAACCCTGTTCCTCTTCATCAAACAGAGTTTTATTTCTAATTCTTGTTTCATGTCCGTCTTTGCTAATACACCGTGATTAGCACGACAATGTTGACGCATTGATACTTATACTCGTATATAATCGTAACGCTGAAAATTCTGATTTTCCTACTCTCAACATTTAACATAACTGACTAAAATTTCTAAGACACAAAACCGTGCCCTTGATTAAATTCACTATCATGCAGGAGTTGCAAATCAGATTATTTGTTGAAATTTTTACCTCATTTGTTATAAAATCATTCAAAATTTCGATTTCACAATGAAGATGTTTCGCGCTAGAAACGAGCATTTTAAAAATATGTAGTTACCCAGATGTCTATGACTATTCGAAAACATGTAATGAATAAACTAGAAATCTAGCAAAATAGTTTCAAGACAAGAATATTAATAGTGAATCTGTTTTTATGTTTATTTTTAACAGGATCTTCTTTTTTCACCACGAGAAGGAGTTGAATTTCGATCCCGAGATAAAGTACCATTGCTACATGTGAAATATTCAGTGTTTGTCTTTGCTCTGTATAAACTAGTCACTGATTGGTTGGAAGGTAAAGTTGGAATAGGTAAACCTACTGACGACTGGGAGAAAACATCTATTACAGAAGTGAACCAGGCCGTCAATGTAAACAATGGTCCGAGTGAAGATACAAATGCAAGGGACGAGACAAATGGCAAGTTGGAGCTGGTCTATAATGAGATGGTCAAAATCAAAGTCCCAGGGCATTTGAAAGTTGTGACCTCTCACAGAAAATGGCTTAGACTTTCGTTTGAATTCTTAGAAAAAATTGGCGCGAAATTCTCTGAAAAAATGCCCCACCTTATTCGAATTCATGATCTAAGTAAGTACACACATAGAGAAGTCCTTGGATACGCAGTAATGTTTGGAGATGGCAGTGTTGATTGGAGACGTTTAGAAACGGAAGCAGAACAGATGGAATGGGATAATACCCTGTACAACCACTACGCTGGAAATCCTCACCATCCAGAGTACTTCTACCCACAAAAGGAAGATGGAACTAGAGACAAAAGTGTTCCAATGCTTAAACTAGATCCTGTTAATGGCAAAGATTATGTTGATGAAAGTCTCGTAGATATGCTGGCTGCTCGAGGTGAGCGAATACTTGCTACTGATGAAACATTCAATGTTAATAAGTGGATGGACATACCTGACAAGTATATGTTCAGATATGCAGAAGAAGACAAGAGGTATGCAACCAAATGTTTCGACGAGTTTAAACAACTGGCAAAGGCATATCTATCAACTGACAGTAATGCCAGCAACTTAAAAGGCTTCTTTGACATTAGTGGTAAGCCAGAAAGAAGTGTTGTTTTTGGTGAATGTGAAACAGAAAATTGAAAATCCTATATAATGTGGTACAATTCAGTGAGAATGGGAAGAAACATGGTGTGGTTGTGAAGCAAGGAGATGGATTACAATATCCAGTATCAGTGTGTTTTTGTCAGGGACTGAATAGAATGTTTGTTACCATGGGTGACAGTGATGTAGTGAAAATGTATGAACTAGGTAATCAGACATATTGTGAGATAACAGAGTTGTCCATTCTGTGTACATGTGTATGTGAATGGCACAAACAAATCCAAACTTTTTTTCTTATTCTACCAAACGACCTGTAATTTGGATACAGAACTGCCATCACTAACTAGATACAATACCTCAAAGAACGTGAATTCGAGTGTACTTATTATTCATATTTAGAACCATTACTTATTATATAAGATACAATGTGTTAGTTGCTGTGTTTTTGAAGGTCTTAATCTGCTTCTGTCCTTATAGCCACACCAAGATCATGTACACTGTAATTGGTAATGTTTTGGTTTATTTGATGACTTTTTTGTAATTTTGGATAGTAATAATATTTAAACAAAGATATTAATGTGAATGTAGCATGTTTCATTTAATGGATTATATTTTTAATACAATATATGTGATAATTACCAAGCAAATGTGATTTATTGAGCACGGCAGTGTTCACATAAACATTTACCATTATAAAATGGCTTACTATCTTTTAACACGGGTACACTAGCAAATACTCTTATGTACTTTGTATTGTATTTTACTATAAACTTTTATACATATCTACTATACACCATGTTTTAAATATATAAATCTTTTTAACATTAAAAGCGTTGTACTTGAGGCATTTTGTATATTTTTATGTTATATGTTGATGTTTGTTTTTACTAGACAAACAAATAAATAAATGAATGTTGTTTTCATTTTTAAACATTGTCTTAAAACCCATAGGTGATCAAGCACATTTTAAAGAGTTCAAAAATACAAATGCACACATGCATGAACTTTATTCATCAAAAATTATTAGACAGCATTCAAGTAATTCACAATATAAAAATGGTGAATTACAACATACTCCATTTCCTTCCGAACAAATGCATAACTAGTGTTCACAATAAAATCAAAACCCATTCACCGTAAACACAAGAAGATTTAAGAAGGAAATTATTTAACTATTTTCTGTATTCAACGAGCACCAGCAAATACAGACGATACTACCACCCCATGTATCAATCAACGTATCAGCTTACTGGGGTATATCAATCTCAAGTTAACCATCACTAAGACCATCATATTTGACATAATCAGATAACACAAGAATGACGATATCAGAAATATCTAAAGTACAAAAAGTCGGTCAAAATTCATACTTATTTAAGCGGTTGGTACTGTTAAAATATGCTGCATACATGTATTATTAAACAAACATGAAAGTATGAATGGATCTGCATAACACAGAAGGAAATAAAATGAAGACCTGTTTCTTTGTTTCAAAGTTTATTTAGCACAGATACCTTCTTCTGAACACATGATTGCTGACAGATAATGAAAAGAAACATGTACATACCGTAGTCTCGTCTACATCAAATAAATGAACAAAACACATGAAACTGAATGAAACGTTGAGCATGTGTACTTGATTTGACTTTGGCTTCAACATAAACAAGTATCTTTAACTTAAACACAAGTCTGTTGGAGTAAACACAGAAAACTTGAGACAAGTAACACATTCATATATGGAATACAAGTAATTTTTTATACTTAACAAATGGTGATTTATTAAAAACTTGGAAAAAAAGAGAAATCAAAAAAATAAAATTATGAAGTCAAGAACAATAATTTCCTCCACATAATGGCCTTTAGTAAATCTGATCAACTGACTGGAATACTTTTACCTTCAATGTGATCTATATATTCATGTCTGAATTTTCTCTCAAAAAACATAACCAACAAAAATCAATAAAAATGTATAGCAATGATACAAACACTTGATTTCTGGGCATAGAAACTTTGAAGTCAAACATTTCACATAAACTTGAATCACATATACATGTATCTCATTTCCAACTTGTAACCAAGAAATGTAAAAGCTCTGCCAGCTATTTGAGCGTCAGCTTCATTTGTGATACATTTGGTGTAAAACTATTGTATCTAAACTTATACAAGTTGTAATAGTTTTGAGCCTAACCATAGATATACCTTATGTTTAAACACCACAAATTCACTGTACAATAAACATGATTCATCTAATCTCATGAAACATTCAGCAGAGGAATCAGGTCAATACCTCAACAGTTAGACATATATAACTGTATTTTGTACATTTCATGTCAATACAAAAACTGTCATCACTAAAATTTGAATTCTTTGTATTTTTTGGCAGCCTTTCCACTTTCTTCTTGTTTCTTCTTTCGTTTCTGAAAAAAAGAAAAAGTAGAATTTTTAATGTATTATCCAATGGATTTACCCATTACAAAATGTCATAGTATGATAATATATTTATAGCAATGAGTGCACTGGAAACCACATCAAGGTAAGGGTAATACCAACTGATGTATTCTTAGATATAAACACGTCAGTGGAAAATTATAATTTATATCAGTTGAAAATCGTAACAAAATCTTGGAGAGACGTAAATATATTGGAAAAAACCCCAACTCAACTGCGTAGTTATGAGATGGAATACGTCAATCACTGCATGAACTGAGTCTAGTACGATGTATATTAGAATACACTTTAAGGCAATGAAAAATTAATAACTAGATTATCATTTCAGTCATTCCAATTTTTCATGTTGTAATATCATTTAAATGATTTCAATTCAATATAAGGCCTTGCAAGCCTGGTATTGGAGACATTGATAGAAACATTCAGGCAATCAAAATATCCTCATGTGTTTTGTTTGCAAAACGATTAAGATTATTTACACCTGTATAGGTTTTCTTCCAAGACAATTAAATAAATCTTATAGACATTTGAGGTTCAATGTTTTTTTTACAGGAATTTTGTTGTTAGACAGAGTAAGGTCATTTCCACCAGGCAACAATGACAGTTCAAATATCTTGAACAACTTACTATACAGAAACTTTATCGTTCATGGTTCTTACCTTTTGTTTAGCAGCATGTTCTGCCACCATGTCACTGAGGTCTTCTTTTTCCAGCTGCGATTGTTGCTCACGTAATGTTTGATCATACTTAGCTTGCATAGCAGCAGTATCCAGATCAAGTTCTTCTGGATTAAGAGCGACCTCAATACCTTCTGAAGCTACTTTCTCACCTGGCTTCTTGGGTCCTGCACCAGGTAACTGTAAAACACATTTGTTTAGAAGTTAACATATGAATGGATATAAGTACATGTTCATATTGTTTTGGTAATGAAAAAAAACTCCCAAGTAACAAACATGTACCCTATGGGTTAGTCATACAAGGGCCTGTGCTAAGAATAATTCAAAGCAACTTAATGGGATTGGAAGCAGGAACTTTAAATACACGATGCATCTTAACGATGGCCTAATGATCACTGGTATTGCCTGCCATACAAAAAGGACAGTACCATTGCAATAATGTTCACATACATTGTATTTATATTTACCTTGTCAAAAATTAATATTCTTGTATACTTATACAGTTCAAGTTATATTTGCGTACAAGGAGATCGGAAACTCCTAGATTGAAAGCAGACATAATCATTGTAAGAAGGTAATGAAGAATGTAAAATAACTTTATGAGCACAATAAAACAATGAAAGTACACAGCTATTGTAGTTTAATGCAATTTTAATAATAATAATAGGGAGAGAGTTCTGCAGGGATGGCGATAGTCAATAAACATGATGACAATGATGCCTTTATACAACTTACCGTAGGAACATCATATATATGAGCTGATCCCATCATGGCAGCACCAACATTCGTCTTCTTCTCTGGTACAACTTGGTATAAAGCTGGAGTATCACCTCCCTGGTCCATGGAATCTTCAATTCTTCTCTTACGTAACTCAATCATATCTGGTGTCTCCATACCGACAGGTACTGATGTAATACCGCTTGGAGTGACTAGACCTTCCGCAGGAGTGATAAGTCCGCTATCTTCTGGTGTTTCCTCTTCAGACTCTGACTCTGATTCTTCTTCAGATTCTGATTCAGACTCTAGTTCTCCCCACTTGGACCTATCGATATCATCTTCCTTTATTGCAGTCTGAAATTGCATCCAACAGTTTACATGAATCTGTACATTTTGAATTTCTGGTTTCATTTATTCATAAACAAGCATTGCATTTTGATTCAAAAACATGTATGATTCCTATGAAAAGTTATGGGCAATACCATCGAGAAGCTTACTTTGATCCACAATAGTAGGTATATAAGTAACTCGGAGACAATCTGAATTTGCAACATCATCATTCAGAATGTCTAACAGGAAAGTCTTGTATATATCTGAAGTAGATTGCCCTGGCAACACCAGCATCCTTTGAACGCAATACAAAAGTTACCACATTTGTTCATGATTCCATCTCTTCAAACATTCAACTAAGCCATATAATTATTTTCATGCTTATTTGGTCAAGAAAACTATATTTACTGTATTGTATATTTACAGTAAAACACCACACACAACATCTTACCTCAAAATCTGAACTCTTGGTACCAAAAACATCCCCATACAATGGTTTACCATTTTCATCAACTGGAGGTTTACCCCACCCACCAGCATGATAACCAAATGAACAAGCCTGAAACACAATCAACATATTCAGTGTTACGCTCATACAGTAATAATACACAGATGTAATAAAATAATGCAATACATTATATAAATTATCAAAAGGTACAATCCTTTAATATTTTACACTGTTATTCCATTTAAAATATTCTTCTTCATAATGTTTCTCTATGACAATTTAGAAAAAAAAATGACTACAATTTCACTACAAAAAACCTTTGCTCATTTGTATTTCAGAATATGCATTTTTATAAATAGGTTTGTCTACATCAAATGTGAAACAAGTTTAACAACTTGTACTAATAACTCACGATAACTACTTCATGGGTTTACTAACCAGTACTTCCATAAAATTCAGGGCTTGTGGAGTTAGTGATCAAACACAGCTTAACATAGGGTTCAAAACATACTATCTTCAGAACAGGTCTCAGGAGTTTAACCACTAAACCTCCCCATAAGCATTTTGCACCAGGTTTGCTGTATCAATTAATTGTCTATGACATTCGATCCATTCACTTACCTCCGGTATAGGTCCGTTAAGGCCAGGTATTTTTAAATTAGGATAAGAAGGTGGAGGTCCATATCTCTGCATGGCAATCAACCAGGGTGGGGGTACCTTCTCTGATTGCTGAAATGTTATAACATAACAATATACAGTGAAACATCTTTCCGCAGATTCAAATTTGTTGATAGGTTGTTGCAATTCAGGACTTTTAATTGTAGATACATTTCACGATGAGATATTCGATAATGTTGTTGAAGAGAGGTTGTTGTTCAACAAGGTTTACTTTAGAAATGTAACGCTCTACTTAAAAAGCCAAGATTTGTAGTACACACCCAATAATGAAAAAGCTGCCAGTTATCATTCAAACATTTGAACTGATAAATACTATCAAACACAACAATACTCATAACTGTTACTACCATTTGTTCCCAATGGTTGGCACTTGATGAATCAGATATTTTGCAAATGCTTAATTTGTACTACCCTCTACGTCTTAGAAGTATATTCCTAAAGCTCTGAAACAAATGTTAAAATAATGTTTAATGATTGAATGCAATTTGGTGGTCTCACTCCCTAGAGTCTCAACAATAGATTGGTATTTCTATACTTACAGGTCCTATAGGCATTCCAAGTGCTGTTTTTAAATCATCAGATAAATTGCCAGGTTTTTTCTCTTTTAATCTTGTTTCAAATTCTTTGCCCTGAAGAGGAAAAAATAGCATCTATCTAGTAGGGAGCACACATAACTACGACATAAAAGGAAATTATGAACAAATTAAAAACAGCAATTATATAAAACATAAAAGACTCACTGGTCATTTGCAGCTTGCTTAGCTGTTAAATAAAACATGAAATACAACTATTGCAACATATCAAATTCACATACACTGCCCTCCAAAAGTTCTTTCACACTGACAATTTCCCATTGCAAATAATGTATTGTCATATTTGTTCCACATGCAATCAATCGAAAATGCTTTTTAACAAAGCAATACTTTTCTGCAGAAGTATTTATAAATTTGTACTGAATCAAAATATCTTATTTTCTGTGTCAGATCAATCAGTTACACACATACATTGGTTTCAGATGCAGGCCGATTGATGCTGCTGCCGAGATGTGCAAATTTTTTTTCTTAACTATCCATCACAGAAGTCGGATGAATAATTTTACTTCATGGTCATACATGCTTTATTTGAAATTCTGTAAGAAAAAGTAACGAAATTCAAAGTATTCAAGTGTGAAGAAACTTTTGGATGGCAGTATATGTTTTACAGCAATTTTATGAAATTTTGAGCACAATTTCAGTAATGCAGATAAATGAGAGGTATAACAAGGGAAGCTGTTTCATGCAATCAATCTACTCAGGTAAGAAAATAAGCAAAGTAGGTACCTCATAATATAAATCACCATGTATTGTCATCTTAGGTTTTGTCTGCCATCTGAAGAACGCATCATGGAGTTTCTGATAATCTATATCTATCTTCCCCATTTTTGGTCGAACCTTTTCTCTCATCTTGGCCTTTAAATTCTTTTGGTCTTCCTATAAATAAGTATAAGGTGAAACATAGAAAAATTGAATAAGAACAAAAAACAGTATATAAACTTCATAATATAACAAAAGGATATTGTCAGATTTAATCAAACTGCAATCATAGCAGTAGTTCTTTTAATGAAATTTTAATTAATATTCACTGCATAAGTTTGGTATAGAATTTTAAATGATAGAAGATTTCATTCAGATTGGCAGTAAATGGTGAAAAAGCAATGCAGGTGTACAAGAGAAATGCAGAGCAGATGTATTGTATGCAAGACAGGCAGACTAAGTATTGCTATAACACAACAATTTGAAGTTCTTTAAACAAACCTTTTCAGCAAGTGCAGCCCTCATTTCTGTGATTCCTGTAGCTTGGATGTAGTCAGGAAGCTCAAACGGAGCCTTTTCAATACCACGCTTGCCCTGCAAGTACTTTCTCTTGAAACACCAATGTCTTGGCACAGCCACTGTATTCCTTGTGGCCTTAAGATGAACAAGAAGTCTAGGATCCTGTGCTGTGACATCATGCATTTCTACAACATCTGGCCGTGTGACAAGTTGTTTCAGTTGAGCAACACTAAGTCTCGTCAGTTTTTTTAGTTTTTTCTTTGAAAGTTTGGGTGTGTCATCATCCATTTTATCATCCTGTTTTGATGAAAACAAATATCATACATAACTTAAACATGAATATGAAGTAAGAGGGTAACACTTGTTGTAGAATTAAAAGGGCCATGCATGGTCACTGCCCGGTACCAAAATAATCATGCATTTATTTGGTCTTGTAAATTAAGTTTCGTAAGGAAATTTGGTCAAGAGCTACAGCAATATCATTTGTGCCGGGATTTAGTAAGATTGACAGACTGTTTTCATAGAAGGTGTCAGGTAAAGCCATAGTGTAAGTGAAGACTATGGACAAATACAACAGTGACAGCCTTCTGGTCCAGCAGTTAACAATAGTAGAAACTAGATGCAAAAAAGAGAACAATTATGGGCGTCTTGCTTCACATATGAACCTTATCCAATTTCAGACATATTACAAACAATTCAGGTTATAGGCAATTACACAAAGAACTTCACTTCTTTCCTAAAAAAACATGAAAAATAATATTATAAACATTAAATAACAATCCACATCAAGTAAATAAACCTCAAGTATAGGTTCAGTACAAATACTTACCATATCATCATCACTATCATCCAAATCTGGGTCTCGTACTTTGACTTTAGGTTCACTTGGTTTCTCTGGTTGTAGTTCAACAACTTTAGGCAGTTCTTTCGATTCATCAGCAATCTATACAACATACACAGAAAAAACATATCTGAACTAGGGTTTGAATAGTATCATCAGTACATGGTTGTGGAAGCCTGACAGAGGGTCTCATTCTGAACATCAGAGTATTTCTACCTCCTAAATATATTTGTCTTCAAACTATGCATCTTGCAATACTGGTTGGACTTGGCTAAAAGCATGAATTTTTAACCAGTCTGTGAAAATACCAGGCTGTAATATAGTTCACAGTGAAAAGTTTGAACTCATCTCACATGATATTAAGTTTATGGATGTGACAATCCATCACTTGCTATGCTTTCTATTGATGAAATCCACCTTATCTCGCTACAGAGTAATTTTTATTCTGTTTTCATTACTGGTCATGACATAGACAACAAGATCATCTCCAGGAGTCCATGACTGGTTATGCAATATATTTATAACTCATGAATAGCCAGTAGATTAAAATGAGTAATATATTGAAAATCTATAAAAATGTCATCTTCTGGTTTACATCTCCAGAAAGAAAATATGAAACTTAAACAAATAAATAAATTACAATAAATACCTTAAATGCCTCAAATATTTTACTAAATGTGAAGTAATTGGGGTCTGTAGGATCCAAGTCAAGTTGTTCTTGAACATACCTGAAACATAATCATACTATTGACATATACATAAAAACTCTATATTGCCAACCTTAGCAATGCTGCACCTGTACTTAAGGTATGCTAATTTGTGGTAACAGATCCCCGATTTACCATTCATGTTTGTACAATATCAAATCCAAGCAACTCCCAATTTAAAAGATCATACCAATATAAGATAAATTTTATTTAACTTCAGCAAGACATTTGACATGGACATCAGCTAAGAGGGATTTTGAAACAAACTTATGGCAAAGATACTGTGAAGTGTTTTTACAAACAACTTAATACTTACTCTACTAGAACATCAGGTTCAGCTTCCCTTGCAGGTTCAAGCTCTCTCTGCTCTTGTTGTCTTGATGCTCGGTTCTTCTTTGATTTCTTCTTCTTCTTTTTCCGTTTCTTATTTTTGGACTGAGAAAAAACAAGAACAGATGAAAGCATCAACAGATGACACAGAACTAGACAATATTCTTGTTAAGTATTTGACACAAACTTACGAACCTAAGCACACCGACCCAATAGGTAGTCAGTATAACTGGTACAACAACCATTAAACTGACATTGCATGAAAAAGTATGCTAACTCATGCATTAAAAAGCATTTCTTATATTCACAAATACAACATCACAAAAATAAATTCAGAACTGCTAGTTCAGCAGACTAAGACAAGAGAATTTACCAGAGCTATGAAACACAAATGAATTAAAAGAACCAATTGCATCATTGAAAGCTTTCTTCAAAGCTCACTATAAATCTTTGATGTTCAACTTTCCAAGAACACTATACAGCAATGTAATGTTCACATTCATTGCATCATTTTAATGATCTAATCTTTGCAAACCACCTGAAGTATTTTAAAGAATGAAAACAAATATTTAACAACAGTAAGAGACCTACTTCTTTGTCAGTATCAGTTTTTATAATCTGTTCATCTTCATCATCATCATGATCTTCTTCTTCCATTTCTACCATCTCAATCTCATCATCGTCATCATCTTGTGGTTTCTCTGTTAATACAATGTCATAATAAACGAACATTGTCACAGTATGATGTAAACAACATCTATGTTTTATTTGCCCAAACTCCCATTTATATAATAACATTTGTTTTGTAGGTTTTTATTAAAAGAAGCATAACTCAGACAGTATCCATGGAGCAGATCCGTGGTCCAGTGCTGGACTAGTAATTCAGAGGTCACAGGTTCGATTCCCTGCTCCACCACTAACAGTACTAACAGTATTTGGGATGAGACAAAAACAAGGTCCGATGCACTATGCTCTACATCGGGCACGTAAAAGAACCAGGGATGTTTCTGGAACTGGGGCATCTTCAGTATCATGCACTATCCTCTAAAAGTCTAAATTGACTAACATGCTTCCGGAGGCGTCGCCCATATGGGAAACTGGTGGCGACGATAAATAAATGCAAATACAAAATACAAATACAGTATCCATTCAAGTTAATTATGCCAAAATGCACTTGTTTAGCAATATTCAAGCTATATTCTATATTTTTCTGTATATATATTCATTTTTACAAATAGAACTTATATGCCAAAAAGATCTGTCAAGCTTTTCATAGTGAAATCAAGGTAAAGCAGTGAAGAAAAAAGTAAATTGTGTTAAAAATAGATAATAAATCATTCCTCTACTTCTCATTATTTAACTAAAAATGTGTCCTATAACACAGATGCCCCCACTTGCAGCCTTTGTCACAAAAGCAAATGCTATTATTCTGCTCATATTTTGTGAATGTGTATCAAAATTACCAAGTGAATAACTGTACTGATTATGGTGATAAGTCAAGGGCCATAACTTTGCACTAACTGGGCGTAATCATAATCGTAATCCACAACTACACATGCTGATGAACATTCCTGTACAGTTTTGTGAGTGTAGCTGATATACTGTTGGAGATATGCGCGTCACAAGATTGCATACTCTGTAGGCTATGTTTTCAATAAGTCAAGGGCCATAACTTTGCACTTACAATGCTCATCCAAACATGAATCCCCAGGTGCACAACTACACAGGCTGGTGAACATTCTTGTAAAGTTGTATGACTCTGACTCTTTGATACCCCATCAAGAAAAAAACCTGTATCTTATCATTTTTTACTTACTGTCTGGCATATTCAGCCTCTCTATTTCTTCAGGAGTCATTCCCACTTCCTGTGCTCTAACATCCTTGAAAGCGAGAACTTTCTCTAATGCAGAAGGTAACTTGAGCTCCCTAGGTTCATGTGGTCCCCGATCCATTCTGTCATCTTGCGGCCTAGGAGGACGTACATGGTCACCTGATGATGATGGGGGCAACAGGGGTGGAACGCTACAATTGTTGAAATAAAATCAAACTCATGAATGCCTTGAACCTGTATGTTTGTTAAATAGACCAGAATTTGTGCTGTGAAGCATAATCAAGGTCTGAACACATCTACCTCAGCAACATTCAAATCAATATTCAAAGCAACAAATGCAGGTACGCAAAAAACAGACCGACACTAGTTGCATCTACAATTATTTAGTACGAATTATATTACTGGCAGACCTGGGGTAATTGTAATAAGCTGTAATTATTAACACATTTTTCAACTTTTCTAAATTTGATTACAATTACTGTAATGCAATCATTACTCATGAAAATTTAACCTTTAATTGTGATTACTTTCTGATAACATTATGATTACATGTACATTTTAAAGGTGTATGAAATAAAATGTGGATAAAACCTGAAAGTCATCTATTATCAGTAATTTACTGCTATATATCATTCCACTTAAATATGAATATCATGAATCCAACAACAACAGTTTGCAAATGAGGAAAGCCTTAACCAGATTGAAAGAAATGTCTTCATTTATTTTCAATTTCCGAAAATCATTAAATGATTAATATACGTTAGACCATCCGACTTCTGTAATGATTTAAATCAGCCACTTATCACACATACCTGTTCGACGGTAATAAAGGAGGTATGCCTCTTGCCCCTGTAGATGGTGGTATAAGGGGTCTAGGTCCGTGTAGCAAGCTAGGTCTTGGGTTAAATGGTTGATTTGATGAGACTGGAGGAGGAGGTCTCTGCTCAGCCTCTATAGGCACCGGACCTGCAATAGGACAGGATATAAATATTAGGACTACATCAATTAACCGAAGTTCAAATTTTTTTCTCATGGTTCGGTTCCGTCCTACATTCAGTACATCAGGGGGGCGTTTTATCAACGTGTCTTACGACGTTTTTTGTCGTAAGTCTGTCGTAAGACGCCGAATCTACGACAAGGGCGTTTTATCAACGTTTGTCGTAGCTAAGATGTCGTAACTTTGCCTATTTTTGTCGTAACTTTTAAGACAGGTCCGAGGCTGTCTTAGCGTGTCGTAACTCAAACAAAAATGGCCGCCATGTGAGTCCGCTTCAAAGACATTTTAAGCATTTTCAACAAATAAAGCATAATTCGAATACTTTTGGGACGAAGTGTTAATGACGGGTACGAAAATTAACGAGAGGGAATCGCTTAAATGTGCTAAATGTAAACACAATTTAAGAAAAACAACTGAAATGCCTTCGCTGGATCCATGCCAGGTAATCGCTTTGTTTTTTCTCTCTTTTCATAGATAGATCAATATCACGTCCCACACTTTGTCATGACATATTGAATTTATGCATTTTACATTCAATAGCTGTCATTATTTCAAGGGAGAATACTCCTTCATTGACTTCATTGACATGCCGAGAAAGCGCCAAGTTTACGTATTATTTCATTAACTTGTTGGTTTATAAAGCACTTACGTCAGTCATAAAATAAATGCATCTATTGATTTCATTTTCTGAGTTGTGTGAGGAATATCTGTAACGTGTTACTTATAGTTAGTAAAAAGTAAAAATTACCCCACCCACTTGTATCTGACTTATCTGTTACTGTTGCTGAAAAGAAGACTTATTTTCAATTATTTATTAATAGTATGCAGTCACTGAATGGCATATTTGTTCTATTGCTATATTCCCTTGACGGTCCCATACCCATAATATATACAGGGATATTGGTCCCAGCAAAGACTTATATAAAGTATAGGTATTTGGTCCCAGCCCTAATGTTTAGAACTTTGTGTTTTAGATCCTCCTCTTACCATTATTCTATTATATGCACTCAAGTGATCTGTGTTGGAGGCTCTAATTTAGACATGCCTACTATTACTCATTTTATGTTACAACAACACCTACTATCATGATACTCAGATACACTGGAATTAATGCACAATATATAAACAAGTTGTATTTTGGTTTTAGATTTCAATCATCAATGAGGTGCACCAGCACTCACATGATGTTTATCTGTGTATTACATTATTGCAATGTTCATTGTGTCATTAAAATGATGAAATTAATTTACAACACACTTCTTCATTGCAGATTTACATCCAGACAGAGCATACTTGTATGCATAATATAATGGTGCAATGTCATACCATGAAATAGGATCAAACACTCAATTAGATGTTTGTCTAAACAGGATATATGGTAAATATTATGCTTGAATGCAATAGTTCTTAGATTATATGAAATAAAATTCTTGGATGACAGTTCACTTTATAACTAAACATAGATAAATTACTTAAAATATATTCATTTAGCCAGATTATGGTAAAAGTTGATATTTCTATTGAATAATGTACTGCTTGATATGAGTTAATGAATTTAATTAATTGAATGTAAGTAATAAAAATAAATATTAAATTTGTGTATATTAATTATTTTCAGGTATGTACATATATGACCTGTTGGTTAATTGGAATGGACACAGGAACACATATGATATAAAATAAAGGAGCTTATACCACACAAGGAAAATAGAGACAAATCAATAGGAAATAATCAGCAAATCTGTCATCATACCAACACATGAGTAAATATGACTATAGTGTCAGTTATTGAATTTGTGACATTCAAATTAAAATTGCTGTTTAAGGTGATTCAACTTACATTAACATTTTAATGGAAACTTCTAGTGTTTATTGCTCAGTACAGATAATGGTTATAAATGTGTCCTCTTGTACACAAATATACATGTAGCAAGGTGGTACTTTCTACAACCATCTCACAGGGATTTATTTGTGATTCTTCCCATATCTACTTAGTGGTCTGAACAAATTTTTATCTCGACTTATTTGATAACACACTTATATGGCCTAGAATGTTTTGAAATTGTACTGAAAATAAATGGATTTGCATTTCTTGGATATATGCATATTAACGCTCTATTACAATTACATGTAATGTTAAGTTTAAACACTATCATTAAATATTATAGAGATTGTTTATGCTAGTTTTGTTCTTGTAAATGGAATCATTTAGATAAAATCAGGGACTATGTGTTATTGTGAGTTCTAGATAAAAAAGAAAATATGAAATCATGTAGTAAAATGACAATAACATTTTTTAAAATAAACATTCAACCCCTACAATTATATTTTTATTAGTTTAAACATATTTATTTGTCTAAATTGTCATGTAATATGCAATAAATACAGAATAATAAAGTGCATGTAATAGACAAGTGGATAGAATTGGAAGCTAAAGCTTATTGAAATTCTCTCCACTATTTTTTTATTGAAGGTAACTGATAACAAAGTGTACATGATATATAATTTAGTGATGAAATGAAGACATGTGAATATTTAATAAAAAAAGGATGAACCAGCATTTGTGTTTCTTGTATCATTTCTATGTATATTCTCAAACATTGTCCAAACATCTTACATATTGTCCTCAACATTTGCACCTAGTAACATTTAATTGTCATGGACTGGGTTTAGATCAGAATTAAAGTCTCTATCAACAAATAAAACAGACAATTAGCTACTTGGAACACATCAACATTGAATTTTATCTCTAGACCAGCAGACAACTTTTGAATCAATTTTCAGATTTTTTAAATCAGTTGGAAGAATATGAAAATGAATACACAGACTGCTATGGTCATACATATATTGTAGAAAAGGAAATGAGTTCAGGAATTGTCATATAATACATAATTACACAAGCCAATTACTGTTTTATGTAAAGTATTGTACACAAAGTTCCAACTGCCAACCAAACAATTGAGATTTGAAGCTTATTATGTATATAAAGCATGGTTTTGCTTAATGCAGAGACACAGGCATGCAAGCTGAACTTCTGTACATCCATACCATGTAGTAAACACTGTAGAATCAGGTCTGAATTTACTTCCTACACATATGAAAGCTACTTTATTTTGTTGGAAATCTTCCTATTTCACGGAAATATAAACCATATATATTATATATGTCCGTGCTATTCTAAATAACCATATTTGTGGCTTTGATACTGTGCAATACAATTGGTTGAACTAAATGCAAGTAAATACTACCAAGCTGAAAGATGGGTATTCTATTGAATACACAGTGTAGTGTAGTCATATACATAAAACAAAGATTTAATCATTAAGATGTAGGCCTATATATATATTTAATTGCAGAAATTAATATTGTACACATGTGGAGTTAAGTTGTGACCATTACTATATATGACCCATATGAGGCTCATCAGGATAAAGTAACATAATCACAAGGGCTGAAATACATTGTTAATGTCAACAACACATGTGTGCATCTGTATAATATTCATAATGAACTCTAGTGACGGGAATATACCTTTATCTACTTGTACCTTAACTACCTTGATGCATACATACATCTTCTAGACACAATATCGAGGGGTGAAAGCGAAAAGGTTCTAACTGACATTATTTCCAAAACTCACTTTTTTATATATTTGTTACACTGATGTCCATATGCATCTTATGTCAAAATATCTTGGATCTGGTTTGTTTATAAAAAGGTGAAATGAAAATTTGTCCAAAGGTTCTAAGTGAAATTTGATTTTTTTTTTAAAAGCGAAAAGGTTCTAACTGCAATCGGCAGATAGAACCTTTTCGCTTTTCAGATATTGGGGTTTAAAAAAGTTCTAACGGCATTAAAAAAAATAAAAATAAGGTTAAATATTGTAAATGATGCCCTTTTTATATTAGATTACATTAGTTATAATAATGTAATACTATCAGATTTGATAAGTTGATTCTGTAAGGTTTAATTACTTAGAACTGTTTCGCAGTTAAATTTACGCATTTAAATACCGATTTGTTAAATGGGAAACAGTTCTAAGTGCACAAGATCATTGATAATCATGCACTGTCATACACTGTCCTTGTGGATTATGGTGTCACACAAGGTATTATGAAGGTTATAAACTGTTCTATATACATGTACATGCCTTGTGGTAAAAGTTTTGAGGTATTCACAAATACAGAACTGATAGCTATTTGTTTTTCCAATATTCTACAGTTTATTTCTAGGTTAGATATCATATTAGTTTTTATACACAAGCTTTGATGACTATTATGCTCAAATATTATCAAAATAATAACTTATTAAATATCAGTAATTTATATTTACAAATATATCTAAAGGACAATTATAATCAGCCATGCCATTGTACTAGTATTCCATTTCGGTAGATCTAGAATCTATCTTAGGATAATTTCCTAAAAATAATGAAAACATCAAATTATTGTTTAACATTTTTTTTTTAAAGAAACAAATTCTCTATTGAATTTTAATGCTGCTTTAAATGAAAATTCAGTAGAAATAGTTTATCACAACAGTTATCTTGTGTGTGTCCCTCTGTCAATAAGTCTGTAAAATGTCAAGTGATATGATCAGGCCAGCCCTTTTTCCTCGGCAAGCTAATAACTATGGGTGACAATGAAGTTTCTGGGGATGTTAGTGAAGGTAGGGCTATGGGTGACAATGAAGTTTCTGGGGATGTTAGTGAAGGTAGGGCTATGGGTGACAATGACGTTGCTGGGGATGTTAGTGCAGGTAGGGCTATGGGTGACAATGAAGTTTCTGGGGATGTTAGTGAAGGTATGGCTATGGGTGACAATGAGGATTCTGGGGATGTTAGTGAAGGTAGGGCTACGGGTGACAATGACGTTGCTGGGGATGTTAGTGAAGGTATGGCTATGGGTGACAATGACGTTGCTGGGGATGTTAGTGAAGGTATGGCTATGGGTGACAATGAGGTTTCAGGGGATGTTAGTGAAGGTATGGCTATGGGTGACAATGAAGTTTCTGGGGATGTTAGTGAAGGTAGGGCTATGGGTGACAATGAGGATTCTGGGAATGTTAGTGAAGGTATGGCTATGGGTGACAATGAGGATTCTGGGAATGTTAGTGAAGGTATAGCTATGGGTGACAATGAAGTTTCAGGGGATGTTAGTGCAGGTAGGGCTATGGGTGACAATAAGGATTCTGGGGATGTTAGTGAAGGTAGGGCTATGGGTGACAATGAGGATTCTGGGGATGTTAGTGAAGGTAGGGCTATGGGTGACAATGAGGTTTCAGGGGATGTTAGTGAAGGTAGGGCTATGGGTGACAATGAGGTTTCAGGGGATGTTAGTGCAGGTAGGGCTATGGGTGACAATGAGGTTTCAGGGGATGTTAGTGAAGGTATGGCTATGGGTGACAATGAGAATTCAGGGGATGTTAGTGCAGGTAGGGCTATGGGTGACAATGACGTTTCAGGGGATGTTAGTGAAGGTAGGGCTATGGGTGACAATGAGGTTTCAGGGGATGTTAGTGAAGGTAGGGCTATGGGTGACAATGAGGTTTCAGGTGATGTTAGTGCAGGTAGGGCTTCTGACCATTACTTTACCGTACACAGAATACTACAGCAAATTGTTAAATAATAGCTGAAGTTACTGTTAATCTCTATTGTATGTTTTAAAAACAATTCATTCTATTGCAAACAAATAAACTAAGGGGTAGAACAATCGAATCACATCGACTATAGTCTGATTTTTGCACTGTATGGGAATTGCCGAGATGTCGTGATTGAAGGTAGAGTTCAAGGTCACGCTAGAAGTAAATTTATTTACTGAGCACTCGTGGGATGCAATTCTCACTATTAAACTGAGATGAATGGAAAGAATACATAAACTGACTACCATAACGGGTTTCATATAAACTTGGAAAACATTTTTCTAAGATGATATTGTTCGCTTTTGTCGTCTCGATACATATGGCGTTCTAAGACACGGAACGACATGGTCCCAATGTCTATGACTATGAGCAGAGTCTTCAAACTAAGGTTAGATTAAATGTTAGCTTAATTATGTAATTTTTATTGTTGACCTGTGGTATAAGTTAGGCCAACTACAAAATTAATATGCTGACGCTAGCAATAGCTCAGATATCAAAGGGACGAATTAAGATCGTCTTGTCATGTGAGTCTGTTAGTTTTTCCACCAACTTCTGACATTAATATAATTTGCATTGTACAAAGACAAGAAGCCAGCCAGGCTAGCTCAGTTGGTAGATCGCTAGACTATCGCCCAGCAGATTCGGGTTCGATTCCGAGTTTGGACAGGCTATGTTCTTCAGTGACACTGGCTACGATAATGTCTTGCACATGTGGAGTAGTTGGCAGTACCGGTTAGGTCAACCGGCAGCTGTATATGACAGAACTAGAAATGTGTCCATAGGACACAGATGCCCCCACTTGCAGCCTTTGTCACAAAAGGAAATGCTATTATTCTGCTCATAGTTTGTGAATGGTAATCAAAGTTACCAATTGAACAACTGTACTGATTATGGTGATAAGTCAAGGACCATAACTTTGCACTTACTGGGCGTAACTATACATGAAACCCCAGGTGTACAACTACAAAGGCTGGTGAACATTCCTGCAAAGTTTTATGACTCTAGCTTTTGGAGATATGAGTGACACAAGATTTTGTGACGGATGGACAGACGGACAAGGGCAAATCTATGTGCCCCCCTTCAGAGTGGGGGCATAAAAATGCTGAAAACCTGCATACAACCTGATGAAACTAAACGAAGACAGGTTTTATGGAAACGCATATCTTTTTGGCTAAACTCATGATCAGGCAAATGCCAGACCTGAACAGTATGCAGACACTACCCTATTCAGCGTATTGTAAACAATTCCGCGTTTTTAACTGGATGACAAGCAGGCAAACTCGGATTGTGAAACGAAAACAAACATAGTTGTCACTTTCAACGGGTATTACATGTAGGGCATGGGACGATACAGGCATCACATAATACTATATGAATCGATAAAATTACATGCTGATGTGATACTTTCTGATAAGATACATACTTTCAAATACAAAAAAAAGAATGTACATGTGGTAAAACTTCGAAACCTCAAACTGCCATCGGATCTAGCAATTAGTTTGAGCCATCTATTGTTCAAGGCATCTATGGTATTCATGTAGATGTACCAACTGACCATTCCCGGAACGAGTGTACTATGCATTATGGTTAAGGTAATACATTTCGGGTCGAATTTATATCAATTTTGAGACTTCGATGGACTCGGCACACGGAAATTTATAAAAGTGATTGTTGTTTTAGAATTTATTTACTCTGCAATTCAATAGATAATAAACAAAAGTCCATTTGGTGTTCATTTAATAGATCTATTAAGCGATTTGTTTGTCACATAAGTTCTTGTTTATAGTACAACAGGCAAGTAATTAGTAGCGAATGCAATGTGTCCCCAATTTCACCCTCAACAAACAAAAGGATTTCAACTGATCAATAAAAGGTGCTAAGTACTGTATTGTTCAACCTATATATGGAAAAAAAGGAATGAAATGGTAGCTAGGGACCACAAACATGTTCGAGTGTTGGACCTATCTCTGTTCGAGAGACCTACTGCTAAATAATATGAAATAAGAAGTGATTACGCCGGGACTTAAGAATCTGTTTGAGGTATCTACTGTGTTCAAGCCAAAACTGTTCGAGGTTTCGAAGTTCTACTGTAATTATAATTTTTATAGCCATTTTGTTTCCAAAATTTATTACTAATTGAATTAAATTTATTGAAGTATTTTCTTATCCCTACTGTATTCCCTCCCAGAATGACACCTCTCATGAGGCACTCCCTCATTTGAGCAACTTTTAAAATTCCTCCCATGCAATTTTAACGTAAAATTCCCTTCCAGGAACGACAACTGTTGACAACAAAGTTTTCTTCATCAACCTTTTATTGATCAAACCGATTGCTGTTCTAGTACACACTATTGGTTACTCGAAACAAATCAACCAATAAGAAATCATTTCACAAATGATAACGGTTCTATATAAAGTTTGTGCTGAATAACGGAACTGTTTAAAACTATTTTGTTGCACCATTCGACCATCTTACATCGATATGCTGAGCTTATGTACTGATACATGTTGGCGACAGCATATATCAGTACAGCATCAATAATCACCTCATCCCTAATTACATGTGGCTATTTAAAATCAAATCTCAACAGTGTAGGCTGCCGTCCGCATACTGGTTAAATAGAACAAATTCTTCTTGCCTTAACTGTACCACATTTTGAGCCAAACTGCGTATGCGCAGTGTGATGTTAACAATCATTCAATGAAAATATGTTCACCAGCCTGTGTAGTTGTGCCCAGTAAGTACAAAGTTATGGCCCTTGACTTAGTTAAAATATAGCCTACAGAGTATGTAATATTGTGTCACTCATATCTCCAAACGTGTATGAGCCAGAGTCATATATCTTTACAGGAATGTTCACCAGCCTGTGTAGTTGTGCACCAGGGGTTTCATTTTTGGCTGTTATATCTGACATGTTTGTTGACTCAGGCCCCTGCAATTCTAAGTTTATTGCCCTCCACTGACCACTTAGCAAATGTCTGATAAGGGATCTGTTACTCAATCTTTAACGGTATACCTCAGCTCAGAATTGAGCTGTTTCTGGTAGTAATTCTCAGCTAAGAATTGAGCTGTTTCTGGTGGTAATTCGTAGGACTGATCTTGTTATGTCCGGTCATTTTCATAATGTTTCGTTTTTGAACAAAAGAACATTTCTCAATACAACTTCAAGTTAGAGTCTTGATATAGTCAAACTGTTGTACTTCTAATATGTATAATGTATTTTTTGTGATATGATATTATGGACTGGAACATATTATTACCAAATGAATTCTAAAGACATTGAAGTCTGTGTTTCTTAATAGTGTTTCTGTACACTTTATCTAACACTGAAATGATGTCAAGTTTGACTTACTTTTAATTATGAATCTTATGAGAGAGAATACTTCAAATTCATTGTTTTCTTGTGACTGCAGACATTTTTTAAAATTTCTTATTGCCCTATCCTTTAATTACTATCATCCCATATTTAAGGACTGTTGTAGCAACTGATTTTTTACACCATTCTAGTGTGTCAAAAGAAAATTATGTTGAAACAATTGCTAATTTTGAAACAATGCTCTGCTTAGGTGCGATCAATAATCAACAAATCTAAAAACAATTCACATACAGTGCACAATATTTTTTTAGACAGAATTAATGCAAACAATTAAGTCTATATTGCTTTAGATCCAGCATTTACATGTAAAAGATGTTTATTCAAACCAGATAAACAGTATTCATTTTTGAACTTTTTATTATTTCCCTTAATTTCCACTCAACCAAAAATAAAATTTGATAAAATGGATAATTAAGAAAGCTCTTAGAACTGTTTCGCATTTTAAACAGGAAAACAAAAACAAAGTGTCAATGCGAAAAAGTTCTATCTGACAGTTTATGTTATTTTTCTTACTTAATAATTAGATAATGACAAGTTATAGCATTTTATAAAATAAGTTACCAAAACAAGGTACTTTATATCTATAAAACTGTCACTTAGAACCATTTCGCTTTAAAAATAAAAATCAAATATTGAAAATTTTAAGTGCGAAACAGTTCTAAGTAACATTTTAGCAATAATCTTGTCTAATTAGAAACTAATAGAATTTTCATCAATAATGGAAAGTTCCTAAAGCATTTTTAAGTGAAACCCCAAATTATTGTGGAATTTTGCTGCTTTTTATACATTTGAAACAGTTTTATGCTTCTCCTGTAAAATTTTGTAAAATGCACTTAGAACCTTTTCGCTTTCACCCCTCGATATGCTCCTCTTATTTACATTGATGAATGATTACAACCACCAGTATTCTTAGTCATGTTAATTACAGTTTTATTTTCATGAGATATATATCGTGAACAGCTTAAGTACATTCACATATCCGTGCTATTCAGATCGGATCCACACACAAATTATACATTTTTGAAGTGCTTATGTTAAAGTGAATCGGCAGTGGTTTTCATGTTTTATTCGTCTATCTGTCGTCATTTACATATTTTTGTTCCATGTTGTATGTATTCTGATAACTTTATAAATTTATCTACCTAAGTTTCTCCGATAATCGCAGATATATAAGCGTTTAAAAAGTCCGTTTCATGTTAACTATTTACATTGACGACGCGAAGTTGACAGGTGCGTGGGAGAATGACGCACCGGAAGTGTCGTATTTTAGACGGCGTCCCGATTTTTACCGTCTTACGACAACATTTTGTCGCAGCTACGACACTCGAGTTACGACACCGTTGATAAAACGGTCTGACGATGTCTTATTTATTTGTCGTAAGTTCTGGAGTTAAGATAAGACATGTCGTAGCTACGACATCTTGATAAAACGGCCCCCAGATGTCATAATTATCCTGAGGCAATATTCTAGACAGAGAACTCATCTTTTAGTTACACAGCTATTGGAACTATTTACTTTTATTACAGGGCATGAAAATCTTTTCTAGCCATTTCCCTGCTTTATTTAATATTATAACATCTTATTTTAATTCTTCTTATCTCATTAATGTTCATTTCTGGTCATTACAAGTCATTACAATAACCAATCAGTTATCGAGAATTTTAAATATTTCATATATTTATAAAATTTTATTTATAATCAAACCAAATAACTAAAGACAAACATAGTAGAAATCAAAACCAAACTAAGAGACACCTGCATCATTGCAGCCCTAATAAAAATATAGAGCAACAACAATGTCTGTCTGTCAAATGTAAGAGTCTGAGACCATACAATCATCTACCACTGGTTATACAATTATATTAAATAGGAAACACATACTAATTAGAGCTTCAGATAAAAATCTTACAGGGATGAGAATGGCAAAAAATGAAAACAGCTGAAACTGTACACTTGAAATGGAATGCATTGTCTAACAAGAGCGCATACCATCGCAAAATACGCCCGTTATAAAAAGTTTGTCATTCAAGTTTAAAAGCAGTGTAAAAATGACTGATCTCCTATGAGCTAAGTGCGATATAGCTGATTATCGAACTTGTCCAAGACATTATGCCGATACACATTATGACCAAGTCTGGAGAAGATTGGACAAAGAATACTTAATTTATTGATCGGACAAGACAAATTTTAGGTAATTTCTATAATTAAAGGGCAATAACTCTGGAGTGACAAGTGCAATATGGCTGATTATCGAACTTGTCCAAGATATTGTGCTGATACACATTATGACCAAGTCTGGTGAAGATTGGACAAATAATACTTAAGTCATTGATCGGACAACATGCTGGACGCCGCCCAATATTTTGCAATCAATATTAAACCAAAGCTACCACAGTGGTACTGAAGTTGTTGTAAATTACCTCTACTTTCTTGACTGATCCTTTTCTGTTGTTCTTCACGTTTGGCTTCCATTAGAGCTATTTGTTGTTGTCTGATTATCTCTGCCTCATTTCTTCGACGTTCTTCTTCCTGTTTCTTGATTGCTTGATTTTGCTGTTCCAATAATGCCTGAAATTATCACAATTTTTTGGTAATCAGTAATTACATAACTTTTGGATCAGAACAAACTTCATTAATAGCTCAAATGAGCTTAGGAACTGTAAGTAATATGTGCCAGTTTTTAATACTGCTAGGTATACAATATATTTATAAAGATGCTATGTTTACCTCAATTAATTATGATCTTTTCAATGATGTTAATGTAATGTAATGTTGGGAATCAGTCATGAGAGGAGATAAACAGGAACTTGCTACTACAATTATAAAACCTTTTAAACAGACAATGTTGAGATTTTCTTTCCTTGTATCATAATATCAAGATATTCAATTCTAGTTTTAGATAATTACTCTATATATTCATGCACTATGCAACAAGCTAGCCTTTACCTACCAGGCAGTTAACAATGAATCATGTAGTGTAACAAAGATAGTGTAGTGATACAAGCAAAATGTGATGTAAATATTGTAACATATAGGCTCTTTGTCAGTTTTCTGTAAGCCAATATTCACATCAAGCAGGACTTCTTATCACAGATAAAAAGTATGATTTCCAATGTCATCCAGATTTTTCCACAGAATATTGGGAAGTAACGTTAAACATCTGATAAAGATTTAAATATCATTGAAATCATTGTCCGAACAAATATTGTCCATATTTGTCCCGAATTGGCATTAAAAAGTAAAAGTGATTTAGGACCAGATATTATTATATATAATATTACCAAGTTCTTAATAGGATTTCAAATAGATGACAATAGAAAAGTTTCTAAAACAATTTAGAGTCCTGTCAAGTAATTAAAAACAAATTAGTAAAAAGGAGAGGATTCCTCAAAGCAAAATCAGTATTTCAGAACTCAAAATTAGGAGTTTCTAAGTACCCTGTATTAACTAAACTTGTAACAACATATTACCTGCTGTTGTTGCTCCAATCTTTCTTTCTGTTTCTGTTGTTCCAACATTATCTGTTGTTGTCTGACTTTCTCCATCAAATCTGGACCATCTTCTCCACCCTGTTGTTGTTGTTGCTGTTGTTGTATTAACATAGCCTGTTGTTGTATGGCCAGTCTCTCCTTCTGTTGTTGTTCTCTCAATCTATGTTGTTCTTGTTGTTGACGTTCCTGTTCTAGCAGGCGTGTTTGCATTGCTATCTTCTCATGTAGATCTACCTCCTACAATAAGTATGTCATATAAAGGTGAATTATGTACATGTTCTTGCTTCCAATATAACAAACATAAGTTACTAAGGCATGAAATAATGACCCACAAATGAACTAAACCATACCTGTATTACATAGGAAAGATGTGACATGTCTGACTATTTCCCTCATAAACAATTTAAGAGAACCTGGTGGCATACACAAATATTTTTGCACCATACCTACATGGACTAAATTGTAAGATAATAATTTCATTTCACATCAATCAATACAAGATTGAAATACAATACTAACTAAATCTAACAATAAAATACAACAAGTAATGTTTCCTATACCACTTACTGACAACTTCTGAATTTCATTATACAAATTTTATTACTTTATACTATCATAAAGGTGCAATATTAAACAAACAAACCTGTTGGATTTGAGGTGATTGCCCTATGGGTCCAGATGCCTGCCCCATCTGTGGAGGCTGTCCCATCTGTGGTGGTGGTGGTCCTGGCCCTCCCATGGGTGGTGGTGGTGGCGGACCAATTCCAGGAGGAGCCATTGGAGGTGGTGGACCACTCATCTGATGTGGGGGTTGTCCAACATGGGGAGGCGGTGCCATTTGAGGAGGTGGAATCATAGGTTGTGGTGGCTGATTAGGTTGAGGGGGTACCATTCCACCTGGAGGTCCATGTTGCATTTGAGGGGGTTGAACTGGCTGATTCATAAGAGGGTGAGGCTGGGAGGATGGCTGACTCATCTGTGGAGGAGGCTGAACTTGCTGAGAGAGTAATGATGGTGGCTGTGAGGCCGGCTGTCCCATCTGTGGTGGATTATGGGGCTGAATTTGTTGAGACATCAGAGATGGAGGTTGAGTAGGTTTGCTGACAGGAGAAGATGTCTCTTCATTGTTAGACTGGCCTGCCATCTGTTGCAATCTCATCTGTAGAGATGTTCTAGTAACATGTGCAGAACCTGGAGATGGTGGCTGTACTTTCTGACTGGGTTCCTGTGTTGGGAGTGACATAAGGGAAGGGGGAGCTTGCTGCATATGGGGAGGAGGGGAAAATTGTCCTCCAGTGTCCATACTTTCTTCTTGTTCTGCAATAAAACAACCAGTCGATACACTCACTATACAGCTGTTTCTATCAACCAATAATGAAAAAACTTCATGAACGTATATGAAAATTTAACAGTTCTAAGCTATTTAGACTCAGTACATTGAAATAGTAGACATCACTGTAACTTTATTAAAGGGACGAAGATCTACAACATATCAATGTTCATAACAAGAGCTCTAGTAACCGACATCATTTCTATTTCTGTATAGTATTGTACCATAAACATATTTACCTTGTTCTCCATATTCTTCTGCTGAACTTTGCTGAAAAGACAATAAGAAATTACTTTGAACACTTAAAACAACAGGCGTATTGATGCTTTATTTCAGGAAGCTACTACATTCAATCTAAATATAACTTTTTAATCAGCAGCATTTATTTTGAACAATATATGCTACATATTGGAGATTTATTTGTGTAACAGAAAGAATTGAATGTACACTGTAAAGTGTAATAAGAAGTGCATACAACTTAAAAATATTCATGAATCAATTAAGGTTAGAATGTTTACCTCTTGGTAATGATCATGGAGCCTTTCCACAAGATCAGCTTTCAAACCTGAAAAGTCAATTTAAAATAAATAAATTAATGTTTTAAAACAGTTTGTTATTTTATCAACTCTACTACATAAAAACATTTATTAAACCATCTACTGCAATGAATTTAGTTATGGGTTAGTAATTAAACTTATTAAATTACATTATAACAATTTATATTACTCACATACCATACGACCACATTACAGACCAGTACTTGTGCCTAATCATGGATTGTAAAGTTTGTTGTTCAACTTCGCCCAAGGCAAAATTACCTCTATGCTTCCCTTATAAGTTAAGGGTAAGGCAAATGAGATAAGTACTGCATAGCATTGGAATGTACTATAGTCAAAACCTCCTGGATTCTTAAATGAAAGTGATAGATCTACTAGTTTTGGTACAAATAATGTGCAATTAAAACTTATATCCATATGACTGTACAGGAAACAAGCCAAGATACAATTTTAGGGCAAAGTCACTTCTCCGTTCAGCTGAGGTATGGAAAGTCCTACACATGTAACTCCAAGCATTTGTATTCTTTACGTTTTACCTTTATTTCTGATATTTTACTTTTTACGTTTTCTGTCAAATGCAGAGTCATATGGGATATCGTCATTTTCTCGTAGCACTTTTTATATAGGGGCCGATTTCATGCATATAAAATCAAATATTCCACCTATAAAACTTACGACACATTAAGAAATAATCAATTATGGTACAGTTGCAACAAAAACTATGAATGAAACATTCGCCTTGATAATGCAAACTGAGTTCAAATCCGATGGGTAGTCGAGTAAACAGCTCTATGTAATGGCGGAAGGTGACATACAGCGAGTTGTTTACATCGTGATAATTACCATTTTTTGCATTTTTCGTTGGTGTTATGCATGCAACTAAATCAGATTTTGGCAGCATTTGACATATATGTATCCGAAAAACGTGTGGTAAAACAATATAATCCAAGTGTTTAAGTTTGAGCTGAGACTGACTTTGCTATTTATTGAATATTTCTTTCGTTTTCAATATCGACTCGCGTATATTTTCATTTACGTCGGTCAAATCATGCGGTGTTTATTCATACTTGATATTGATGTTAATTAAAAAAACATCGGTTATAGTTTTGATTTTAATTAAATTTCATTGGTTAACATTTCAGTATTGCATAATTTGACGATTTTTAGTGAAACATTAAGCTGTAAGGCTAGTTTCTCATAAGGTTTGAAGGTATCTCAGCTGAAGGGAGAAGTGACTTCTCACAAAAAATTGAGCCTAGTTTTTTCCCTGACTTGTATTTATAAATTGTTTTGTTATTTATAATTACTGTTTGTTTCATTTTCATTCGTAATAAAACATACACATTTTCAACGGATTGTTATCTTTTTAGAATTCATTTTGAATGAATATAAGACTGAAATTCAGACATAAACTTGAAATTTATCCAAATGTTCTTGTTACTCGCTCTACACTTATGTTACGTTCTAAAATTTCAAAGTATAACTCTGAGATTTAGTCTTAAAATGTTTCGACAATTACACACACTTATAAAAGAAGAAATCAACACCTCCAATGAAGAACAATGGATAAATCAACCAAACATAAACCCAATCGGGTCAGACAAAGGCAATTACATGTGTTACATTTATCCATTAAAACATTGCTACACAAAATAATAATTATAATTTATTTTGAGTAAATAATCTTTTACACTACACGCGATAACAATACAGAGGGGTCAAATTGACTTAGCAAGATTAGGGGTCGAGTTGACTTAGGGGTCGAGTTGACTTAGAGGCCGATTTGGTATGGGGTCGAGTTGTCCCGCAGCCCTGTGAGCAACATACATGGAATTAATTATTTATATAAGCATATAGCACAAGTTGTTGACCAGTATTTGCTGGTTTCATTGTGTTGCATGCAGGAAATATATATTTTCCTAAATCCTAACTCACTGAAGATCAGGGGTGCGTTTTATCAAATATTAGCGATGCGATGTCATAAAATCGCAGATCGCTTTCATTTGTGAGTTCATTTGCGATTACCGCTATTTGCGTTTTATCAACACCATCGCAAGTATTCTTTCCGTCAATTAAAGCCGATCGCAAAATTCCTTTTCGCCACTTAGAAAAAATGAGACACCGTCTCCTAAATGACGTCACAGAGCGCACCTGTTTTCGCATTATGTCAAACAGACATGTCGAGAAGCTCGAATTTTACACTTGTAGAGCTTTCAACCACTCCTCTGACATTACCGAGATGAAAAACGTCGTGTTGACGGCTGCTTCTCACAAGATGGCCTCTCAACTCCCCGCCAAACTACGTCATCTCCCGCGGTTTTTGCATAGATAAAACCCACATGAACCGTTCTGTGACTAAGACCGGAATCCAAGGTCACTACAATTTTGTAAACAAATGTTATTTGTGAATGCTCTCCCTTTGCAAAAATATGCATGCGAGTTATTCGCTTACTGTTTACTTTTAACACTTATCATTTTTATGATAACATGTATGTCGGTCATTTTTGCGATGAAATCAGTGGTTTGCGAGTGCCAGAACCCAGTCGCTAATATTTGCGATTTTATACAGGCTAACAGGTGCGCTCGCAACTTTGCGATGTTTAATGAAACGCGATTTGCGATTTTTGTCTGCTATTTTGCGATTATCAGCTGCGATTTGCGTTGCGACCGTTGATAAAACGCCCCCCAGACCCCCGTGCCTTCATCAAACCCCAAAATCCAAATAAGATAACAGTGTGGAAAGGGAGATAACTAACGATAATGATCATAAATTCGCCAGGTCGCTATCTTTGCAACGCTATTTATTCAAACGTTCAAATCAGAAAACATATCGCAAACTTAAAAGATAGGAATCCACCACCGACAAAAATATCAGGTTTTGGAAGAAGAAGAAATTAACTTCGTGAAACATTGTCATTAAAAACGTGTGTAAAACGTCCCACTTTGGGACTATCGTCATATCACCTTAATGAAAAGTGCAGCATTCAAAACGCATTAGTCAAATGCAGGCGAAAATAAATTACCTGACGTGGGTAATCCAAGCTTTGACAAGCGATCTCGCAGTTTAACAACCGTTAATTTGCGAAGATCGCTTACTTCTACGCCGGTAGCCGCCATCTTGTTGTTGTGTGTAAACCAGCGACAAGATCTTATTGAAGCAGAAACAGTGTATTAAATACTGCAAAGTATACTCAATGAACGCAAGTATTAGAATTTATTAGGGAAAAACACTGAATCAAAACGATTTTTGTCACTAAACGTATTATTGACAATACTGTAACTCCCGATAATTGCCACAATTATATATGACAGCCCATAGACTTAAATAGGCAACTTAATTCCGTCGATAGCTTTACAAGATCATTATACAAATCACAGACATATAAACCATGTTTTATAATAATGTCCGTGTGTTTTATATGTCCGTGTACAAATGTAGCATCATTTAGCATGTGAATTTGAGTTACACTTACCGGTAGATCTTCTTCTTCCGTTACAGTACATGATCCCACTCTGGGGCATTTTCGTACAATTTGATGGATGTATGTGTTCATGTAAAGCCAGATACATGCAATACAATTGTAAATAGTCAATGAAACAAAGGCATAATGATTAGTTACTATTTTGATGGGGAAATGCGTGCTAATAGAAACAGCTTACCCGGTACTAGTTCACAAACCACTTTAGCACTTCACTTTTTCAACACTTCATTTGCTTAAGTCATTTATGATATTATTTTGTAGGGTGAACTTTGGGACTACTTTGTTGGGTGAACTATGGATGTGGATGTTTTGAACTTGTTCCCAGTTTTCAGACTTTATTTGTGTTTTGAAAACAGGAACCATTGATGTATGCCTCTCAAATTGCCACACTACAATAAACAGTACCTGAGTGGTACCATCCAAAAATCTCAAGAAAAGGTCATTCTGCTATTAAATCAGTAAAATTATTGTAGAGACCAATCTCTTTAATGAAGGTAATTATTTCCACTCACAGTATCAAATATGGTTTTGATACTCTTGATGAAGTATTTATATCAAACTGATTGGACATTAATGCAGTCAATGAAAATATGTTGGATGGTTACAACAGTAGCTTCGCGACTGGGGCAGCAAGGGCTGTGACAGCCGCCCCAATAATTAGGCAAGCAACGGTCATGTGCCCATCATTAAACTGAGATTTTTCATGATTTTGCTGCCGAAAAGTAGTAAGCAAATTGGAGCGGCAAAATAACTAGCAGTTTCCTAGGCAACCGTCTATTTCAGTGTAGTCTCAATAGTTAATTGATATACAATGTAGTTTGAAAATGTATGGTGTTGATATGTTTAATTGATACATACTGTTAATTTTTATCCTGCTAGTAGCGTGACCGATGACTGTGTCATGGGTGATTAACTAGTGGATGGTCTGAAATTTTTATAGTAAAGGCGGCTAGTTTTTTTAAAGCATCGCCCTGAAAAGGTATAATATAATAATTGCTTTTACTCTAGAAAATAAATTCCGTGGAAGGTCTTACAAATGCTAACATGGATACACCAAATCAACGTCACAAATTTAAATTTCATCAACGTTTGTTTGGAAAAAAGACACCAGAACAGCAGTATATGGTTTCAGAATTTCTTGTGGCTTCACTATGATGAGGTTTTCATGATAAAGTCTTATTCTTTTGCCGACTTATTGCATGTTCACAGAGACGCTACTGATGCCATGGACTTTTACAGTGTTACAAATGACTTTATAAGAGCAAAAGAATCGCGTTCTTGTGTGTTTGAACTGTTTGACAATAATTTCATGAGCTGCATCCCTGTAACTTCTCTGTTATCCAGTGCATTAAAGTTGCTTAAATGTATATACATGTACATGTAGTTGTGTTTGCCTGTTTGTAATTTCTTTACATTATTTTCTCCTAATTTTACAAAACTCACGATGTCTTAATTCAAGAATTTCATCTAACAGAATAAATATCTCAAGTGGCCTAGAAACAGCTCCATTTTCATCCCTATTAAAAAATTAAATCTCGCAGTTGGGACACCTCATCCCATTGCCGTCCTAATGTTCAGGAGCAAGCGGCGTGCCTGTGGTATATGGTGCATCGTATGGAATACATTCTGGTAATATTCTGCCTATATACATGTATACGCTGAATACATCAGTGATCATACTGCTTTGTATTATATGTACATGTTGCTACTTTTCACATTTTTACACATGTTAACCCTTGTACCTTTAAGTCAACTTTTTCTATCTATTTACTCTTATCCTTTGAATTAAATACCATATAATATACATGTACTTATTTATATATTCTTACACATACATGTACATGCTTTACTTTATAGGAGCACATATTGACCATTCATTCGTTGTAACATCATTCCAATATCATCTCCTATCAATCTAACACAAATTTGGACACATGCGCAGACAGTTGAACTTCGTGTACTGGTAAGTGCTATATATGTTGACAATGTAAACAATAGTACCAGTGGTACATAATTATACAGTATGATCATGTTATAGCAAAGATGCAGAGTTCTAAATTCGAGACAAAATATGATTAGCATATAAATATGATGAAACTATAGGGACTAGTAACATTCTTCATAAGCAAGCCAGCATAACTAGAGGGGATCATGGTTTACATAATATGAAGATTGTTACTAACTCCTGTGTATAAAACTCACAGGAAAACAAAACAAACAAAGTATACTACATTAAACAATTTTATTTACATTTCCGTAACTAATTACATCTAAGTCAATCTCTGATGTCTTCCAGGTAATTTCTTTTTCTCTTTCTGTGCATTTTTCTTCAATCGTTTACCCATATATGTATCTATTTGCCCAGATTTCTGTAGCTCCTTGAATTTCTCAGCCAGCTCAAGCTTCTTCTTGTCAGCTGAAAATATAGAAAAGATTTTGTGTCACATGTAAGTCATGAAAATCATGTACACACTAGTTGAAAAACTGACGGTCCGATTTGCTTCAATCTGAAAAGCAGCTATTATCATATATACAGGTATCAATCATGGGTCACAGCTTCGATATTGACTTCAAATGTTCAGAAAATACTAGAATTCTCTGTCAGTCTGAAGGAAATAAAGTGTAGAAGATAACGCTAGTAAATTTCATGAACATATTCTTTTGCTAGTTTTATTTGGAACCCCCCCCCCTGAACTTATGAGTTCAGCATGATACAACGACAGAATGATAATGATTTTGATGCATAGTATCAAATGGATTACATGAAAATTAAAATTGAATAATAAACACCAACTCCATGGTTATGAGACATAAGTAATATTGTACACCTGAATAAAATAAAGTCTTTGCAATTTCTATCACTCCATGGTTATGAGACATAAGTAATATTGTACACCTGAATAAAATAAAATCTTTGCAATTTCTGTCAACAGAAAGACCCAGATTGCAACAAATTTGCATACTTCAAGTTGCGCTGACCATCTTTTTTAAAGATACTTTCTTGTTTTCTACTTTAATAATTATAACATTATATTATAATAACGACAAAAGAAAGAGCAGAAAAACTTGCTATAAGGACAAAAATAATAGCCATATCAGTTTCAAATATTCATACAAGAACAGAAAGCAAACTCATCATACAGCTTGTACTTACATTTCTTGAGGAAATACGGAGTTTTGCCTTCTTTAATGTGTTGTCTTTCTTTCTCTTTCCACTGTTTCTCCAACTCCATTCGTTTACGTTTTGTTTCATCTGTTTGCTCTTGCTGTGTCTAAACAGACAAATATGTAATATTAGCAACTTCTTACATGCGCCCTGGTAAAATACATCTACTTGCAAAGAGACCCATTTCAATACACTAAGTTCATGTTTCAAGTGTTCATTTCAAAAGTAATTTTAACAACCAAGTTTCTATGAAAATGTTGTATGATGATCAATTAATTGTATGGGTGTCCTTCAAGACCAAGTCTGTGCTGGTATGTCGAGTCAAATACACCAACAATATAGCAATATTTGGATATAGCAATATTTGGATATAGCAATATTTGGATATAGCAATATTTGGATATAGCAATATTTGGATATAGCAATATTTGGATACAGCAATATTTGGATATAGCAATATTTGGATACAGCAATATTTGGATACAGCAATATTTGGATATAGCAATATTTGGATATAGCAATATTTGGATATAGCAATATTTGGATATAGCAATATTTGGATATAGCAATATTTGGATATAGCAATATTTGGATATAGCAATATTTGGATATAGCAATATTTGGATATAGCAATATTTGGATACAGCAATATTTGGATATAGCAATATTTGGATACAGCAATATTTGGATATAGCAATATTTGGATATAGCAATATTTGGATATAGCAATATTTGGATACAGCAATATTTGGATACAGCAATATTTGGATATAGCAATATTTGGCAATATTTAGATATAGCAATATTTGGATATAGCAATATTTGGATATAGCAATATTTGGATATAGCAATATTTGGATATAGCAATATTTGGATATAGCAATATTTGGATATAGCAATATTTAGATATAGCAATATTTGGATATAGCAATATTTGGATATAGCAATATTTGGATATAGCAATATTTGGATATAGCAATATTTGGATATAGCAATATTTGGATATAGCAATATTTGGATATAGCAATATTTGGATATAGCAATATTTGGATGTAGCAATATTTGGATATAAAAAATTAAGATTTAAAACATCTTAATGTTTGTTTATCATACAAATGAAGAGAAGCATTTGGTTTCACAAATGTTTTTTGCTTTTCTACATCTTCTGGAAACCCAACATGCTCCCAAACATTATTTTAACCCTTTGAAACTAAGTCTAATATCCTGCAGGGGCTTCCTCCAATTTGTTCAAGCGCTGGGGTAGAAGCCGGAGAGTGTGTAAGGTAAAGGAGAGGGTATAGCCATCCATCTACATATACTTTAACTTTTAACCTTATACAGTATGCATAAAAGTAAGTTAATGTATTTTTACAACATGTCAGACATCAAAGTGATCTACCAGACAAAATATGTTATGCATGAATAATGTTTTACAACAGCCACAATATAATCATCATTACAACATACCATTCTGTTGAGCAACTTTGCCATCTCCTGCTTTTTGTTTTCATCCTTAGTTTTCTTCATTTTCTTTTGTATCAACTGAAAAAAGACAGTTCACATCATCACACAAGCAAACAATGGATTCACTAATAACTAGGGCTGTCATTCATACAACCAATATTAATATACCGTATATTACCGGCCATAAGTCGATCTCAGTCATAAGTCGAGGGTGTAGTTTTGTCTGTAAAAAGGGAAATTTAGGCTTACCCCTTCCATAAGTCGAGGTGGGACTTAGGCAGGATGAAAATAGACTCCCAAATTTGACAGCCAACTTGCGATCTCCCGATTTTCAAAGTAAACATTGTAAATTTTTGTTATGGGGTATTTTTCAGTTCATTCCTGACTGGTTCACTGCAATTAGACTGGTTCACTGCAATTATTTGCCAAACTGATAACCGAAAGTGTAAAATCGGGATACCAGTCAGAAATAATCTCTAAATACTCTCTAAACCAAAATACCACATGACTCTCACTTGTCAAGTTTCACACGTTTCTATTGTATTCAGATATGACAATTGGCAATAAAATTGTTAATTGGCGACTCTGCAAAAAGGGATGACCCCCAGATTATGAGGTGAATTGCAGAATATTGCTATTAATAGCGTATAATATGGATGAAGACATGACATGATAGTAGCAATATAGCAGTGATACGGTGGTGTCAGATCTTAATTTTAAGCCCAGTTTATGTTACCAACTGGTCGTATTTTGTTTGATTTTCATCTGTTACTCGTCCATAAGTCGACCAGAGACTTTTGGTGATTTTTTTTAGTAAAAAAACTCGACTTATGGCCGGTAATATACGGTATCAACAATTATTTCTGTCAATCGATATTCAGTGAACACTTACACATATTGATATTATGGCAGGAAAGGGTAATATAGAGTAATGTTGCTTAGTAGTCGGACGCTTGTTAAACAAATGTCGACAATATAACATAATACTATCAAGTGAAAAATATGGATTAGTACTTCAATGGTATCTTTATTTAATGTCATTGTCTCTGTGCATAACAGATGCATTCAGTAAGACATATAAACATGATCATTGACTAAACGACCCATCCAAAGAGTAACGTGTAAACACTTTATTAGGATAGCCTTACCAGCTTTTCTTTAGCTTTGATGTCATTAAGGAATGAATAATTCTTCGTGAAATGCTGTTCTTGATACTCTCCAGATAAATCATCGAATCTTGGATCACGTCTCACCTGGAAGGACAAATATCGATCAGTATATGTACTACACAGTTTCTCACTATGGACAAGAACACTTTTATATAAAATCTACTGGACTTTTAGAGAATCGATGCTTTATGTTTTATCATCAAGGTGCCATAACAAAATGTCTGATATTTCATTATTCTGTTATAGATACAGAGAACTGAAAAGTTAAAAACACAGCAAATTTTAACACAACTTTATGTCTCCATTAATATATAGAGGATCTTACATGAGTGGTCATTATTTATTGAATTTATTAAACAAGTCTTCTAAAAATAACCGAGTTTTTATCGATTTCAGATGACGAGTTTAATAAAATCAATAAAAAATGAACACAAATGTAAGATTCTATTTATGACATAACAGCAGATATGGCTGATTTTTGCCAAATCATTACCTTAACCTGCTTATATGCAAGCAAAGTATGGCGTGTGTAATTCGGTCTTTGGTAAACAAAAGCCGACACGTCAAAAAGTAGTTCCGACAATTTTCTTTTTTAATTTTCAGCAACAAGATGCGAGTTAAATGATTGTATCACATTTTATATTCAAATTAACAAGACGTTTATTTTCAATGAAATAAAATATCATACTTTGCACTAAATAAATATTTAACAATGTCAACACCATTTTAGCTTGTCGACGTCACGCTTGTTTTGTTGCGACGTCACATGCATGTGAGTTGTTATTTCACTAGTGAAATATCGAAAATAATACATGGGTGTTATTATCACTCAACACTGTATGTTATGTTGTAACAAAAATTTTATCACCACATTTCATTTTTACCTTCTCCTTTGGCACATCGGTCTGCCGTAACATCCGAACTTTTCTCTTTGATGATAATTCCATGGGTCTAAAGGTAAGAGAAGACACTGGCTTTAATTCAGACATGCATATACACAACTTTTTGTTCTATTTCAACAATTTTTGAGAGAACGTCAATAAGACAAAAGAAATATGCAAAAATTAATCCTACAAAAATTCAACTGGCTGTTTTTGTCTTCAGAAAATTTATCACATGGTTGATAGAATGGTACTTCAAACCAATGACACTAATTTAAATATTTACATGGACAACATGCAACAACAAATACAGTCCACATTTGATAGAAAAAATATTAATGCCAATTCAAGACAGTAACAGTCAACAGCAATCAACCACATAATGACAGGGCAAAATGGAAATTTATCTATTACCATATAATGTTCATTTACAGAATAAAGTCAAAGTGAACTAAAGCAGATAAGTGTTCAACAACTGGTTTTGCAAGCATGACACTGTAAAACTATAACAGCTGGCATAGCAAGAGTGGAGCTGGTACATCACTTGTTAATGATCGTTATAACAGGAGAACAGGTGACATCAATATAACAGTGAACACCCGAGGCACATTTTTTACTTTCATATTACCTGTTTTTGTTGTCTCTTTTGAACACTTTGTTCTTCTTTTCATCAAATTTACCACCATGCATTATTTTGTTGAATCTGCAAGAGAAAACATATTTCCAACTCAATGCAACTGTTACAACTTACAGAACATAATTAATTGATCAGTTGTGAACACAGAAAAAGGTCCGTGTTATTCAACCTATGCCTAACACTTAATCAGTCATATTTGATGTGTTTGACTAAGTATAATTAGGAAATTCAGTTAAAGAATAAAGCCACAGTACTATTATCTCAACTGTTGTGTCTGGGTACTTGCTTCAATCATACACCTGTAATTAAAATGCAGTAATACTTCTATAAACAAATGGCTGGTATGCACAGATCAGACAAAACTTTTGCGACTTGTCGTATAATGGAAGAAGTAAGAATCCTTTCCCAATTAATTCAATACAAAGTTATCATTAGATCTTCTCAGAGAAAAATTCACTTTGATAAAGTTAAAAAACACAATGTTTTTAGCTACAGAATTTTTCATGTCATTTACATCCATGCAGTGATACGCACAACTGATATAAGGATAGTTCCTTCCATCAATTGAATACATGAAAATATGACAAACATACACTTTGAGTCCTAACTTCTCCTTTATCTTCATCAAGTCTTCAAGTGGAATATTTGCCAATTCTGAAAACAATAGATATGCATTCAACCAAAATATATATAGAACCAAATCACTATGAAGTATTGTACAACCCTATCACACTTCTCAACACAAATGTATACATAAAACAGAATTAGTTTGACAAAGAAATCTGTGTAGGTTAAGTCACAGGTGGCCGGTGAGTAGCCATGACATTTAAAACCCGCATTGAAATTATCATTTTTTTCACTCTGTATCTTACTATAAGATCAGAGTGAAAATAAAATAAAATTCAATGCGGGTTTTAAATGTCATGGCTACTCACCGGCCACCTGTGGGTTAAGTTACATACAACATTTGTTCTTTATGTCCTCTTTATAACACAAAGTGATACAGTAATTATGTTTTAAACTTTGTGCAATGGTTATTAGTTATAATGTGGTTGTAACAGATTTCTATCTATTTTTGAAGTAAAAAATATGCTCCAAACAAACTTACCTTTCTTCACAGCTTCCTGAAAGAACAAATATAATAATTTTGAGGAAACTGTTTCATGAGAAAAACTTATTACATGTGCAAGTATGGGTAAATGATTATACACAAAACTACATCAAAGCAAACAAATTAAACATTCAATATCTACTGATTATATTTTCCTTTACTTTTAAACATCCCTGTACAGTTGTTGTTATGTAACAATGCTCAGTTATTTTATTTCCAGGTATTTACCGTTTAATTCTAAATACATTTAAGTGAAATGCTTACAAGCTCATCTTCTGGGTTTGTTTCAGCAGCATTCTCGCCAATTTCACCATCACTGATGTCATCTTCAAGTTTGCTGTCATCAGCATCTTCACTGCTGTCCTCATCACTATCATCATTATCATCAACCTCATCTGATTCTTCAGTCTGTTTATCATCCTTAATGACACTGTGTTGATTTTTCAAACTTTCCGATCCTGTTTTTTCACTAGAGACCCCTTTCCTTTCACTATTTACTGCTGCTGTTTGGTCATTACCTAATAGTTCCTCTTCACTATTATTACTGCTGTTTTCATCACTGTCACTATCTTCTTCAACTTCACTATCACTCTGATCATCAGAGTCCTCCTCATCACCTGATTCTATTTCATTGACCCTTTTTCCAGATATTTTCTTTGGACTAAAATCTTGTTCATTGTCTTTGCCACTATAACTTTCAACATCGTCATCCTCATTGCTATCTTCATCAGAACTGTCATCATCACCAGAATTTTCTGTAAGTTTTTTGTCTTTCGTCTGTTTAGAAACATTCGACTTATTTAATATTTTTTCATCTAATGCATCATCGCTGGCTTCATCATCACTGTCATTACCATCTTCATCCATGTCATCATCATCACTATCACTTGAAGAACTGGTAGGTTGTAAAAAGTTAGATTTACTGTCTTTGGAACATTTTGCTACTGATTCTATTTTTTTGTCAACCATATTCTGTATATCAGTTGCAGTTTTTATATTGGACTTATTTAAATTTTGTTTACTCTTTTTAAAAACAGGTTCACCATTATTAATTCTTGGATGAGAACATGCCAGTCTCTTACTACTCATCTTTTTTTGTTCCTTTTCAATATCCTGTTCATTTATGATGTTAGAAACTTGCCTATCAGTTTCCTGTTTTCCAAGTTTACTTGATATTGGTTTCTTAGCACTCATTTTGTTTTCAAACTTTTATCTCAATGATCAACTGGGTAGATCAGGTGTCTATTACTGTCTAGTTTCAGTGGACCTCAACTTTATTCAGTGCCTGAAATGTTAAAAGTCAACAATGACCAAACATGGTACATGGTTACTTATAAGACAAAACACATCAGTCAGAGTTGCACTGAAAGTGAAAGGAAAATGCTGTAAAAAGCAAAGTTCCTTTGTAGGTCACTTCCATAATGCACCTTAGAAATTCATATTTGTGGATGCATATATTTAAACAAAGTTTACATAAGAAGGTAAGTATGGTAAATGTGTATGTTTGTGTCACTGTGAATGGACTGGTACCATTATTTAACCAAATCAAAATTTAAAATGGTGGAACTTGGGACAATAATTAAACTAGCAAGTATACAGAATGTGTGCCCCAATAATCAGTGATAGCTAAGTAATCTGAACATACTGCTTACATTTGGTAACTTCTGTCAAACAACAATAACTTGCCAAATAAATCCATCATGTGGGTCAGTGCTTTTTATTTGGCTAAAACCCCAGGGCTCTCGTTTGCTTTTTGGGACTGGGGCCAGGGTCCATGCAAGGGGGGAAATTTGCATGATTTTTAAAGATTTTTCCTTGGAGGGGGAATTTTCGTACGGTAATATCAAAATGATATAAAAAATTCAAACAAATATCAACAGTTTTATCAACTTTACTGAAACAAATCTAATTTCTGCTTATCAACAAGTTAAAACATAAGTGTTCTGTCCTTCAAATTGAAACGATACGATTTTGAATTATGCAACATTTTTATCCGGAAATAGAAACAACGCTTGTGCTAAAACTGTCCGGACCGGACAGCCGTTTACAGTACGCGGTATTGCAGAGTTACTGTTTCTTGCACTCACAATGTACTTGCTGATTGTCCGATTTTTCATATTTTTTTAGGGGGATTTTTTTTTGGAATAGGGGGAAAAAAACATACTATTTTAAGGGGGGAATGGGGCTGATATTCGGACACAAATTGTGCCAAACGAGAGCCCTGAACCCAGTCAATTATATGGGTCAGTGCCTTTCTTATTTCTGAAGCCAGTGCACTAGGTGACCTCACAGTAAATAGTGTATCATGTGGTACCTGGTAAAAAAACTTTCCAACGTGAATTTTTACTTGATCACCGTTAATTTGGTCAACGCTGTTAATTAATAAGGCGGCATCACTAGCAGGATTCTAAGTGCAGATCTACATTTAACTGAAACATTTTGAATCGCATCTATTTCAGGGAATTTCATTCAATAATTAAGTTTATTGTCATTCCAAAATTATTATTGGCGTTGAAGATATTCTCTTATTGTCTTACATTGTCGATAAAAGGTATCACCAGGAGCAGGAAAAATCTTATTATTCTTTTTTATTATACCTCACGTGATTTATCCATGCAAAATTCACATATACACGCTAAAAGAAAATCCGTAATATTACCCTGCGCCATAACGTTTTTACCCTGTGACACGTGTTTGCCCTCGCGCGGGTCTAAAAATAGATTCCTGGAAATTCACAGTGCGAGTCAAATATGTCAATGCTATTATATTATATATTATAAATATCAGATGGCTTCCCAGTGAGACAGTACATATTTTCAACTTTCGAGAAAATACTATTACCCTCATGTTGACAATATGTCACACAGGAAGCCATCTAATATTTATATAATATTATAGCATTGATATATTTTACTCAGAACTTCCAGATCAAGAGGTCAGTTTACCTATCGAATGGATCACATATATATATGAAACGTCCAGTTTCACATATACAAACGTCTTTAACATTATTTGAAGTTTTAGCTTGTCCGTGCCAACATGCTAAATATATAATTACCTAAAACTTGAAGTTTTGAACAATAGTACTTTTCAGAACAAGAAGACAACCAAATCAGTGCATTCAAATTATGTTGTTCTAGCAAATAAACCCTATACAGAATGCCATGAATGGATTATCATCGTTACTTTATCTATACATAAAAAATTGAATCATTCATGGATGAGTACAGGATTATTATGTCAACTGTATAGATAAAAAGTTGATTATCGCATCAATTTGGTACGTAACAGTCATCTATCAACACAATTAAACATCTTTAAAGTAGACATTAATATCTATTTCACAACATATGTAAACAAATTAATAAACCCACCGTAACTGCAGCAAAACGTGGAGACTGTCGCGAAAATGTATGAAATAAATAAAGAGCAATTCTCACAATACATTTTTATTACGACACCGTTCTGTGATTCGTAGACGCCTATCGGCAATCAAACATTTTAGTGATCGTGATTCTGAAATATGTGGCAAGTGGTAAACTATGATTTTGAGTGAAATGAGTTGATATTTATGCAAAAATGACGGGAGATCCAGTGAAAAGTGTTCCGTTACCGAGTGGTCCAGCGTCCCTCTGCTTCGACAAGGATGAATTTATGAAGGTTTGTGGCTTTTGTTAGATAGCTGTCAGATTTGTTTGGGCCCCAATTGGGGTTGTGTATTCAATTTCAACGTTTATTTCATGTTATAGATTTATAAACAGTCCTCACTTAGCAAAGAAACATTTGTTGACAATGACAAGTGATTATTTAGAATTACAATGTAGTGGTGTGGGGTCAGACGGCCGCCAGTTAGCTCAGTCGGTAGAGCGCTATACTAGTGTTTAGGGTGACATGGGTTTCGAGCCGCACACCAGACTCACTTTTTCCGCTTGATCTACTTCAATGGTGGCAGCGGTGTTTGACAGCCCACGTTGGTTGAGCCCCAAATGCCGGACGGGGTAGGAGTGTAATGGTATGGGGTCAGTCGGCCGCCCGGTTAGCTAATTCGGTAGAGCGCCATACTAGTGTTTAGGGGGTCGTGTGTTCGAGCCCCACATTGGGCGCACTTTTCTGCTTGATCTTCTTCAGCAGTTTATGAATTAAAAATGCCTATCAAATTGCCTGTTACTTACTCTTGTTGCCTTGGCTCACAGTTCTTGTTTAGGTACTGGTATACAGGTTGGTTCGTAGTGGTACTGTGGTAGCCATGGTATAGTCATTGTACTATTTTCAATTTTTTGTAGGCAAGCATTATCTACAGTAACCATTGATTGTGTCAGATCTTTGATTTGTGACATTATTCTGACCTATTATCTTACAACATTTTTGTTGTAAACAGTGTACAATTGAATATAATTATATACCGTATATACTCGCCCATAAGTCTATCTCGACCATAAGTCGAGGGGTATACTTTGCTGCTTAAAACTCGGTATTTTGCTTGCACCCGCCTATAAGTCGAGGCCAGATTTTCAAAGAATGAAAAGTTGGTTACAGTCTAGTCATTTATTACATCAGAATTCCCACTCACTTAAAATATTGCGTACCAGTTTAAATCTAAAAACATTATGAGAATTTACGGTAAATACACCGTCTGGTAGCTCTGTGTGACGTCATTCCCAGACACAACAATCCCAGTGTTCTGTGCTAAAGTTTAACCAGCAGTCGTATTGTGACAGTTTGTTTATAACACCTGTGTGGGCCATGGACATTTTCACCTCATTAACACATGTAAGATATTGTCCTATTATTTAACACTTCTGAGGCTTTCGAAAACTGTGAAAAACTTAACCAACGAACACATTTATTTTAAAGAATAAAACAAAACATTTTGATCATAATTTTGTCGTTTATTGTTATTAACAACAAAAAGCTTAATTGTAAAAAATACTTTACCGGGCAAGTAAAGAATCATTTTTTACTCCGAATATAAATGCGTAGGTTATTACTTACGATAGTCAGACACAACAATAGACGATTTTGAACTTCCAGGGCACACACTCCTCCCTTTTCTATTTTTTATTTTCACTCCTCCCTTTTCTATTTTTTTTTTTCACTCCCTTTTCTATTTTTTTTTTTTTTTTTTTTTTTAATATCTCGCCCATAAGTCGAGTTGACTTTTTAGAGCATTTTCAAAAGCCGTTTTTGGTCGACTTATGGGCGAGTATATACGGTACATGTGAAATACATTTATAGCACATATTTATAGATTATTAAGATGCACAGTGCAGCCTGTCCCGGGAGATAACCTTCGGAGAGATACTCATTTGGCTCTTGTTGAGAGGCTGTTGCTCTAGAGAGGCTCAATTGATGCTTAATTTATACTAGAAAAAATTGATACTGTTGTTGAAGAGACTTTGTAGCGAGGTTGTTCTTGAACTTGATGGGGGCTGTTTTGGGGAGGTTGCACTGTTAATAATATTACCTTGGATTTAGATATTTTTTAATTGTGTGTGTTATAAGATATAGCCTGAAATTGATACATTCTGTTCTTTGATATTCTAGGATGATTTCAATGTGGATCTATTTGTTTTGGAATGTAGACGGCGGGTACAACTGGAAGATTTTCGGGATGACCTGTCAATTTACCTTAAAATTCTCCGTAGTGCCATGATAGAGCTTATCAACAAGGACTATGCAGATTTTGTTAACCTGTCAAGCAATCTGGTATGTTAATTTGACTAAAATCTCCCACATTAATGTGTAATTAAATCAATATATATAATCAGTTTAATCAGAGGGATATAATGAAAGTCTTAATTCAAATTGTTTAAATATCTGTATTCTGTAAAGGTTTCCACATATGAGATCTCAGATAACTATCAGTTAATTGATTATTAATGATACATTTTCTATTGATTGTATGTTTTAGTTGATGCATGATACTCTTATTTTGTCTCATATACAGGTTGGTATGGACAAGGCAATAGGAAGTTTGACGTCGCCATTAAATCAACTGAAACAAGAAGTCCTGGTATGTTGTTTTCTTAAATTTAGAAAAACAAATTTTGTTTAAGATATTGACATCATTACATATTAAACATATCTGGTGAAGATTATTTAAGTTAACTTGAGAATGGCTAATGAGGAATTAACTCCAATTAGCAAATTGAAATAAATTGGATTATTATTACATTGATAATTAATGCATTAGATCAATGCTGACTTGTATATTGTAGAATGTAAGAACTTCCATGGATGATGCTATTTCTGCTGTTGAGGAAAAATTAAGGAAGAGGCAACAAATCAAGCAAGGAAAGGTAACCAGGCTTCTTTAGATTTCACCAAATAGGGACAGCCTCAACTAGACTGAAAAATATCATGGTGTTCATCTTTTTTACTTAACCAAATTAATTCTTGCAAAACATGTCAGACATTTTAAGTGTAATGTATGTAACAAACTTGATACTAACTTTAAGATGTGTATTAAAAACTGCCAAACTGAATTCCAATTGATTTTTGCTCACCAGAGTCAATGTTTAATTACGGGTTTTATACTTTGTTGTTTTTAAAATACTATGTATTTTTGCAGGCTTGTATTCAAAGATTGATTAATATCACAGAATCTGTAGACAAAATAGAAAGACTTCTAGGTATCCACACAGCAGTTGGAGGGGATGGGACATCTCATGCTGGGTGTGTATACTTCAACATCATTGACAACTTACTGCAGTTTGAAAATAAGATGCCTACTTCTACTTCACAAATATCAATTGTTCTTGTTTTGTATTTGATTGAAGTATATTTAGATAAACACTGAATTGGTCAAACACATTGGAATTAGTATGATAGTATGAATCATTAATATAGTGTGCAAAACTACTGTAGACTCTTCTTTCAAAAACTAGCATCTATTTTTGCCAAACACCCTCATATTAATGCAGTTCAGTTTGTTAACACAGTGTGTTTATTTTTAACTCCTGTATAGTAAACTGTTATTCTGATGGTGGATTAGTTTCAGTATAGTTTGTTGAACATGAAGAATGTTGCAAATATTTACACTTGTATTGTAATGAAAAAAATTGTTTTACTGGTTATGGTATGACTTGAACAACCTCAGAAATAAGCTATTTATTTATGTAATAGTCTATATTCTTTACAGGCACTTGAATGGTCAACTAATTGAGAGAGTTGCTACAGAATTTAATAAACTTCAGTTTTATGTAACCAAAAGTCGAGGTCTACCACTTGTGGAACAGATTAAACCAGTATGTATCTTTTTAAAGTCAACAAATTGTGTATTGAAGATTGTCTGCTATGTATAGGATACATTTATTACATTACTGTCTGTGTACAGTCAAACCTGTCTGTAAAGACCACCCATGGGAACAGCAAAATGTGGTCTTTGTTTACAGGTGGTCTCTATTAACAGATTAAATATCATTGAAAATGGTCTGATGGGAGATAAAATTGGTGGTCTTTGCAGACAGGTTTTGCAATAGTGGTCTTTGTTCGCAAGTGGTCTTTAACACAGGTTTGACTGTATATGTATACTGGGACTGAGTGATAGCACTTCCCTGTGCTAGTCTTTCAAGTTTATCTAGATGGATATTTAAATACTTTGCTACGAAGTACCGCACTTGCATACTAGTCATGCTTTATTGTAAATTTTTAATGTGGTGGTTGACTTCTGCTTGGGGGTTCAATTCTCACCGGTGATGTAGAATTTCAATGTCCAGCAAAAGGTCAATACTTAAACCTTAGCTGTTTTTGTGACTTAAAATCCCATTACACACCGAAATCAACTCATTAAATTATATGAGAATTGAATTGTCTTTGTTTCATTTTCCAGAGAATTGCAAGTATCACAACAACACTACAGTATAGTCTAGAAGGCTCATTTTTAGAAGGATTAGATGCAGGAAATGTTGATATATTGAGACAATGTTTGAGAACCTATGCTTTGATTGATAAAATCAAGGATGCAGAAACACTGTACAAACAACATATCGTCAAACCATACATGGAGGAGGTTGGTTGTTTTCATTGCTTATTGTAAATTGAATGAACTTTTATGCTTGGCATATTATGTCCGGAAGCAACTCGGAATTACAGATAAAATTCATTTTGTTTCAGATAATTGTATTTCTTAGTATTTCATCAGTAAGAAATACTTTGTGAAGATTCAACTTTCTTATTTCCCCTGTTATAGGTGTTACAAAGAGTTTGGAAACAAAATATTGCTATCCTTTCAGTTTTGTGCTAGCTCTGATATATAAGCTCAGTCATGGCGAATGACTTCCAAGACTTGTCGGTCATTTGGTCTGACAACCTTGGAAAACATGTCGGACCGAATGCAAACTTGTCGGTCCGAAAACATGTTGTTAAAAATTACGGGCCGAAAATTACCGCTCATTTCAAAGTGAAAGTAAACAAATCAAACACAAATGTGCAAATAATTGGCTTATTTCGTTAAATAACAGTTAAAAATTATTATTTACTTTCACATTCACTCCTGAAATGCCTTTTTGACAACACAATCAAAGTTCAAATGTTCGAAAGACAAGCGAATGTACAGACAATTGGTGCGCATAAGAAGACCGCATTGTGTAAACAGCAATGGATGTTGTAAAACCCGTACAACCCGTACCGTTCCGTATCGGACATACAGACCGACGCACAGGCATTCTGTATCGGACCTGGTCGTTTTTTATCGGTCAGGTCCGACTGACCGATGGGTATTCGCCATGACTGTAAGCTGAGTCAAAAAAGAAAATGTGCATAGCGCCTTTTTGCTGTTACTTTGTAACCCAATTGAATTATGTTGGTCAATATACACATCAAGATGCAATACAGATAACAAAAAATATACCACCAACTAGAAATTAAAATGATCTTTCAGTTGGTACCAAATATGTCCATGTTTAGCCCCCATGGTATTAAAAAAAGGTCTCTTTCTTTGTTTGACTAAGCATCGTTTGTATTGTTTTATTATGAAAGTATTAGTTGACAGATCAAATCTTCTTAAAATTTCTGATCACATGTTCTTGTTGTTTTAGGTAATTACTGAGCACTTTATTAAATCCAATCACAATGGTTTGAAAGGACTGTATGATAAAGTTCTACAATTTATTCCACAACATTGCAAACAGGTCATTGATGTAACCTCAGGGACCTCCATAGGGTATGTTTTATTTTCGTAGCACATGGAATTCTTCCCTTTGGGTGTGGTAATTAATTTAATTTGTTGCGTATGAGTCAGAATTTTGGAACAGCTTACTTTGTCGGGATGTCAGTATAGGAAATATTGACTTTCATTATAGGCATTCATTGTAGAATTTGTCAGTTAGTGCACATAGATAATTAATAAGGACTTTTTTGTTTAAATTACAGCTGCCTCCGCCATTTGTGTCATTTGATTGTTAGTTTTGTCTGTATATATTTGTCTCAATGTACTAGCCATACTGTATAATATTCTAAAAAGACTTCACTCTGAATTTGTCAGACTATAGTTTGAGACTTCATAATTTGTATCTGAAAGCTTCATTGTATTATTGATGTAAGCTTTCTAGATGATATGATTTTTTTCAGTCAATTTGTTGAATCTGGAAAGAGTGTTGGTTGATATTTTCTATACTTACTGATATTTGTTGTATAGTTCTAGTGAAGCTGTACGTGGCTACGATTTCATAGTGAATGCAGTGTGGCCTGAGATTGTGAGTAATATTGAAGCAAAGACGAGCTCAATATTTGCACCAGGAAATCCGAATATTTTTCATGCTGTAAGTTGTCAGTTATTTACTTTGTTTGTTTGTCTGTCTGTATGTTTGTATGATAAGCCACACCTACTGAGCACCATCTGTAGGCAAGGAGTGTTAAAATAGCCATCAAAGTATGGATATGTTCCTTGTAAATATCCGAACTTGATACAATAAATAGTATTTTGTTTTGGAAGTTCACATATTTCTTTCATGGAATTACAATACTAAAGTTTTCAAGGTTTATATAAGTTTGCTTGGCATGGAATTATGTAAGTATTTGTGTCAATTATAATGAAACTAAAGAGGAAGTTAAAAACTTACTTCTGCATTTGGTAAAATTATACAAGAATGTATTGAATGTTGCATTAGACATTGCAGCCAAATATGCTTGGTTCTGGATATTGTATGAACTATGATGTTTATGTCTATTTACGATAATCCTTGTGAAATCTGCTAGTCTTATTGCTTTTTGTTCCATTTGTTTTTTTAGAAATACCTTATCAGTATGGAGTTTTTAGACAAGTTTGAGAGACTTTGTGGTTCTCAGGCTAGCGTTAAACGTTTACGGGACCATCCAAGCTATCATACGTTTATCAGCAAATGGAGTTTACCTGTTTATTTCCAAATAAGGTAAAACTTATTTTATATATCTATTATTGAACACAAAACACATTTACTGAAATGTTTTATATGATAATCCAGAGTTTCTATTGATTTAAACTTGTCAGGGTGTTTTATTATTTCTTAAAGTAATAAAAACTGGAATAGTGTTAAATAATAAAGATTTAGGCCTAAAACGTTTGTCAGGTCACCAACAGCATTATATAGAAAGGATGGAAATTGACTTCCAGATCTACTATCAATATTATACTGTGTGTCAGGGCGGAACAAACGAACAACATTGCATGCATTCAGTTTTACCTTGATTCGCATAATAAGTAGATATTGTGTATTTTAATTATTCCGTACATATTTTTATTCTATTTCTGTCCTATTGCAGGTTTCAAGAAATTGCTGGAGGATTTGAATCATCATTGTTTACAGCTTTTAATATTTCACCATGTAAGTATGGCTGTTATATAATTACAACATAGATAAAAGTTTATGTATGAATTTATCTTGATTGAGAAGAAAAAATGTGGCTTATGTTTATCTGGTATGTTTGTATGATTCACTTGAGGTGTGAACTTGAGTGCTGTTTTTTATGTTATTACTGGGGATGTAAACGATTAACCGGTTAACTGTTCAAACATCTGGTAATCGGTTAGTAAAATCATTATCCGGTTATTCGTTTATTTTTATGAAAACATCTATTTTTCATTTTGGATTTTTTTTTTTTAAATAATTGAAATTATTGATATTTCTTTATATGGTTAATGTTCAGTATTTATCAGATATAAAACCCTATTCTAACAATATATCCGTCAGAATATAGGTCTAGTTTGCCGGTGTCATGGTAAAAATATACACGGAAAAATATGAAACGCCAACCTAATGTCATGTTCGGTTAACCGTTCGGAAGATTAAACGAATAACCGGTTAGCAAAATAACCGAATATTGACATTCCTAGTTGTTACATAGATTTTCCAGTCCATATTGTTTTTTCATATACTGCAATAATTGTACAAAGCAAGATGATGTATATGATTCTTTGATCTTAATCACTCGAATACTTTGCTTCAAGGACTTAGACTGCTTCGAATGTTTGGAAGGAAAATTGACCCAAAACAAAACATTGTTGCCATTAATTGATAACTTTAAGACTCTCAGGTTTAAGTTTATATTGCATTTTATATTACAGCTGGTTCACAGTTTCATCTTCATTCAACACATGAACTTTGGTCCTGTCTTCAAAACTGCTGGCATGAAGATGTTTATCTAGCTCCTTTAGGTCACAGATTTTGGAAACTAAACCTACAATTATTATCTAGATATGCTACTTGGCTCGTTGAAGCTTACAAAGAACAGGTTGGTTTTGATATTTTTACTTTGTTTTTCTGTACAGAAATGATAACTCCAAAGACACGAATGATATTTTCAGTATTCTGAGGTAGATCTCAAAAAGTGTGTTATGTTTTTCTTAGTGTATTATAGTCTTTGAAGGATATTATTATTAATGTTATTGAATTCTGCACTTCCAGTTTTTATGTAATGCTCAACATGTCTTTGACTTCATGGAGTTCCAAACTTTGTCATCTAATGAATTTTCTATCTGTGAATATAGAAAGTAGAAGTTATTGATAATTCTTGTTTTTAATGTCACATAATTATTTGATTAGACACCCTGCATTGAAATTTTGTAGATAACTGATAGGGTTGACTCAGTTCCTGATTCTAAGACTAAAACTACAATTGACAAAGTTTCAAATGGACCAGATACTCTGTTGTCAAGTGGACAGACTGAAGGACGAATAACTCCTACATCACAAGGGCGAGCTACTCCGACCCCACCACAGACTCCTCCCATCACAATGGGTCAGATTATCTCCCTCATATCAGATGCAGGAAAGCTCACTGACCTGGTAAAGTTTGCTAGAAATTTTGCTCATAATTGTATAATGATAAAGGTGTTATTTTATAATGGAGATGCTAACATTATTTACATATAAAGCTTAAACAATGTATATTTTACCATTTTAATTTTTTTTTTTTGCCTATTATCGTTTTTTTTTGGAAACAAAATTTCCAAACTGAATGTTTTCTTATGACATGATTTTCATTTAGTTTGATTTTCGTTTCAACATTAATATCTGCATTAATGTTGATATGTATCTATGACACAATACTGAATATTCAGTTGTAAATTCTTACATTTTATTTTGCAGCTTCCAGAATTTTTCGACAAAACTGTGATGTCATGTTTCAAAGGACTTAATGAAGAAACTTGTAAAAATTTAAAAGGTATAAAAAACATTCACATCTGTGAAAAACAAGGCAGACACATAATTGACTGTGTATTAATCGTGCTTTGGTTTATTTTTGGAAGATAATGAAATCTTAAATTGCATGAGATTCCCTGAAAATCATTTTACTGCAATGTTTTTCAGATGTATATAAATATATATATAAGAATACTGGGCTGAGTTTTGTCAGCATCCCAAAATATGTTTGTATTGTAGTCTTTTGAGTCATTTATTGCCGTTTGTATTTAATTTGATTATAACTGTCTTTTCACATTTAGTTTAAAGATGTATCTGGCTCATCTGAACCTAAAACATTTTGAGGGATTTCATCCAGTATTGTTGTTACATAGTCTAAACCATCATTAATAAAGACCATTGCCATGTATAATCGTTTAAAACAATCTTGTTTAATCATATTACTAACGAATAAAACTAAGAAAAAACACCCGCTTGTTAAAAACTGGATGTTTTTTAATCTATGATGAAACAAATGTCTTTTTTCCAACAAATACAGATAAATAAATTATAAAAGTATTCTGTGATAAAATGCATATTTATTGAAGTTTTAACTAGATAAAGTATAGTTTTCATGATTGTTTAGGTAAACAAATGAACAAAAAAATGAATATATCTTTAAGTGCCAATATACTAGGGAATGACTATTTTGAAGCCATCTGGTCTTTGCATATTTTCAATTTATTCACTAAAGAACCATACACAAGTGTTATCAATGTTTATATGTGTCTTCTACCAACTAATTTTATATGCTTTGTCTACTCTAGATTGTATTGAAGAATGCAAATGTGCAATACAGAGTCATCTCCCTTCGTTCAGAGACTACATTGTGGCAGATGTGACTAACCAGTGTTCAGTACATCTTAAACAAGTTAATGACATTCCACGTCTTTATAGACGAACAAACAGAGAGGTATTGTATTTACGTTAATTGTCAAACACAATTTAAATGGTGATTAGTAGATACATTTTATTTGTAATTCTGGTATAGACTAATTTGACTATTTCTGTGATTAAAGTCATTCACATAACAGCATTTGACTCGCTGAAGCATTCAAATATTCTTCAAACATTGACTGATTCCCCTCCAGTTTATTTGTTGTCTGGGAGTATACAATTGTTTTGGAATATTTTTAAGTCAACCAAGTTAACATTTTATCCAAATCTATCAAGTTCTGTAAGATTGAAATAGTTATTAATTCTACTGATATTGTTGTATATTTTATATTGTAGGTTCCAAGTAAACCATCAATGTACATCACAACACTGGTTAAACCTCTTACCTTGTTCATAGGGGAACACAATGATGTTCTAGGGGACCAACAAAAGATTGATGTCTCATCTCAGGTCTTCACGAATATTGCTGAGCAGTAAGCTAGTTTAATGTTTAATGCTTTGTGAAATGTTCAATCCTCTTTTGAATCACAAACGAAAAAGACGAAAGCTCTTTGACAGGGCATTTGTTGTAATGATTAGGAGCTGTTTAGTCACATAGTATGCAGTCAGTTTCTCTTCATAACATTATAATACTATTGCAGTTGTTTCTGAGAAACATTTTACATTAATTTACAATTTCCTTTACAGCACTGGAATGTTTTAGTTACCATCTTTTATTTGATTAAATCTTTAGGCACTTGGCCAACATGATGTTCAGTGTTTTCCTGTTTGGTCTGTGCTTCTAAAATGATTCATTCTTGATGTTCATGTTTCAGGTATTTCACTGTTACCTCAGATGTTCTTACTTCTGTCAAGAAGATGGAGGACAGTTTAAAACGCTTAAAGAAAGTACGAGGAACAGAGAAAACTGGCGGTTCACAGGGAATGTCCGATGACGACAAAATTAGGCAGCAAATTATCCTAGATATCAATAGCTATGGTGATCAGGTAATAATCGGTTTTTGGTGGCCACCATTGCAAAGTGATATACATGTATATATATATTCCAAATATATAGTCTCCTAAAATCCTTATTTATTTAAACTTTTACAGTAAGTTCAGTTGATTGAGGTCGTGTATTAAAACCTGGTTAATGCTGACGGTTTCCATGATGCTTACCCTAAGATAGTCAAACTGTAACAAATTCAAATCCATTTGTCTTCTATGTGTACTTTCATCTCAATCTGTTTCATGCTGTGGAATATGCTTGTGCTGGCTGAACCCATGAAAGCATTATATCAATTGCATTTGTTTTGAACTGATCGATGTTCCTGTTGTTTTTTTTCTAATTAGGGATACTCTGCTGACTAATTTGGTAACCAAAATATTCAAGTGTTAATAACTTACTATTTATCTTACATCTTGTTGTACAAAAGGCCCAGTCAGTCTTTTGTGCAACAGTTTTCTAGAAATAAGTAAGTATTCATTCAGTCATGAACTTGTTTTAAAGTTCTTACAGTGACTAGACTATTATTGTAATAGACATTTATAAGTTTAGTTTTCACTTCCCATGAATCAAGAACATATCTACCAGTAATGAGTCAGACAAATAACATTCTCTTTGTTATGTCCGATATTTCAAGCATATAATTATGTAATAATTGAAGTTTGTTTCTATGTAAGTACTATAAGATTATTTCAATGTTGTTAATACATGCTAATTAATTTTCTAGGTGAGCAAGTTTGGTGTTGACAGAACAACGGTTAAAACTTACAGCAAATTGTTAGAACTGTCAGATGAAGCTAAATCATCAATGACATCCGTCAATACAAACAGTAGCTGATGGGATCATAATTGATGGATTGAGTGGTATCTCCAGAAAAATCTACATGAAATTCATTTGTTCAGATGTTGAGGAATTATCCATAATGTTTCTCAGACCATTTGTGGTACCAACAGCAACAGCGCTGGGTCGATTGTTCTTTAGATTTTTTGTGTGTTCACCATTCCCAACGGAATGAAAAAACTCCAGCAGGGAAGAGTCAACATTGTATCTTAGGGCCAATTTCAGTGGGATGTTGGGATACTACAAACGAACGCTTTTTACAGATAGCCCCAGGATTTGTTACAAGAAGTATACTTAAAGTCAGTTAGGAAAAACAATCTCTATTCTCATTGCACTAACAAGGAGTATTCTTGGCATTGTGTTACTTGATTCACATGATTATTATATTTCCTGATGCAATTTAACATGAAATGTGATGCCATCATAATATTATCATGTTAATGCTGCTGTTATTGTTTGCACTGTTAGCCAAAAATAAAAGTTCATGCAAAGGATGGTTGGACTGATTCATAATGTTGTTGTACTGTCAACTGTGAGTGAACTTCCATGTTAAACATTTCATTTTGAGCCAAGTTCGGTCAGGAATTCTTCTGTTGTATTGTATTGTTTCAGAAAGGGAATATGATGACTGTTTATTTTGCTGTATAAAATTGTTGGTGAATTGATACTGTTCGTATCATGAAAAGCATTTGTTTGAGGCAGGGTTAATTTCAACTTTATTTGCCAAAGTAGTGAAAATTTATTGTTGAACATAATTTCCAATATTTTGTGATTGTAGTCTAGAATTTAACTAACTTTTAGTCTGTAACAGTCTCGAGATTTGTTTTAGAGATCAAAAGAGGGGATAGGAGTCATCAAACAGTAATAATAATTATTTTATTTAAAGAGGCAACACCGTTGAGCAAGTCCAGTGTTCCCTGCGAGTCTCTACTTTCGGTCACATGATCAGTCTATTTCAAAGGTTTGATTGAATTAACCACTTCCACTCCTGTAAAAAGTGAAATGTCATATACATACATACCATGAAGTGCAGATATACATGACCCATTCAAACGCTGTGGAGTAAATAGCCTTTCTTGTACACTAGCATTATTGGCACATGAACACATTTTGATATTTTTACCCTACATTGACTGATTATGTTACAGAACATTGTTACTGTTTTTACAATCTCTGCGACTGTCTTATGACATATTGTATGTGGGTGCATTCATCACATTCAGTGATGCCTCGTATTTCAGGATTTACTATATTAGTGGCTTCACTAGCCTGTATAATCATTTGTTTATAAAGATGGGATTGCTATTTATATATACACCGTAAGGCAACATTGTGATATACTGTACAGAAATGTATACTGTAAATAAGGGGATATAATATGATGATGCTTTGAAATTTTGCTTTTTTTTATTTTGAAGCTAATACCACCAGCATTTACTGATGGTTGTTGTCTGTTGAGGGTACATGTATATTTGAATCCTCCATCGTTTTGTTAGTTGTCCTTTACCAAATCACGTTCCCTTTTCTTCTTTATTCTTTACGTGATCTTTGTCCATCTCTTCATTTGAATTGCTCATTTGTTTATACACAAGTACAAGTACTTTGGCATTGAAGGCATCACATGAAAATTTCTGATCATTGATTTATTCTGTATTTTTATATCACATAGTACGAAACAGATATGTGTATAATCATGATGTACTTGACTTGTAGGCATTCATGTTATTATGGAATTAAGACTTAATCATGTGATCAGAATTTTATATGAAATGATAAAGATGTATAACTTTAGTTTAAGGCTCAAATGAAAACATCTGATGAAGTATACTATATGCCTTATATTCTTCATGTATACTTAAGACATCTTTAACAGGCACCCATTAATCTCCGCTTCTGTCATGGGGTACAATTGCCGTTCTTGTCGAGAGGACCCATGATAATCATGCACCTTGGCATTTCACCAATCATGACAAACAGATTTGTACCTTATCACGAGTGATGGTTAAATGTTGCATTTCTGCATCTAGACGCGACTCGCATTACTGATGTATCTAAAATCTATGGTATGTTCGAGTGAACATGTGGTACGATTTATTTATTATGTATATGGATTCATTATGTATATGGATTCAACGATAAGCAGTGATACTGTTCATTGCTAGGGTTCTATGACCAGATTGAGTTATTGTTATTGCTATAGATGGCAATTTGTGGCATAGCTTATTGCTAATAAAGGTATTTTAATGATATTTCCGAGTTGTTTCATTGTATTCCCATATTTCCTGTACATGTATGAAGTAGTTTGTGAGACTTTGAAGTTCAAGTATTTATTCTATTAACACCATTTCCATTGTTGATGAAAACCTGTTTCACCAAGTTAAGACCCAGTCTATGTTTAACTATGTTGTAATATTCTTCATAGTATATTGTGGTAAAGAATCAAACATTACTGATACTAAAATGTAACCTACTGGTGAATGAATGTTAGATTTAAATCACAGTATATCAGGCAAAAGCAGGTAAGAGTATTCCATGAGGAAATGCTGCACAAGAAGTCCAATTATCATTACACATACACTTCAACATCTTTTCAGCAACAACCTCATTTTGACATCAATTTTCCTGCAGTGAAACATGACTTCAAAATTAACCTGTCCTCAACTTGCTCTGGGGAGGTTGCACTGTATGTTGAACAGCTCTGTGAAGGTTGCACTGTATGTTGAACAGCTCTGGGAAGGTTGCACTGTATGTTGAACAGACATTTTATCCTTTCAGTTGCACAATTATTTACAAAGAATCGGATCGGAGGCAAAGGGTTCGAGGGGTAAAGTGCTCGACTCCTGAAGGTCATGAGATTGATGTACAAGTACTAGTAACGTCATCAAGAGTGACGAGTGCAAGTTGTAAGAAATAGTTTCCCAATCAATGTAAAATGAATGTGTTAAACCTAAAGAATCAGTATCATGTGGTCTATCACATAGCAATTATATTTACTGTACAAAAACATTGCCTCACGTGACTTCACTAGAATAAAGAGAATAATAGGATATAAGCAACAATATAATTATGAAAGGAGATTTATTCCCTGCACCAACAAGAAACATAAAACAGAAACAAACGATCAAACATGAAACAAGTGTTTATCAAAATGTAAAAGAAACATGAAAGGCATCCAGTGACAAAAATAGAACAAGACTTGCATGTTATGAATAAAGAACCTAGCTATCATTGACTCCTGCATACATATACATTGTATCTTACAATGAGTGTTCTTTCAATGAATTGATACACATTTACGCGGTGCTTTACTAGGGAAAAAATTACTTGATTACATGTAACAAATTTTTTTTATCCCTGACCCTCAAATCATGTAGTGACCTCTCTCTCTATACAAAGAAAATAATAAAAATTCCCAACCTACACATCCAACATTTTTCAGCATGTAATAGAAAAAAAGACCATGTAGGCCTTGTATTAAAGCAACACTTGCATTCATTTCAACTATAGTGGAAACAAACAATAATGGCAATTTACTCCATATACATAAAACCTATTGTATAGGGTGTGTGGATCAGTATGGATATGAAACAAAAAGTGATGGATTACAATTCATCCTTAGCTTTGGAAGATGTTGAGCCTGCTGTTTTTGTCTTCGCTTTACTCTTTACCTTTTTGCATGCACTATTTATAATAAGTTCAGCAGCTTTGATGCCAGAATTATAAGCTCCATGCAAGGAATCAATATGTGTTCCTGCCTCCAAGTGAGACCCAGCAAAATATAAATGTGGACACACTGGCTGTTGTAAGACTTTCCAGAGCTCTGGTTTGTTGCCAACCCGTGGATATGATACAGATCCTTGTATGTATTCATCTGTAGACCAATTGGAATGTAAAAATATTGTCATTTCATTAGCATTTACAGTTTCGGCACCAAACATTTCCCCAAGTATTACTGTAACAAGCTCTTTCAGTTCTTTTTCCGGCCTTTTCTCCCACAGTCTAGCTTCATTGCCCAATATGTTACCTATTAAAATTGGATTTCCACTGATTCTATATGCATTAGTCCAAGTTTGCAAAAAACCATCTGAAGCCAAACTTGAAAATACATTAAATGTTCCGACATCTTTTGGCCAAAAAGCTTCCTTGAAACCAACAATCACTTTACTGTTGTAGCCAATACCAACATCTTCAACAGCCTTATACCAGTCAGAAGACAGACGTGGTTCAAAAATGACAGTACCACTTTTTAGCACACCAATTGGTAAAGCTACTACAACAGCATCAGCTACGATCTGTTTCCTGTCCATCAATCTAATTAAAACTTTCCCTCTTTTTTCATCTATCTTTATATTTCGTATCACTTTATTTAGCTCTAATTTTATCGGCATTTCCATTCCAGATCCAGCAACAATTCTATCTAACAAAACATCTACACCATCTACTAATATGCTGTCCCACCCAAAATCACTTTCTATGTTGTATAAAGCTGATGAAAAATTGTGCATGGTAACTGCTGGCAATGATTTAACAATTTTCTGAGCAACTGTAAGATCAATTTCATCCTCACTGTTTGTTAAGTTCACTGCTTCGAACAAGACATCTCTGACTGGTCTATCCACTTTGTCTTGTTTTGCTTTTCTCAAGGCTTCTATCACAGTTTTAAATGTTTCCCTGTATAGGTCTGTTGCATTGGAACCAAAGTAAACAACCTTTTCAGCATTTTCATTGATCATGAGTACTTGCAATGATCCAGAGCTTTCCATTTGTAAATCAAACTCTTTAGCCAGCTCTATTAATTTATTATCCTTTGCTCTTGTGTTCAAGAAAGAAGCTCCTAACTCCACATCTATACCTTTCAAACCACGCTGCCTATTTGTCCAAATTCTACCTCCATAACGATCAGGACGAGCTTCATACACTTTAACATTGAACTTCCCTTCCTTGAGAAGTCTTCTAGCTGCTGCCATTCCAGCCATACCACCACCAACAACGACCACATCTTTTTTATCGGATTCAGTTTTTCCATTAACACTCATGAACAACAAAATGTTCAAGAGTATTAAAGAAATGTAAAATGCATTCATGATGAATATATATACAGATTTAATGATAATTTGAATAATATGGATGTATGATATATACCCAACTTCAGTGTAAAAATGAAACCAAAGCTATAAAACTCAAGAAAAAGTACAAATTCAGTGATAAAGATCTTACGAAAAATAAACAAATAATCAGCTGTAGTAGTAAAACAAATGAACAAATACTAATACACAGTAACTTAACTCAAAGCATACCTAATGCGCATTTATACCATGAAAATAAATGTTCTTTGTTCATTTACACATGATAATGTCAACATTCACACTATGAACAAAACTGTTTGAAGTAACGATCACATGACCTTCAATAGAAGGGCTAACAGTTGTCACATGAAAGAAAAATGAAAGAGAATGATTTTAACAAAACCAACATGATGACAAAAATACAATTTACTTCAAATCTGCCTCAGATCATTTCACAGAACCAGCTCCCATACGCAACTCTCTCTCAAATTGCTCAGATGTAAAAGTACCATCAAGGCGTTCCTGGTTTGGATTGAATACCGAGTATGCACTTAACCTCCCTTTCTCTCTAGGTCCAGTCCGTGTATTTCTATACATAAAATAGGAACAAGTAACCACAAAGTAGACAGCACCAAAACCAATTTCAATGAAGTATTTCCACAGGCAAAACCAAAGAATTATTTTTAAAACGAGAGGTAGGTAGTATCTCCAGTCCTTGTATGATAGTTCAATAGACACATCAGTAGAACTTTCCTGTCTTGAAGGAGCTGGTGCTCTCTCTATCTTCGGTGTGTGCTCGGGAGTCTAGCAAATAAAAAACACAAATTCAAATCTACTATTCATATATATCAATGTGTTTAATTCCCAATAAATACAGTCCAATTAATTTTACAATTTGATTTACGTACTAAATTACATGTAAAAGAACCCTAAATTATCCCTAAATATCTACAAGTCAACTGCTGCTCCCAGCATAACCATTCTTATTCTACCCTAGAACAAAGAAGTACAGTGTATCTATTTTATAATTGTTATGAATACATGTAGCTTGATCCTGCATGCATACATGCTGCTGACAACCATACTATGCATTTATTCATTCACAAACTATTATTTGTGTTGGAAATATTCACCAATGACAGTTTATTCTATACACATGACATTGCTTTAGGCTTTTTATGATTTTATTTTCTGACATGTCAGAAAGAAAAATATGATATAACAAGTGTTGAACGTCTACATATTTAGGATGATAGGTACTCAGGGTTTACCCTAGGATTTTTCAGCTAGGGGTCCTTGGAACCTCGTTTTTTTCACAAATTGGGGTCCTTAGCTACTATAAATAGCATTAAAGAATTACAACAACAACAACCTTAGTAAATATGAAGGGTCGCAGATATGCAGTTTATACTTGACAAAAGTTTATTTAGGGGTCCCAGGGATGCACAGTAAGTGGAAAATGGGAGTCCCTAGAAAGAAAAGGGAGTCAGGGACTCAAGATTTCTGTGTCAGGGAAATCCTGGGCACTGTACGACCAGGGAGATCCTGGGCACTGTACAACCAGGGAAATCCTGGGCACTGTACAACCAGGGAAATCCTGGGCACTGTACGACCAGGGAAATGCTGGGCACTGTACGACCAGAGAGATCCTGGGCACCATAAGACCAGGGAAATCCTGGGCACTGTATGACCAGGGAAATCCTGGGCACTGTACGACCAGGGAAATCCTGGGCACTGTACAACCAGGGAAATCCTTGGCACCGTACAACCAGGGAAATCCTGGGCACTGTACGACCAGGGAAATCCTGGGCACCATAAGACCAGGGAAATCCTGGGCACTGTCCGACCAGGGAAATCCTGGGCACTGTACGACCAGGGAAATCATGGGCACTGTACGACCAGGGAAATCATGGGCAATGTACAATCAGGATACTTCTAGCCTCGGACTGTAATTTGTAAACAGACAAACTTTAGTTATTTGGTAATACATTTCAACTGACCAATGGAAATTCTCAGATATTGTTTTAATAAATAGGTTGAAATTCATTAAAGCGATTGTGTTTCATAATAACGATTGTGGATAAGTTCACAAAAAGCTAACTCATATATTTGTCCGAAATAGTCAATGTCCGAAATTATAAATCTAAAGTAGCGAAATAAATATACATACAGCAGCGGTGTTGTGTGTTTCTGGAGGCTGTCGTTGCAGTTGTTCGTCTGACACGCGTCCAAAAAGTCGTTGAACCAGTGTTGTCGATCTAGCTTTATGTTGTTTTTCTTTATTTGCCCGATATTCTGCCAACTGCGCCTCCATTGATCTGACTCACTCGACAGCTTGCACGGAGGTCAACACCACTAAATGTTTTAGCATGATTTCAAGGACAACCCTAAATCAACACAATTTTATGAGATTTAGTTCATGTCATATTTTCATTTCTTCGCCTTAAATATATAGATGAAATATGCAACTTTTAATATGTTTTGAGTATTTTGTTCAAACATTATGTTTGACAATGTCACTGTTGTCCATGCAATCCTCAATATGCATTAATATGGCTACAGTTGTAAATATTATTCTATCAATCAACCAACATTCTTCTATTTCTGTGTTCTGTCAGGGGCGTAGCTAGGAGGTTTGTGATGTGTACGCAAGATACTTTTTGCGGGGGGTCCGGGGGTACTCCCCCGAAAAAAAAAAATTCTAGATTGTCTGTAGTGACTTCTGGGCGCATTCTTATCCCTGAATTGAACGAAGTTTTGTCAACCAATACGCGCATTAAAAAAAAAGTAATGGAACTTTTTATTTTTTCGATTTTTCTAGACAATGTGTACGCAGCTGCGTACTCTGCGTACAGGACGCTACGCGTCTGTCTGTGGTGCTCAGATACGCATTTCATAGAATTCTCTTTTACTGTGGTGTATATCGGTACTCTTTTTTTAAATTATTGTCATTTGCATACTGTGTCGTTGGCTCCGAACTTCTTATTACTTGGTTTTACCATTTAAATTAATATGTTTGATCTAGCTCGTAAGTAAGGTCGATAGATTTGAGCGAGTAATATTATACAATTATCAACACCATGATCAGGTTGAAATAGCGATTTTTAATATGACTGCATCGTTTAAATAATTTGACAGATTAATGTAATGTTTTCACTCGACTGTTATTTTCGCCATTAACAAGACGTTGAAGAACTTTTGAAAGAATTAAATTCAAGTTTTGTCAAAAGATTTAGCCCATTGCAGAAGGGACTGAAAAAGAAAAAGACCGATAACTCTGTGCAGGGATATTGGTAGTAACGCCCAAACCCCTACAAGTGCGAAATATCATCGCTTTCCGTGTTCATTAAGATTAGTCAATAAGAGTAAAGAAAAAGTATTACATGCCCTCCCCTCCCCTCAATTTGCCTGCAAGTCTCTCTACTTGATTTGGTCAGTCGCTCAGACCAAATTTGGAATATAAATCTCATGTTTAGTGTACATGTAGCGAACATAAAACAAGCCTTAGGGAGGCGAAGAGGTCGACAAATAAACAACAGACTAGCCTGAATATAAGTTGTAATTGTATAAGTATGCAACGTATGCCGTATATTTTGGTATTGCACGTCACTTATAACACCACTTGCCAAATAAACACAACTTGGAAAAAAGCCGACGGATCAGCTGAAATCTAGTTCCCAGAATATACTCCGCTAACAATATAACAATAGAATCAATTTGCACACGATATTTCTTTTTCCAGATATGTTCATTTTTGTAAATGTGTATTTTTGTGTTTCTTTCCTGGCTAGATGTTGTTACTATAGATTATTATCGTTTTCTTATGTTGTTCAAGTATCCATTCTTGAACATGTTTTGTTTTCTTTGTGTTAACGTGTATGTATGTTAATGTATCATTATAGTAAGCATCAACTCCATTACGGTTTTGAAAATGACAGTACATTCTTACTACAGTAGACAAGGTAATGTTGTTGTAGAGAGGTTGTTGCTCAAGAGAGGTTAAATTGACAGTACATTCTTACTACAGAAACAACGCTTCTGTTGTTGTAGAGAGGTTGTTGCTCAAGAGAGGTTAAATTGACAGTACATTCTTACTACAGAAACAACGCTTCTGTTGTTGTAGAGAGATTGTTGCTCAAGAGAGGTTAAACTGACAGTACATTCTTACTACAGAAACAACGCTTCTGTTGTTGTAGAGAGGTTGTTGCTCAAGAGAGGTTAAATTGACAGTACATTCTTACTACGGTGTCACTATATGGGGTAGAATTTGTACATATTTTACGCCAACTCGATGCGAACGCTCGAGAGCGTGAGGATGCTTGCCGGTGTTAATGTTGTTCCATAGAGAACATCCATATATATTACAATAACACATGTTTGTAAATTGTTCTCCAAGTTGCAGGACTGGCACTCGCAATTTGGAAAGAAGTTTTCTTCAATATACGCTCACATTACCAGAGGAGCACATACATGTATACTTGTCGAGTCCAACTCCGAGATGACATTTTGGTCATTTTCAATAAGTTCACGATCACCAAGGAGCCAATTTCCAGTATGTGTGTTACAGACAGACATCGCTTCGTTAAACACAATGGTAGAACATTTTCCGGAACTCCAGAGATACCTCCATTATATAACATAATTATTACATATGTTTAGCATTTTTTCGAAGTCTTCTCTTCAAATATGGTATCAGTAACATGTCGGCTACTACTGTAGAGCTGGAAATATTGTAATATACACAAATACTCAGATTGTTAGCCTCTAGTTTGTTCATAAGTTCATTGATATACAAGAGATACGGAGTGGGGAAGCTGCCCTCACATTTTCTAACACCCTGTACTATTGGAAACTATACATATTCATGTGAAATAAATATTTTCAATATAAAAGCTTCAAATTTCGAATGTGTTATTAATAAAAGGTCGAATGTTCGAATACCACAATGGCCACATTCGTTGACATCCCTAATTTAAGGTGAACTTGAACACTATCCTTTTCTAGATCACGTCAGTAAACACCTAACGCTCCGTTTCACAGAACAATTGGAGGATGTACGTCAAGGCACTTACCTACTACCAGGAAATCGTGCATGAACATATAAATGATCAAGTGCAAAAGTGCAAGAGAAAATAAAAGACGTGTATTGATAACTTACCAATGGCAAGTCAGTTTCCCACAGAACTTGCTAGGTGGATATGCTACTATTAAACAAGAAATATCTTTGAAAAAAAGATGATCGGTTCAAATTGAAATAACAAAAGATGTTGTAGTTTTATAACTTAAGATTTTGAGTTATTGCACGAACACGTGTTAATTCAATGAATAAATAAAGACAACGGAATATTAAAAGTATGCAATTATAGAAAACGTATTTATAACATAATTTGTTTATTTTGAAGTACTAGTATACAGTTCGTACTATGTCTGTACACCATAATTTATTACTTGAGCAGACGACGCGTAATTCAATCAAATCTAAAGATATAAATGTCGGAGAAAATTTTGGACTGGGTTTGTAAACGCTTGCAGGACGCTGATTTATTCAAGTACGCCGAAATACCCAAGGATGTATCTACGAGAAGGTAGAACCTCTGTGACGCAAATTATTTCCCAAATATAAATTTATGCAATATTCCAACTGATCCTATGTTTGCCTGTTTATGCGAACGAAGCTTTAGTGCCTTTTAAGCAGATTAAAAACTTGGCACTTAAATTTTTACACAAAAACATTTCAATCGACTGCTTGGAGATTCTCCAGCTGTAGGACGCTCAGGGACATCCAAGGATTGCCCTTGCTTTCGATTAACAGCTATACATAACACAATCACACTTGATAAATCACTTTACTGTGACATTAAGCCCCAGTCATACCGGGCTTGCGACCAGGTTACGACCTAGCAGCGATCGAAAATAATTAGAATCGCGGGCAAATCGTAGAAAGAGTGCACGGTGGCAGAGGTCGTGGGTGATCGCCAGAGCAAAATCAGTCGCAGCAAGGTCGATGGTCATGTTCGAAACTTCTGACCTGCGATTCCAAATCGTAAGAGGTCGCAGAAAGGTATTACATGATCGTACCACCAGTCGCGCATGGATGCAACATGTGTCGTGCATGTTCGTGGGTGAAATAGTCGCACGATTGATCATACTACCGGTCCTGCCACCTGACGATTGGTGGCGCCACCTATCGATTGCTCTTAAGACTGGTGGTAGGTCATCGTACGATCCGGTGTGACTGATGCATTAAATAACCAGAAAACGCAGGAAACGCTTCTACATGTATATATACGCAATCCCCCGTGGGAGGACCCTACACCCCAACTTTATTACCTCGGTTTAATTTTGCCTCTGGCTACGGACTGTCGGTGGGCATTATCAGACAATTTTTCGTGTTAAGATATTTATCTGGTACGAAAATTTATAACCACGATACTTATCTAGTTAACCACATTATTATCTAGTTTAATTAAGTAGTCATCTAGTTTCTTTATCGTGATAACCACATATTTATCTAGTTAATTAAGTAGTTAACTGGTGGCAGAAATATGCCACCATAGTAGTACAATCATAGATGCGAATGTCCACATTCAAACCATATTTGTTCAGCTATCCAAATGTTGCATATATTTGATTGACTTGCGCACCGCTGTGACTCGGGTAGCACAAGCCAGCACAATACCGATGTGTCTAAAACCCCTAAAACATCTATGAGCATAGTCTGTAGATCTGCACGCACTAAAGTCACATGGTCAACACTCTGTTGATGACAATGAACGTTGGTCTATATTTTTACCCTTTTAAATTTCCGCAATCACATATCTGAATCAACATTCTTCATGATAAGCCTTTCCATGTCGTATAATATTCCGTTGATAATGTTGTTCAAAAGGACACATTGGAACAATTCCAAATTCAGGAAATCCCTACATTCTAATTGGCTAATCCGCCTCGCAAAAGTTCTATTGGCAGCGTTTTATCAATCAACGTCAAGAGACACCGTGGGAAATAATTCCATTCATATGAGTCATACAAAGTAAATCAAAGCACTGAAAAAACTTTTGCAGATGATTTTTTCCGAATTTTCCGCTGTTGGTTCCGCTTTGAACACATCGCGGCAACCAAGTGTTTTACATTGAAAGTGATATCGCTTTAGAAACGAAGATCGACGTGCATGTTCATTCGATCACCAATAGTAGGCATTCATTAAAAAACGCGATGACAACCTTTATTATCACATATTTTCGCGACATCACACTTTTTTTGTGTGTGAATATACTGGACTGGAAACGACTCGAGAAAGTTAAAATGATTCCTATTGATGACACTTTCTCTAGTGTTTTTTAAAATCATTTTACTTTATGTATGTTGAAACAAAGTTCTTATTTATTTATTATTTTGTGTTTGCTTCTGTCGTGTTACATCGCCATTACATGCTGGTTGTCTTGTGGCATGTTAGTAATACTTACCAGAAGCTCTGTGAGTTGCAGTCTGTTTGGTTATCTATACGTTACATAAGCTTTAAAATTAAGGCATGATGTTGCATGTTCGGTCAAATGTCGCTTCGTTTCGTGTGTTCGTTTGTTTTCATCGGATTTTACGCCGTTTTTCAACAATTGTCCAGTCATATACATGTATACGGCGGCGAATATTGTTTTCGGTGTGTTTCAGTTAAATACGGCGGTCAATAAATAAGTGTTGCTTGGTTTCAAATTCGTTCGAACGCATCATTCAGCCAACAACTGATAATTTTTCAAGCTAAGTTTGGTACCAGAAAGGAAGTTTCTTAGCTAGGTAAAGGGAATGGATTAAAGCTCTTCGTTTTTCGACAATGTGATACATGTATATGTCCATGACAAAATATTTATTTGGAACAGCTGAAGTGTTTTTTGTGCCCTCCGTAATACCCCAGTCACAATTAGCTTGCGATGGGTTTGCGAGTAGTTTGCGAATGATTTCTATGCATTTTCGGCCGGTGTCCCAAGGGACTCCTTGCGGCTGCCGAGTCATTTTTGGGAATCGGGCGGGCATCGAGTTACTTTTAACTCGGACTTAAAACTTAGTGCGGCGTTTCGCATCGCAAACTGATCGCCAATAAATCTATCGATGCCTGGCCGATGTCCGACAGGGCATCGCACACATCGGGCGGGCGCCGGGCAAAGTTTTGGACAACCCAGACAATCCATATATCGGTCAGACGCCGCCCAGACGCCGATCAGACGCCGGCCGTGCCCAGCCCGGCGTCCGACCGACTTGGCGGCGCTCGGCCGGAAATCAGCCAGACATCGGCCGGGGTGTCGCAGGGACATAGACAGGACATCGGACGAGTGCCTTTTGGACACTGGCCGATAAACAGGCCAAGAATTCGACCCCATTTTCATGGCAGCGTGCGAGGCACTTTTAAATGTGGCTGTGACCGCGCGATTTTTCGCCGACCTCTACACGCCGACCGATGCCTAGAAATCGCACACGCCGCCCGGCCACCGCTTTAACTGTTAAATAATCCAATAAACGACCGCATGCACTTAATCCCATTGGGCATTTCACACCTTATTCACAACTGCATTCGCGCATTGTCCTTCAAACATTGAATAAACAATTAGAAAAATCGTTGCATATAGGTGTCCGCTTGAGCGCGAGTCTTAAATGTAGCGGATCTGTAGTCCAGTGGTAACGCGCTTGACTAGTAATCCAGGGATCGCAGGTTCGATTCCCCGCTCCATCACTGACAGTACTAACAGTCTTTCGGACGAGACTTTAAAAACCGAGGTCCCCTGTATGATGCTTTACATCGAGCACGTAAAAGAACCGGGGTGCTTCTGGAACTGGGGCATCTCCTGTATCATGCACTATCCTCCAAAAATCTAAAATGACTAAACATCCTTCCGGAGGCGTCGCCCATATGGGAAACCGGTGGCGACGATAAATAAACGCAAATACAAACAAGTTGCATATAATGTAAATGGATTACACAGCATAACGATAATAATTTCTACAAGAATCAAATTCATGTAACGTCGTTGCTATGCGACTTACGTTGCTTGATGTCACTGAGTTTTTACATTACGATGTCCCGAGAAGAAATATGCGAGACGTAATTTTTGTGCAGACTCGCCTGCTTTTATCTTTACTTGAAAGATCGTCGTGCCGACAAACTTCTTTATACTCACTGAGTGTATGAACATTTCAGACAAATCATTGCCTTATGGAAAAAACGTTTATTACTCTCAGACTGTTTTAATACGCACGTGGAATAAAGTTTTAGTATATATATATAGTTTATTTACATTTTTGCCGAAGGCCACAGGCCCATTACATGTGTAACAATGTGAACATTTGTACAAAGCAAAACAAAATTTTAACATCTCATAAAACATACAAACATTCATGTACATATTGGTGTCAGGATATTATATCAATATAATATAAAACAGGTTACAACATCACTTAAACATATAGACATATATGTGTCAAGACATTACATCAATATAACACAAAGCAGGTTTCATGAATTCTGTTAGCATTAACAATAAAAGTGGCTACATTTCTCACTAATGTCTAATTTTTACATGTAAATAACATAGTAAGTCGGTGAATAGATGGAGGGTTCAAAAACTTTTCTGGTATGTATCTATTTCTTTGTTCTCGTAGAGCTTTACATATAAACATAAAGTGGATTTCATCACCAATACCATCGTTGCATAGTTTACACATTCTGTACTGCCTGTCAATGCCAATATAACGACCAGTTTCAATTTCTAGCTTGTGTGCACTAATTCGTAAAGAGGCATATGCAGCCCTGTATTCTCGAAAATTTAAGATATCAATGTACTGTTCACTTACATTATCTGTTTTGATAGTAGTGTACAGAAAAAAGTGTTCTATTATTTCTGATATTACCAAATAAGTCTTGAAAATATTCATCTTTCAACGAACTGTGTTATAAATAGTCGTTTTACTTTACTTAGTTTACTACTGATTGATCTTCCCATACAAAACCAAAACCATGTCTGTATAGCATATCTTTAATGCGAGTAGCCCAGTTACATTTACCTAATTTTAACTGGATTATTTGTAAGTCATAGCACTTCTTCACATATCTATAATTTGCCATTGCTAATATTTTAAGCCAGTAGTTCAATGCATGTATTTGTATTACCGTGTTTATGAGGTCGCCCGTCGCCGCGCACATTTTATAATGCACTTTATGGTATATTAGTCGACCCGGTATTTCCCCCACACACCATAAATAGACTTTTTGAAATCGAAGGGGGGAATTTGCACAGTGCCAATGAGACCCATCATACAGTTACCATTTTCCTGGCCTCTAACCAGTACTTTCCTGGAATCTACCCAGTACTTTCCTGGCTACATGCCAGTACTATGTTAGGTGGGAAACACTGAAAAGCATTTCTGTTTTATCCGGTGAGACGAGGGATCGAACCATTCTCTATATAGTGGAAGACGACCGCATTCGGCCATAACAGCACAGTTAGAAGCATTCTGATGGACACATAATAAACGTTTACACACATAGTATTGTATCTTCTCTAGACAATCATACGTTCCAGTTCCCCATAGTTCAGACCCGTACAGAAGCTGTGCACATACTTTAGTGTCGAAAACTTTAAGCAACATATCTTTCGGCAAAGTACCATATGAATATAGCGCGTTGAATGTGGACAAAACAATATGCACAACAGTCTGTGTATAAATTCTCTCCGCATTTATCTTTAGCCATAACATTTACATACATTGCTTGTATAGATTTATATAAATAACCTTTTAAACCCTTTTTCTTAAGAACAGACCATATGTTTCTCCTATTAACAGAATCGAATGCCTTTTGAAAGTCGACGAATGCTGCATATAGCTTGCCTCTAGTTTTTGACAAAGCATTTTCGATTACTGTATTCAAAATAAATGCGTTATCCACTGTAGAGTAGCCAGGGCGAGAACCAGCCTGTACTTCTGCTATTTTATTGTACATATGTGCATAGAAGGATAATCGTCTATTTATAATGCTCGTGTATATTTTACCTATATAATTTTGGAGACTTATTCCCCTGTAGTTGTTTGTGTTGTTAATACTACCACCTTTATACAGAGTTACAATTATGGATTCATTCCAAGCCTGTGGGAAAATCCCGGTTTTAAATATTTTGTTAAAAAGTCTATGTAAAATTGGCAATAGGATATCAACACCATATATGAACACTTCAGATTTAATTGAGTCGGGGCCACCAGCTTTTCCAGCTTTCATATTTTCAATTGCAAAGACAATCTCTTCACATGAAATATCTTCATTAAATAATAAATTTTCAATTTCATCACAAGGTTCATCAAAATCAATATCAAGATCAATAGTTATACCTTGGTCGTTTTCCTCAGTAGTATTGCTATTAAAAAGTGTTTCAAAGTGTTCTAGCCACTGGTCTGTTCTAATGCCATTTGCAATTCGTTTCGATTTTCCACACATCGTTTTCAGTTTAGACCAAAATGACTTTGCGTTGTTTATATTGACAGTAAGGTTTTTAAGTTCCCTTTGTACGGTGGCACAGAGGTGACATCCGCAACACTTTATTTATATTGTGGCCACAACTTATTAAGTTGAGGCCACAACTTATGAAGTTGAGGCCACAACTTATTAACTTGTGGCCACAACTTATTAACTTGTGGCCACAACTTACTAACTTGTGGCCAAAACTTACTAACTTGTGGCCACGACTTAATAACTTGTGGCCACGACTTAGTTTAGCCAATAAAAACGGCCGTTTCATCTTTGCCGCTTTTTGGTAACAACACAGTCACCTACCTGAACCCGTTGTCCTCTAGTATTCTACACTACAGATCAGCCATACACTGTATAGATTGGCTAAACTAAGTCGTGGCCACACGTTATTAAGTCGTGGCCACAAGTTAGTAAGTTGTGGCCTCAACTTAGTAAGTTGTGGCCTCAACTTAGTAAGTTGTGGCCACAAGTTAATAAGTTGTGGCCACACGTTAATAAGTTGTGGCCACAAGTTAATAAATTGTGGCCTCAACTTTATAAGTTGTGGCCACAAGTTAGTAAGTTGTGGCCTCAACTTAATAAGTTGTGGCCACGATATAAATAAAGTGTTGCGGATGTCACCTCTGTGCCACCGTACCTTTGGCCATAAGCACTCTTTTTATGTCTACATGTATCTCTGTAACTGTATTATTCCAATTAATAGCTGTCAAAACTTTGTCATCACTGAATTCATGACGTCACGCCATGCGCAGATTCGTGTTACTGTGATGAGTCGTTATTTATTTATAGACTGAAAACTAGTAAGAAAAATTCGCGCGTGTATTAGAGGTAGTTCGATCAGCAACTATGGTGTCTATGGTGACTATGATTGGATGATAAAACTCTGTCTAGTTCATCTATGGTCTAGTTACCCTGGTCTCTCTTCGAACTTGGAGGTTTGAATACTATATAGACGTGTTCCGAATATTAACTATGGTTCAACCACCGATTTAGTACGGTTGAACTAAGTCTATAGTCGATATTCGGAACACTTTTATAGGATTTTCAACCCTCCAAATTCTAAGAGTGACCAGAGTAACTAGACCATAGATGAACTAGACTGAGTTTTATCATCCAACCATAGTCACTATAGTTGCTGATCGAACTACCTCTTAAAAGAAAATCATTTATTTTTTAGCAGGAGGCAACTTCACTATTCAAAGTACATGAACCTTGTCATATTGGATAACTTACGTGGAATATAAGAATTAGGCACTTTAAATTTACGAGAATTGTTTCACACCGTAGATACATTTGAATGGAAAGAGGATGGTATTTATACGTTTTGATTGTTCAGTTGGATATGCATGTGTACTTAACTTACGTTTAATTTGTTGATATCTATTAAGATATCACTTTATTAAGCGACCACTTTTTGGCCGTCCCTTGGGTGGTCTCTTAATACAATGTCTACTGTATATGGTATTTTAAAGGGGAAAGTGCACGGGATTTTCGTGTGTAGCTAGTCACGTGGTCTAAGTCGGATAGATATCTCGTAGAGTTGTCTTACAGGCGAGGTTTGATACGCTTGTAGTTAAAGCTCGAGATTGTCTTACTTTACATGGCCACCATTATTCTTATGGTGCGTGTGGTAGGAACTCCACGTGGTATCCATGGTAACATGCCGGACGAGAGTGTAGAAATACTGACCAATATTGTGTTATTGCGATGAGGTCTTATTTCATTCTGGACGGAATAAGATAAAAATAATAGTTTCTAAAATATGGATTACTAAGTTTGCATTGAAGTGATAGTTTGTTTGCACGCCTACGAATATGCATCTACAAATTAATATATAATTTCAACTAAATGATTAATGGTATGATCCTTCAAAAGTTTGTGATAAAAAGTTTCTTGGTGATCTGAATGTACGATAATATACTATGCTGATTAAATCTGGTACTCAAAGGACGTCTGACTCGGGGCCGCCGAACATGGAGTTAAGAACGATCTTTGGCGGAAAATAACGAGTTGCTGCAATCTCATTGGTCGACATGGTGTGAAGTCGCCATATTTCAAACAGGCAATTGATGAATGTGACAACATGCTTCTCGATTGAAATGGTAAGTTTTACTGAAACATTTGTGCATATTTCATGTTAATTTTGACCCATATATTTGTGTATCACAGTTGACATTGTTGTTTATGGCTGGATCCGATGCTGAATCCTTTAAACAAATTAAATGGCGTCGTGAGTGCATGTTTCAATTCAAAGATCTATTCGTTATAACTTTTATAAATTTGCTGGGAAGTAAAGTAAATAGAGATTTTTTCTTAAGTTTCTGTATTACTGATTTTAAACTGATCAGATAATTTGCTCCCTTCAATATTACATAAACAAAATCATGAAAACTTCATCAATGTCCACTGCCTAGAACTATCATGGATTCAGCCAATACCTATATTGCTGAGAATTTTATGATGGTAGTACATCATGGTTCATGTAGTTTATGATACTGATGATGATAATTGTTGCAGCCTATTATTAATGAACTTCATTTACTTGCTCGTGATGTATTCCATCCAGTAACCCCCTTGTTGTTCCCCTAATTCTCCTTAGCTTTTCAGAACATTCCTTAACTACACCCCATACATGTTTACCCTTGCACCTCATCAGTGCCTAAGGTTTTGTGGACTGTTTCCCCTTGGGTCTGTGTGGGGAGGTCATGTGTATGTGGCATTCCCTGTAACAACTTGATCTTTCATGCAGTTATACATAGATCTATAGAGATCATTAAGTACAGTCATGGCAGTAATAAGGCTTATGTTGCAGACATGATCAGGTGATTTTGGTCAACTTACTGGTATAAGTGTGTTTGTGTATGATAAGAAATAAAATTTTCGATTTTTTTACACATATAATTTATATGTGATTGAAGGCTGAGTGAAAGGGTTGGCTGTTGCATATTTCTGTGGAATTGAGTCATTGACCTCATTACCAGCCGATTGTCCTAATTCGCACATAATGACATTGTTCACGATTGTGCTATTAAATATGTATTCTTTGATGTGATGACAAATAGTCCAATATCACTTTTCCGCAATTAATTTCTTCTCCTAAATTATAACATGTAATAGTTCCCTTTATTTTACATCAAAACATAAAAAAAATCTGAATATTAGTTGCAAACATCTACTATAAAACTTTAGATACAATTTAGTTGTTAGGATGTTTTTGTTGTTGTGACTGACTTATTATAACAAAGTGACCAACAAATTGGCTGAACCCTTAATAATCTGAAAGATTAGTGTATATATATAACCATTGTGCACTAGTTATACACCAATGAAACAATTCATATGAAGTATGAAATCCATTGAGAACCATTGGAATTTCATATGCTTATCATATGATATAGTTAATGAATATATAACCTAAGAAGAATATTTCTTTTATAAATGCCTAGAATAGGGGTAAAAAATGCAAATTTATAATTTTCAGGTGCCTGGATTACCGCTGGGTACAAGAGCCATGAGATCATATAAACATGAAAATAAGGAGAGAAGTACAAACCAGGGGCTGTTGTACTTGAGACTTTAATAGTACCAAACAGTTGACTACAAGGAAAACAAGATTTGTACTAAAGGTTAGTGTCTTGTCATTCTGACTCATGTAGGCATATCAAATGTTTCGCTATCGCCTCACCCCTTCTCTACTTCCCAATCGCCTCACTCCTACTCTACTTCCTATCGCCTTACCCCTACTCTACTTCCCAATCGCCTCGCCCCTTCTCTAATTCTCTATCGCCTCACCCCTACTCTACTTCCCTATCGCCTCGCCCCTACTCTTCTTCCCAATCACCTCACCCCTACTCTACGTCCCAATCGCCTCACCCCTTCTCTACTTCCCTATCGCCTCACCCTTTCTCTACTTTCCTAGCGCCTCACCCCTACTCTACTTCCCAATCGCCTCACCCCTTCTCTACTTCTCTATCGCCTCACCCCTTCTCTACTTCTCCATCGCCTCACCCCTACTCTACTCCCCAACCGCCTCACTCCTTCTCTAGTTCCCTATCGCCTCACCCCTACTCTACTTCCCTATCGCCTCACCCCTACTCTACTTCCCTATCGCCTCACCTCTACTCTACTTCCCTATCGCCACACCCCTACTCTACACCTTTAACGTCTCACCCTTACTCTACTTCCTATCATCTCACCCCTTCTCTACTTCCCAATGGCCTACCCTCTACTCTACTTCCCAATCACCTCACCCTTACTCTACTTCCCAATCTCCTCACCCCTTCTCTACTTCTCTATCACCTCACCCCTTTTCTACTTCTCCATCGCCTCACCCCTACTCTACTTCCCAACCCGCTCACCCCTTCTCTAATTCCCTATCGCCTCACCCCTTCTCTACTTCCCAATTTCCTTGACCCTTCTCTACTTCCCTATTGCCTCACCCCTTCTCTACTTACCTGTCGCCTCAACCCTAATCTACTTCTCTATCGCCTCACTCCTACTCTACTTCCCTATCGCCTCACGTCAACTCTACTTCCCAATCACCTCACCCCTACTCTACTTCCCAATCGCCTCACCCCTTCTCTAAACCTTAACCCCTCACCCTTACTCTACTTCCTATCATCTCACCCCTTCTCTACTTCCCAATCACCTCCCCTCTACTCTACTTCCCAATTGCCTCACCCTTACTCTACTTCCCAATCTCCTCGACCCTTCTCTACTTCCCTATCGCCTCACCCCTTCTCTACTTCCCTGTCGCCTCACCCCTACTCTACTTCCCAATTGCCTCACCCCTTCTCTACTTCTCCATCGCCTCACCCCTACTCTACTTCCTAATCACCTCACCCCTTCTCTACTTCCCAACCGCCTCACCCCTTCTCTACTTCCCTATCGCCTCACCCCTTCTCTACTTCCCAATCTCCTCCCTTCTACTGTACTTCCCAATCCCCTCTCCCCTTCTCAACTTCCCAATCTCCTCACCTCTTCTCTACTTCTCCATCGCCTCACCCCTTCTCTACTTCCCAATCTCCTCACCCCTTCTCTACTTCCCTGTCGCCTCACCCCTACTCTACTTCCCAATCACCTCGCCCTTTCTCTACTTCTCTATCGCCTCACCCCTACTCTACTTCCCTATCGCCTCACCCCTACTCTACTTCCCTATCGCCTCACCCTTTCTCTACTTCCCTATTGCCTCGCCCCTTCTCTACTTCACTATCGCCTCAACCCTACTCTACTTCTCTATCGCCTCACCCATTCTCTACTTCCCTATTGCCTCGCCCCTTATCTACTTCCCTTTCGCCTAACCCCTTCTCTTCTTCCCTTTCGCCTCACCCCTTCTCTTCTTCCCAATTGCCTCACCCCACTAATCTACTTCCTATCGCCTCACCCCCACTCTACTTCCCTGTCGCCTCACCCCTACTCTACGTCCCAATTGCCTCACCCCTTCTCTACTTCCCTATCGCCTCACCCCTCCAACTTCCCTAGCGCCTCACCCCTACTCTACTTCCCAATTGCCTCACCCCTTCTCTACTTCTCTATCACCTCACCCCTTCTCTACTTCCCAACCGCCTCACCCCTTCTCTACTTCCCTATCGCCTCACCCCTTCTCTACTTCTCTATCGACTCACCCCTTCTCTACTTCTCTATCGCCTCACCCCTACTCTACTTCCCAAACGCCTCACCCCTTCTCTACTTCTCTATCTCCTCACCCCTACTCTACGTCCCAATCACCTCACCCCTACTCTACGTCCCAATCACCTCACCCCTTCTCTACTTCCCAACCGCCTCACCCCTTCTCTACTTCCCTATCGCCTCACCCCTTCTCTACTTCCCTATCGCCTCGCCCCTTCTCTACTTCCCAATCTCCTCGCCCCTTCTCTACTTCCCTATCGCCTCACCCCTACTCTACTTCCCTATCGCCTCACCCCTACTCTACTTCCCAATCGCCTCACCCCTTCTCTACTTCTCTATCACCTCACCCCTTCTCTACTTCTCCACCGCCTCACCCCTACTCTACTTCCCAACCGCCTCACCCCTACTCTACTTCCCAATCTCCTCGCCCCTTCTCTACTTCTCTATCGCCTCACCCCTACTCCACTTCCCAACCGCCCCACCCCTACTCTACTTCCCAACCGCCTCACCCCTACTCTACTTCTCTATCTCCTCACCCCTACACTACGTCCCAATCACCTCACCCCTTCTCTACTTCCCAACCGCCTCACCCCTTCTCTACTTCACAATCGCCTCACCCCTTCTCTACTTCCCTATCACCTCACCCCTACTCTACTTCCCAATCGCAACACCCCTTCTCTACTTCTCTATCGACTCACCCCTTCTCTACTTCTCCATCGCCTCACCCCTACTCTACTTCCCAACCGCCTCGCCCCTTCTCTACTTCCCTATCGCCTCGCCCCTTCTCTACTTCTCTATCGCCTCACCCCTACTCCACTTCCCAACCGCCTCACCCCTACTCTACTTCTCTATCTCCTCACCCCTACTCTACGTCCCAATCACCTCACCCTTTCTCTTCTTCCCAACCGCCTCACCCCTTCTCTACCTACCTATCGCCTCACCCCTTCTCTACTTCCCTATCACCTCACCCCTACTCTACTTCCCAATGGCCTCACCCCTTCTCTACTTCTGTATCGACTCACCCCTTCTCTACTTCTCCATCGCCTCACCCCTACTCTACTTCCCTATCACCTCACCCCTACTGTACTTCCCAATCACCTACCCCTTCTCTTCTTCTCTATCGACTCACCCCTTCTCTACTTCTCCATTGCCTCACCCCTACTCTACTTCCCAACCGCCTCACCCCTTCTCCTACTTCTCTATTGCCTCACCCCTACCTTACTTCCCTATCGCCTCACCCCTTCTCTACTTCCCTATCACCTCACCCCTACTCTACTTCCCAATCGCTTCACCCCTTCTCTACTTTTCTATCGACTCACCCCTTCTCTACTTCTCCATCGCCTCACCCCTACTCTACTTCCCAACCGCCTCACCCCTTCTCTATTTCTCTATTGCCTCACCCCTACTCTACATCCCTATCGCCTCACCCCTTCTCTACTTCCCTATCACCTCACCCCTACTCTACTTCCCAATTGCCTCACCCCTTCTCTACTTCTCTATCGACTCACCTCTTCTCTACTCCTCCATCGCCTCACCCCTACTCTACTTCCCAACCGCCTCACCCATTCTCTACTGCCCTATCGCCTCACCCCTTCTCTACTTCCCTATCGCCTCGCCCCTTCTCTACTTCCCTATCGCCTCTCCCCTTCTCTACTTCCCTATCGCCTCGCCCCTTCTCTACTTCCCTATCGCCTCGCCCCTTCTCTACTTCTCTATTGCCTCACCCCTACTCTACTTCCCTATCGCCTCGCCCCTTCTCTACTTCTCTATTGCCTCACCCCTTCTCTACTTCTCTATTGCCTCACCCCTACTCTACTTCCCTATCGCCTCGCCCCTTCTCTACTTCTCTATTGCCTCACCCCTACTCTACTTCCCTATCGCCTCACCCCTACTCTACTTCCCAACCGCCTCACCCCTTCTCTACTTCTCTTTCGCCTCACCCCTACTCTACTTCCCTATCGCCTCGCCCCTTCTCTACTTCCCTATCGCCTCGCCCCTTCTCTACTTCTCTATTGCCTCACCCCTACTCTACTTCCCTATCGCCTCGCCCCTTCTCTACTTCTCTATTGCCTCACCCCTTCTCTACTTCTCTATTGCCTCACCCCTACTCTACTTCCCTATCGCCTCGCCCCTTCTCTACTTCTCTATTGCCTCACCCCTACTCTACTTCCCTATCGCCTCACCCCTACTCTACTTCCCAACCGCCTCACCCCTTCTCTACTTCTCTTTCGCCTCACCCCTACTCTACTTCCCAACCGCCTCACCCCTTCTCTACTTCTCTATCGCCTCGCCCCTTCTCTACTTCCCAATCTCCTCACCCCTTCTCTACTTCCCAACCGCCCCACCCCTACTCTACTTCCCAACCGCCTCACCCCTACTCTACTTCTCTATCTCCTCACCCCTACACTACGTCCCAATCACCTCACCCCTTCTCTACTTCCCAACCGCCTCACCCCTTCTCTACTTCACAATCGCCTCACCCCTTCTCTACTTCCCTATCACCTCACCCCTACTCTACTTCCCAATCGCAACACCCCTTCTCTACTTCTCTATCGACTCACCCCTTCTCTACTTCTCCATTGCCTCACCCCTACTCTACTTCCCAACCGCCTAACCCCTTCTCTACTTCTCTATTGCCTCACCCCTACTCTACTTCTCCACCGCCTCACCCCTACTCTACTTCCCAACCGCCTCACCCCTACTCTACTTCCCAATCTCCTCGCCCCTTCTCTACTTCCCTATCGCCTCGCCCCTTCTCTACTTCTCTATCGCCTCACCCCTACTCCACTTCCCAACCGCCTCACCCCTACTCTACTTCTCTATCTCCTCACCCCTACTCTACGTCCCAATCACCTCACCCTTTCTCTTCTTCCCAACCGCCTCACCCCTTCTCTACCTACCTATCGCCTCACCCCTTCTCTACTTCCCTATCACCTCACCCCTACTCTACTTCCCAATGGCCTCACCCCTTCTCTACTTCTGTATCGACTCACCCCTTCTCTACTTCTCCATCGCCTCACCCCTACTCTACTTCCCTATCACCTCACCCCTACTGTACTTCCCAATCACCTACCCCTTCTCTTCTTCTCTATCGACTCACCCCTTCTCTACTTCTCCATTGCCTCACCCCTACTCTACTTCCCAACCGCCTCACCCCTTCTCCTACTTCTCTATTGCCTCACCCCTACCTTACTTCCCTATCGCCTCACCCCTTCTCTACTTCCCTATCACCTCACCCCTACTCTACTTCCCAATCGCTTCACCCCTTCTCTACTTTTCTATCGACTCACCCCTTCTCTACTTCTCCATCGCCTCACCCCTACTCTACTTCCCAACCGCCTCACCCCATCTCTATTTCTCTATTGCCTCACCCCTACTCTACATCCCTATCGCCTCACCCCTTCTCTACTTCCCTATCACCTCACCCCTACTCTACTTCCCAATCGCCTCACCCCTTCTCTACTTCTCTATCGACTCACCTCTTCTCTACTTCTCCATCGCCTCACCCCTACTCTACTTCCCAACCGCCTCACCCATTCTCTACTGCCCTATCGCCTCACCCCTTCTCTACTTCCCTATCGCCTCGCCCCTTCTCTACTTCCCTATCGCCTCTCCCCTTCTCTACTTCCCTATCGCCTCGCCCCTTCTCTACTTCCCTATCGCCTCGCCCCTTCTCTACTTCTCTATTGCCTCACCCCTACTCTACTTCCCTATCGCCTCGCCCCTTCTCTACTTCTCTATTGCCTCACCCCTTCTCTACTTCTCTATTGCCTCACCCCTACTCTACTTCCCTATCGCCTCGCCCCTTCTCTACTTCTCTATTGCCTCACCCCTACTCTACTTCCCTATCGCCTCACCCCTACTCTACTTCCCAACCGCCTCACCCCTTCTCTACTTCTCTTTCGCCTCACCCCTACTCTACTTCCCAACCGCCTCACCCCTTCTCTACTTCTCTATCGCCTCGCCCCTTCTCTACTTCCCAATCTCCTCACCCCTTCTCTACTTCCCTATCGTCTCACCCCTACTCTACTTCCCTAACGCCTCACCACTACTCTACTTCCCAATCGCCTCACCCCTTCTCTACTTCTCTATCGCCTCACCCCTTCTCTACTTCTCCACCGCCTCAACCCGACTCTACTTCCCAACCGCCTCACCCAAACTCTACTTCCCAATCTCCTCGACCCTTCTCTACTTCCTATCGCCTCGCCCCTTCTCTACTTCTCTATCACCTCACCCTACTCTACTTCCCTATCGCCTCCCCCTACTCTACTTCCCTATCGCCTCACCCATTCTCTACTTCCCTATCGCCTCGCCCCTTCTCTACTTTTCTATCGCCTCACCCCTACTCCACTTCCCAACCGCCTCACCCCTACTCTACTTCTCTATCTCCTCACCCCTTCTCTACTTCCCAACTGCCTCACCCCTTCTCTACTTCTCTATCGACTCAACCCTTCTCTACTTCTCCATCGCCTCACCCCTACTCTACTTCCCAACCGCCTCACCCCTTCTCTACTTCTCTATTGACTCACCCCTACTCTACTTCTCTATCTCCTCACCCCTACTCTACGTCCCAATCACCTCACCCCTTCTCTACTTCCCAACCGCCTCACCCCTTCTCTACTTCTCTATTGACTCACCCCTTCTCTACTTCCCAACCACCTCACCCATACTCTACTTCTCTATCTCCTCACCCCTTCTCTACTTCTCCACCGCCTCAACCCTACTCTACTTCCCAACCGCCTCACCCCTTCTCTACTTCTCTATCGACTCACCCCTTCTCTACTTCTCCATCGCCTCACCCCTACTCTACTTCCCTATTGCCTCACCCCTTCTCTACTTCTCTATCGCCTCACCCCTTCTCTACTTCTCCACCGCCTCAACCCTACTCTACTTCCCAACCGCCTCACCCAAACTCTACTTCCCAATCTCCTCGACCCTTCTCTACTTCCCAACCGACTCACCCCTTCTCTACTTCTCCATCGCCTCACCCCTACTCTACTTCTCTATCGACTCACCCCTTCTCTACTTCTCCATAGCCTCACCCCTACTCTACTTCTCTATCTCCTCACCAATACCCTACGTCCCAATCACCTCACCCCTTCTCTACTTCCCAACCGCCTCACCCCTTCTCTACTTCTCTATCGACTCACCTCTTCTCTACTTCTCCATCGCCTCACCCCTACTCTACTTCCCAACCGCCTCACCCCTTCTCTACTTCTCTATCGACTCACCCTTCTCTTCCCCCCAACCACCTCACCCATACTCTACTTCTCTATCTCCTCACCCCTACTCTACGTCCCAATCACCTCACCCCTTCTCTACTTCCCAACCGCCTCACCCCTTCTCTACTTCTATTTCGCCTTACCCCTACTCTACTTCTCCATCGCCTCACCCCTTCTGTACTTCCCTATCGCCTCACCCCTACTCTAATTCCCTATCGCCTCACCCCTACTCTACTTCTCTATCGACTCATCCCTTCTCTACTTCTCCATCGCCTCACCCCTACTCTACTTCCCAACCGCCTCACCCCTTCTCTACTTCTCTATCGACTCACCCCTTCTCTACTTCTCCATCGCCTCACCCCTACTCTACTTTCCAACCGCCTCACCCCTTCTCTACTTCTCTTTCGCCTCACCCCTACTCTACTTCCCTATCGCCTCACCCCTACTCTACTTCTCAACCGCCTCACCCCTTCTCTACTTCCCTATCGCCTCACCCCTTCTCTACTTCCCAACCGCCTCGCCCCTTCTCTACTTCTCTATTGCCTCACCCCTACTCTACTTCCCTATCGCCTCACCCGTACTCTACTTCCCAACCGCCTCACCCCTTCTCTAATTCTCTTTCGCCTCACCCCTACTCTACTTCCCAACCACCTCACCCCTTCTCTACTTCTATTTCGCCTCACCCCTACTCTACTTCCCAACCGCCTCACCCCTTCTCTACTTCTATTTCGTGTCACCCCTACTCTACTTCTCCATCGCCTCGCCCCTTCTCTACTTCCCAATCTCCTCACCCCTTCTGTACTTCCCTATCGCCTCACCCCTACTCTACTTCCCTATCGCCTCACCCCTACTCTACTTCCCAACCGCCTCACCCCTTCTCTACTTCCTATCGCCTCACCCATTCTCTACTTCCCTATCGCCTCGCCCCTTCTCTACTTCTCTATCGCCTCACCCCTACTCCACTTCCCAACCGCCTCACCCCTACTCTACTTCTCTATCTCTTGACCCCTACTCTACGTCCCAATCACCTCACCCCTTCTCTACTTCCCAACCGCATCACCCCTTCTCTACTTCTCTATCGACTCACCCTTCTCTTCCCCCCAACCACCTCACCCATACTCTACTTCTCTATCTCCTCACCCCTACTCTACGTCCCAATCACCTCACCCCTTCTCTACTTCCCAACCGCCTCACCCCTTCTCTACTTCTGTTTCGCCTTACCCCTACTCTACTTCTCCATCGCCTCACCCCTTCTGTACTTCCCTATCGCCTCACCCCTACTCTAATTCCCTATCGCCTCACCCCTACTCTACTTCTCTATCGACTCATCCCTTCTCTACTTCTCCATCGCCTCACCCCTACTCTACTTCCCAACCGCCTCACCCCTTCTCTACTTCTCTATCGACTCACCCCTTCTCTACTTCTCCATCGCCTCACCCCTACTCTACTTTCCAACCGCCTCACCCTTTCTCTACTTCTCTTTCGCCTCACCCCTACTCTACTTCCCTATCGCCTCACCCCTACTCTACTTCTCAACCGCCTCACCCCTTCTCTACTTCCCTATCGCCTCACCCCTTCTCTACTTCCCAACCGCCTCGCCCCTTCTCTACTTCTCTATTGCCTCACCCCTACTCTACTTCCCTATCGCCTCACCCGTACTCTACTTCCCAACCGCCTCACCCCTTCTCTAATTCTCTTTCGCCTCACCCCTACTCTACTTCCCAACCACCTCACCCCTTCTCTACTTCTATTTCGCCTCACCCCTACTCTACTTCCCAACCGCCTCACCCCTTCTCTACTTCTATTTCGCGTCACCCCTACTCTACTTCTCCATCGCCTCGCCCCTTCTCTACTTCCCAATCTCCTCACCCCTTCTGTACTTCCCTATCGCCTCACCCCTACTCTACTTCCCTATCGCCTCACCCCTACTCTACTTCCCAACCGCCTCACCCCTTCTCTACTTCCCTATCGCCTCACCCATTCTCTACTTCCCTATCGCCTCGCCCCTTCTCTACTTCTCTATCGCCTCACCCCTACGCCACTTCCCAACCGCCTCACCCCTACTCTACTTCTCTATCTCTTGACCCCTACTCTACGTCCCAATCACCTCACCCCTTCTCTACTTCCCAACCGCATCACCCCTTCTCTACTTCTCTATCGACTCACCCCTTCTCTACTTCTCAATCGCCCTCACCCCTACTCTACTTCCCAACCGCCTCACCCCTTCTCTACTTCTCTATCGCCTCACCCCTACTCTACTTCCCTATCGCCTCACCCCTACTCTACTTCCCAACCGCCTCACCCCTTCTCTTCTTCCCTATCGCCTCACCCATTCTCTACTTCCCTATCGCCTCGCCCCTTCTCTACTTCTCTATCGCCTCACCCCTACTCCACTTCCCAACCGCCTCACCCCTACTCTACTTCTCTATCTCCTGACCCCTACTCTACGTCCCAATCACCTCACCCCTTCTCTACTTCGCAACCGCATCACCCCTTCTCTACTTCTCTATCGACTCACCCCTTCTCTACTTCTCCATCGCCTCACCCCTTCTCTACTTCCCTATCGCCTCGCCCCTTCTCTACTTCTCTATTGCCTCACCCCTTCTCTACTTCTCTATTGCCTCACCCCTACTCTACTTCCCTATCGCCTCGCCCCTTTTCTACTTCTCTTTCGCCTCACCCCTACTCTACTTCCCAACCACCTCACCTCTTCTCTACTTCTATTTCGCCTCACCCCTACTCTACTTCCCAACCGCCTCACCCCTTCTCTACTTCTGTTCCGCCTCACCCCTACTCTACTTCTCCATCGCCTCGCCCCTTCTCTACTTCTCCATCGCCTCACCCCTTCTCTACTTCCCTATCGCCTCACCCCTTCTCTACTTCCCAATCGCCTCACCCCTTCTCTTCTTCTCTTTCGCCTTACCCCTACTCTACTTCCCAACCGCCTCACCCCTTCTCTACTTCTATTTCGCCTCACCCCTACTCTACTTCTCCATCGCCTCGCCCCTTCTCTACTTCCCAATCTCCTCACCCCTTCTCTACTTCCCTATCGCCTCACCCTACTCTACTTCCCAATCGCCTCACCCATTATCTACTTCCCTATTGCCTCTCCCCTTCTCTACTTCTCTTTCACCTCACCCCTACTCTACTTCCCAACCGCCTCACCCCTTCTCTACTTCTCTTTCGCCTCACCCCTACTCTACTTCCCAACCACTTCACCCCTTCTCTACTTCTATTTTGCCTCACCCCTACTCTACTTCTCCATCGCCTTGCCCCTTCTCTACTTCCCAATCTCCTCCCACCTTCTCTACTTCCCTATCGCCTCATCCCTACTCTACTTCCCAATCCCCTCACCCATTCTCTACTTCCCTATTGCCTCGCCCCTTCTCTACTTCCCTATCGCCTCGCCCCTTCTCTACTTCCCTATCACCTCACCCCTACTCTACTTCCCAATCGCCTCACCCCTTCTCTACTTCTCTATCGACTCACCCCTTCTCTACTTCTCCATCGCCTCACCCCTACTCTACTTCCCAACCGCCTAACCCCTTCTCTACTTCTCTATTGCCTCACCCCTACTCTACTTCCCTATTGCCTCACCCCTTCTCTACTTCCCTATCACCTCACCCCTACTCTACTTCCCAATCACCTACCCCTTCTCTACTTCTCTATCGACTCACCCCTTCTCTACTTCTCCATTGCCTCACCCCTACTCTACTTCCCAACCACCTCACCCCTTCTCCTACTTCTCTATTGCCTCACCCCTACCTTACTTCCCTATCGCCTCACCCCTACTCTACTTTCCAACCGCCTCACCCCTTCTCTATTTCTCTATTGCCTCACCCCTACTCTACATCCCTATCGCCTCACCCCTTCTCTACTTCCCTATCACCTCACCCCTACTCTACTTCCCAATCGCCTCACCCCTTCTCTACTTCTCTATCGACCTGCCCCTTCTCTACTTCTCCATCGCCTCACCCCTACTCTACTTCCCAATCACCTACCCCTTCTCTACTTCTCTATTGACTCACCCCTTCTCTACTTCTCCATTGCCTCACCCCTACTCTACTTCCCAACCACCTCACCCCTTCTCCTACTTCTCTATTGCCTCACCCCTACCTTACTTCCCTATCGCCTCGCCCCTTCTCTACTTCTCTATCGCCTCACCCCTACTCCACTTCCCAACCGCCTCACCCCTACTCTACTTCTCTATCTCTTGACCCCTACTCTACGTCCCAATCACCTCACCCCTTCTCTACTTCCCAACCGCATCACCCCTTCTCTACTTCTCTATCGACTCACCCCTTCTCTACTTCTCAATCGCCTCACCCCTACTCTACTTCCCAACCGCCTCACCCCTTCTCTACTTCTCTATCGCCTCACCCCTACTCTACTTCCCTATCGCCTCACCCCTACTCTACTTCCCAACCGCCTCATCCCTTCTCTACTTCCCTATCGCCTCACCCATTCTCTACTTCCCTATCGCCTCGCCCCTTCTCTACTTCTCTATCGCCTCACCCCTACTCCACTTCCCAACCGCCTCACCCCTACTCTACTTCTCTATCTCCTGACCCCTTCTCTACGTCCCAATCACCTCACCCCTTCTCTACTTCCCAACCGCATCACCCCTTCTCTACTTCTCTATCGACTCACCCCTTCTCTACTTCTCCATCGCCTCACCCCTTCTCTACTTCCCTATCGCCTCACCCCTTCTCTACTTCTCTATCGACTCACCCCTTCTCTACTTCTCCATCGCCTCACCCCTACTCTACTTCCCAACCGCCTAACCCCTTCTCTACTTCTCTATTGCCTCACCCCTACTCTACTTCCCTATTGCCTCACCCCTTCTCTACTTCCCTATCACCTCACCCCTACTCTACTTCCCAATCACCTACCCCTTCTCTACTTCTCTATCGACTCACCCCTTCTCTACTTCTCCATTGCCTCACCCCTACTCTACTTCCCAACCACCTCACCCCTTCTCCTTATTCTCTATTGCCTCACCCCTACCTTACTTCCCTATCGCCTCACCCCTACTCTACTTTCCAACCGCCTCACCCCTTCTCTATTTCTCTATTGCCTCACCCCTACTCTACATCCCTATCGCCTCACCCCTTCTCTACTTCCCTATCACCTCACCCCTACTCTACTTCCCAATCGCCTCACCCCTTCTCTACTTCTCTATCGACCTGCCCCTTCTCTACTTCTCCATCGCCTCACCCCTACTCTGCTTCCCAACCGCCTCACCCATTCTCTACTGCCCTATCGCCTCACCCCTTCTCTACTTCCCTATCCCCTCGCCCCTTCTCTACTTCCCTATCGCCTCTCCCCTTCTCTACTTCCCTATTGCCTCGCCCCTTCTCAACTTCCCTATCGCCTCGCCCCTTCTCTACTTCTCTATTGCCTCACCCCTACTCTACTTCCCTATCGCCTCACCCCTACTCTACTTCCCAACCACCTCACCCCTTCTCTACTTCTCTATCGCCTCGCCCCTTCTCTACTTCCCAATCTCCTCACCCCTTCTCTACTTCCCTATCGCCTCACCCCTACTCTACTTCCCTATCGCCTCACCACTACTCTACTTCCCAATCTCCTCACCCCTTCTGTACTTCCCTATCGCCTCACCCCTACTCTACTTCCCAATCGCCTCACCCCTTCTCTACTTCTCTTTCGCCTCACCCCTACTCTACTTCCCAACCGCCTCACCCCTTCTCTACTTCTATTTCGCCTCACCCTACTCTACTTCTCCATCGCCTTGCCACTTCTCTACTTCCCAATCTCCTCACCCCTTCTCTACTTCCCTATCGCCTCACCCCTACACTACTTCCCAATCGCCTCACCCATTCTCTACTTCCCTATTGCCTCGCCCCTTCTCTACTTCTCTTTCTCCTCACCCCTACTCTACTTCCCAACCGCCTCACCCCTTCTCTACTTCTCTTTCGCCTCACCCCTACTCTACTTCCCAACCACTTCACCCCTTCTCTACTTCTATTTTGCCTCACCCCTACTCTACTTCTCCATCGCCTCGCCCCTTCTCTACTTCCCAATCTCCTCCCCCCTTCTCTACTTCCCTAGCGCCTCATCCCTACTCTACTTCCCAATCCCCTCACCCATTCTCTACTTCTCTATTGCCTCACCCCTACTCTACTTCCCAATCGCCTCACCCGTACTCTACTTCCCAACCGCCTCACCCCTTCTCTACTTCTCTTTCGCCTCACCCCTACTCTACTTCCCAACCGCCTCACCCCTTCTCTACTTGTCTATTGCCTCGCCCCTTCTCTACTTCCCAATCTCCTCACCCCTTCTCTACTTCCCTATCGCCTCACCCCTACTCTACTTCCCTATCGCCTCACCACTACTCTACTTCCCAATCGCCTCACCCCTTCTCTACTTCTCTATCGCCTCACCCCTTCTCTACTTCTCCACCGCCTCAACCCTACTCTACTTCCCAACCGCCTCACCCAAACTCTACTTCCCAATCTCCTCGACCCTTCTCTACTTCCCTATCGCCTCGCCCCTTCTCAACTTCTCTATCACCTCACCCTACTCTACTTCCCTATCGCCTCCCCCTACTCTACTTCCCTATCGCCTCACCCATTCTCTACTTCCCTATCGCCTCGACCCTTCTCTACTTCCCTATCGCCTCGCCCCTTCTCAACTTCTCTATCACCTCACCCTACTCTACTTCTCTATCTCCTCACCCCTACTCTACGTCCTAATCACCTCACCCCTTCTCTACTTCCCAACCGCCTCACCCCTTCTCTACTTCTCTATCGACTCACCCCTTCTCTACTTCCCAACCACCTCACCCATACTCTACTTCTCTATCTCCTCACCCCTACTCTACGTCACAATCACCTCACCCCTTCTCTACTTCCCAACCGCTTCACCCCTTCTCTACTTCTCTATCGACTCACCCCTTCTCTACTTCTCCATCGCCTCATCCCTACTCTACTTCCCAACCGCCTCACCCCTTCTCTACTTCTCTATCGACTCACCCCTTCTCTACTTCTCCATCGCCTCACCCCTACTCTACTTCCCAACCGCCTCACCCCTTCTCTACTTCTCTTTCTCCTCACCCCTACTCTACTTCCCTATCGCCTCACCCCTACTCAACTTCCCAACCGCCTCACCCCTTCTCTACTTCCCTATCGCCTCACCCCTTCTCTACTTCCCAACCGCCTCACCCCTTCTCTACTTCTCTATTGCCTCACCCCTACTCTACTTCCCTATCGCCTCACCCGTACTCTACTTCCCAACCGCCTCACCCCTTCTCTACTTCTCTTTCGCCTCACCCCTACTCTACTTCCCAACCACCTCACCCCTTCTCTACTTCTCTTTCGCCTCACCCCTACTCTACTTCCCAACCACTTCACCCCTTCTCTACTTCTATTTTGCCTCACCCCTACTCTACTTCTCCATCGCCTTGCCCCTTCTCTACTTCCCAATCTCCTCCCACCTTCTCTACTTCCCTATCGCCTCATCCCTACTCTACTTCCCAATCCCCTCACCCATTCTCTACTTCCCTATTGCCTCGCCCCTTCTCTACTTCCCTATCGCCTCGCCCCTTCTCTACTTCCCTATCACCTCACCCCTACTCTACTTCCCAATCGCCTCACCCCTACTCTACTTCCCTATCGCCTCACCACTACTCTACTTCCCAATCTCCTCACCCCTTCTGTACTTCCCTATCGCCTCACCCCTACTCTACTTCCCAATCGCCTCACCCCTTCTCTACTTCTCTTTCGCCTCACCCCTACTCTACTTCCCAACCGCCTCACCCCTTCTCTACTTCTATTTCGCCTCACCCTACTCTACTTCTCCATCGCCTCACCACTACTCTACTTCCCAATCGCCTCACCCCTTCTCTACTTCTCCACCGCCTCAATTCTACTCTACTTCCCAACCGCCTCACCCAAACTCTACTTCCCAATCTCCTCGACCCTTCTCTACTTCCCTATCGCCTCGCCCCTTCTCAACTTCTCTATCACCTCACCCTACTCTACTTCCCTATCGCCTCCCCCTACTCTACTTTCCTATCGCCTCACCCATTCTCTACATCCCTATCGCCTCGACCCTTCTCTACTTCCCTATCGCCTCGCCCCTTCTCAACTTCTCTATCACCTCACCTTACTCTACTTCCCTATCGCCTCCCCCTACTCTACTTCCCTATCGCCTCACCCATTCTCTACTTCCCTATCGCCACACCCCTTCTCTACTTCTCTATCGCCTCACCCCTACTCCACTTCCCAACCGCCTCACCCCTACTCTACTTCTCTATCTCCTCACCCCTACTCTACGTCCTAATCACCTCACCCCTTCTCTACTTCCCAACCGCCTCACCCCTTCTCTACTTCTCTATCGACTCACCCCTTCTCTACTTCCCAACCACCTCACCCATACTCTACTTCTCTATCTCCTCACCCCTACTCTACGTCACAATCACCTCACCCCTTCTCTACTTCCCAACCGCTTCACCCCTTCTCTACTTCTCTATCGACTCACCCCTTCTCTACTTCTCCATCGCCTCACCCCTACTCTACTTCCCAACCGCCTCACCCCTTCTCTACTTCTCTATCGACTCACCCCTTCTCTACTTCTCCATCGCCTCACCCCTACTCTACTTCCCAACCGCCTCACCCCTTCTTTACTTCTCTTTCGCCTCACCCCTACTCTACTTCCCTATCGCCTCACCCCTACTCAACTTCCCAACCGCCTCACCCCTTCTTTACTTCCCTATCGCCTCACCCCTTCTCTACTTCCCAACCGCCTCACCCCTTCTCTACTTCTCTATTGCCTCACCCCTACTCTACTTCCCTGTCGCCTCACCCGTACTCTACTTCCCAACCGCCTCACCCCTTCTCTACTTCTCTTTCGCCTCACCCCTACTCTACTTCCCAACCACCTCACCCCTTCTCTACTTCTATTTCGCCTCACCCCTACTCTACTTCCCAACCGCCTCACCCCTTCTCTACTTCTATTTCGCCTCACCCCTTCTCTACATCCCAACTGCCTCACCCCTTCTCTACTTCCCTATCGCTTCACCCCTTCTCTACTTCCCTATCGCCTCGCCCCTTCTCTACTTCTCTATTGCCTCACCCCTACTCTACTTCCCTATCGCCTCACCCCTACTCTACTTCCCAACCGCCTCACCCCTTTTCTACTTCTCTTTCACCTCACCCCTACTCTACTTCCCAACCGCCTCACCCCTTCTCTACTTCTCTTTCTCCTCACCCCTACTCTACTTCTGTATCGCCTCGCCCCTTCTCTACTTCCCAATCGCCTCACCCCTTCTCTACTTTTCTATCGACTCACCCCTTCTCTACTTCTCCATCGCCTCACCCCTACTCTACTTCCCAACCGCCTAACCCCTTTTCTACTTCTCTATTGCCTCACCCCTACTCTACTTCCCTATTGCCTCACCCCTTCTCTACTTCCCTATCACCTTACCCCTACTCTACTTCCCTATTGCCTCACCCATTCTCTACTTCCCTATTGCCTCGCCCCTTCTCTACTTCTCTATCGCCTCACCCCTACTCCACTTCCAAACCGCCTCACCCCTACTCTACTTCTCTATCTCCTCACCCCTACTCTACTTCCCTATCGCCTCACCCCTACTCTACTTCCCAACCGCCTCACCCCTTCTCTACTTCACTTTCGCCTCACCCCTACTCTACTTCCCAACCGCCTCACCCCTTCTCTACTTCTATTTTGCCTCACCCCTACTCTACTTCTCTATCGCCTCGCCCTTCTCTACTTCCCAATCTCCTCACCCCTTCTCTACTTCCCTATCGCCTCACTCCTACTCTACTTTTCTATCACCTCACCCCTACTCTACTTCCAAATCGCCTCACCCATTCTCTAGTTTCCTATCGCCTCGCCCCTTCTCTACTTCTCTATCGCCTCACCCCTACTCCACTTCCCAACCGCCCCACCCCTACTCTACTTCCCAACCGCTTCACCCCTACTCTACTTCTCTATCTCCTCACCCCTACTCTACGTCCCAATCACCTCACCCCTTCTCTACTTTCAAACCGCCTCACCCCTTCTCTACTTCCCTATCGCCTCACCCCTTCTCTACTTCCCTATCGCCTCACCCCTACTCTACTTCCCATTCGCCTCACCCCTTCTCTACTTCTCTATCGACTCACCCCTTCTCTACTTCCAAATCGCCTCACCCATTCTCTACTTTCCTATCGCCTCGCCCCTTCTCTACTTCTCTATCTCCTCACCCCTACTCTACGTCCCAATCACCTCACCCCTTCTCTACTTTCGAACCGCCTCACCCCTTCTCTACTTCCCTATCGCCTCACCCCTTCTCTACTTCCCTATCGCCTCACCCCTACTCTACTTCCCAATCGCCTCACCCCTTCTCTACTTCTCTATCGACTCACCCCTTCTCTACTTCTCCATCGCCTCACCCCTACTCTACTTCCCAACCGCCTAACCCCTTCTCTACTTCTTTATTGCCTCACCCCTACTCTACTTCCCTATTACCTCACCCCTTCTCTACTTCCCTATCACCTTACCCCTACTCTACTTCCCAATCACCTACCCCTTCTCTACTTCTCTATCAACTCACCCCTTCTCTACTTCTTCATTGCCTCACCCCTACTCTACTTCCCAATCGCCTCACCCCTTCTCTACTTCCCAACCGCCTCACCCCTTTTCTACTTCTCTATCGACTCACCCCTTCTCTACTTCTCCATCGCCTCACCCCTATACTACTTCCCAACCGCCTCACCCCTTCTCTACTTCTCTATCACCTCACCCCTACTCTACTTCTCTATCTCCTCACCCCTACTCTACGTCCCAATCACCTCACCCCTTCTCTACTTCCCAACCGCCTCACCCCTTCTTTACTTCTCTATCGACTCACCCCTTCTCTACTTCTCCATCGCCTCACCCCTACTCTACTTCCCAACCGCCTCACCCCTTCTCTACTTCTCTATCGACTCACCCCTTCTCTACTTCCCAACCACCTCACCCCTACTCTACTTCTCTATCTCCTCACCCCTACTGTACGTCCCAATCGCCCACCCCTACTCTACTTCCCAACCGCCTCACCCCTTCTCTACTTCCCTATCGCCTCACCCCTTCTCTACTTCCCAACCGCCTCACCCCTTCTCTACTTCTCTATTGCCTCACCCCTACTCTACTTCCCTATCGCCTCACCCCTACTCTACTTCCCAACCGCCTCACCCCTTCTCTACTTCTCTTTCGCCTCACGTCTTCTCTACTTCCCAACCGCCTCACCCCTTCTCTACTTCTCTTTCGCCTCACCCCTACTCTACTTCCCAACCGCCTCACCCCTTCTCTACTTCCCAATCTCCTCACCCTTCTGTACTTCCCTATCGCCTCACCCCTACTCTACTTCCCAATCGCCTCACCCCTTCTCTACTTCTCTTTCGCCTCACCCCTACTCTACTTCCCAACCGCTTCACCCCTTCTCTACTTCTATTTCGCCTCACCCCTACTCTACTTCTCCATTGCCTCGCCCCTTCTCTACTTCCCAATCTCCTCACCCCTTCTCTACTTCCCTATCGCCTCACCCCTACTCTACTTCCCAATCGCCTCACCCATTCTCTACTTCCCTATTGCCTCGCCCCTTCTCTACTTCTCTTTCACCTCACCCCTACTCTACTTCCCAACCGCCTCACCCCTTCTCCTATTTCTCTATCTCCTCACCCCTACTGTACGTCCCAATCACCTCACCCCTTCTCTACTTCCCAACCGCCTCACCCCTTCTCTACTTCTCTATTGACTCACCCCTTCTCTACTTCCCAATCGCCTCACCACTATTCTACGTCCTTATCGTCTCACCTAGTCTACATCCTTAACTGTTTCATATTTGCGTTCCATGTGTTTGATATGTCTAATACTTTTTCTTTCTTTTGAAGCCTCCTGCATCTTGGTGATGGAGAACGTCGTAACGTCGCATGCTGAAATACCACTTGCAAGCGCGTTTTTTTCATGTTTTTGTATTGATTGTATCATGGTACACATTTGTGTTATCTTTTGTATCTTTCTAAAGCTTTTGTTATGTGTTTTTTTTGTATTTTATGTTCTTTATTGGTTTTTGTCTGTTATTTTTGTGCTATGTGTTTGATAATTGTCCAATGCTTTTTTTCAAACTCTGTTTAAATCAATTTAAGTTTCAGAAATGATAATATTAGCTGATTGTGTTTACTTTAAATTTCCATTCCAACAAATTTAACATTGTAATAATTACTTACATTTATTGTATATTAGATTTATTTAAGGGAGTTGTGCCCCTTGTGACCTGAGAAAATAATGTGTGTTTTGTGTTTCATGTGTTTAATATGTCTAATTCTGTTTCTTTCTATTGTAGCCGCCTTCATCTCGGAGATGGAGAACGTCGTATCGGTGCACTTTTCTTATATACCGCTCGCGATCGCCTAATCCGATTTTTTTGTATTTGTTTATTGATTTTGCATTTTCACTTGTTTGATGTGTTATGTGTGTTCCATGTGTTTGATATGTCTAATACTGTGTTTCTTTCTTTGCATGCTAATATACCGCTCGTGATCGCGTTATCTGATATTTTGTATTTGTTTATTGATTTTGCATTTTCACCTGTTTGATGTGTTATGTGTCTGATATGTCTAATACTGTTTCTTTCTTTTGAAGTTGCCTTCATCTCGGTGATGGAGAATGTCGTATCCAAGCATGCTAATATACCGCTCGCGATTGCGTTATCTGATATTTTGTATTTGTTTATTGATTTTGCATTTTCACCTGTTTGACGTGTTATGTGTGCTCCATGGGTTTGATATGTCTAATAGTGTTTCTTTCTTTGCATGCTAATATACCGCTCGTGATCGCGTTATCTGATATTTTGTATTTGTTTATTGATTTTGCATTTTCAACTTTTTTATATGTGTGTTCCATGTGTTTGATATGTCTAATAGTGTTTCTTTCTTTGCATGCTAATATACCGCTCGTGATCGCGTTATCTGATATTTTGTATTTGTTTATTGATTTTGCATTTTCACCTTTTTTATATGTGTGTTCCATGTGTTTGATATGTCTAATACTGTTTCTTTCTTTTGAAGTCGTCTTCATCTCGATGATGGAGAACGTCGTATCGGTGCAATGCTAAAAGACCACTCGCTATCGCGTTATCGTATTGTTATATTAGTTTATTGATTGTTGATTTTCACCTGTTTGTTGTATTTTATGTGTTTATGTGTGTTCCATGTGTTTGATATGTCTAATACTGTTTCTTTCTTTTGTCGAACGCATTCATCTCGGTGATGGAGAACGTCGTATCGGTGCATGCTTATATACCCCTTGCGTTCGCGTTATAGGTTTTTTATATTAGATTATTGATTGTAGCTGTTAATCTTTTGTATGTTTTTCAAGCTTTCTTCATGTGTTTTCTGTTTTTCTTGTTCTTTATTGGTTTTCTCTGTTATTTTTGTGCTATGTGTTTGATATGTCTAATACTGTTTATTTCTTTTGTCGAACGCCTTCATCAAAAAAGGCATATTTCATCTTTTGTGTAGCCAGGTCCCGCAACATTTATGGCCGCAACTTCTACACGTTGATCTGCATGTGGGATATAGCAGATGATATTGAGTGAGTTCATCGCCAAATTGTCTGTGACTCTGCATTGTGTGTTTCTACAGTCCGCATCACTGGATTGGTGGATTGGAAGTGTGTGCTCTCAAGAAAGTGATCATCTGCATTATAAACTGCAATATCAACTTAGTATCCTTGCATAATTATGATGGTTCTATTGGAGTTTCAAAATTAATTTAGAAGTGGAATTTGCTAGGATTTTGTTTTGTTTTTTTAATTCATTTTAATTCTATTTTAAACCATATTCTTTCTTTGGGTGGCCAATGCATTCTCTGTCACTCAAGCTGGACAATCTCTATATCCAAAAGTGATCAGTCCTGTTTGGATTCAAACTTCCAAAAGGTCCTTTCTCTTGGGCATTTGTGTTGTATATTATTAACTCTTTCGTTTTGCTTTTTGTATGTCATTCTTTCTGGGATGGTGAAGAGTGTTCTTGACAATGATGTTGAAGATGTCCAGAAGAGGAGTTTAAAGAACTGGAAGACTTGTTTGATGGTTTTGCTGATCTATTGAATGGGATTTTGTGGATATGTAAGAAAGGAACTGAAAAACCAGTAACAAGCTATAGAAGATGAAGATGATGTGAGGAACATGGATGGGATGCAACATGAAGAAATGCATTCAACCAGGTGAAAATTTACCATTTTCTAAAACTAAGCAATAATAGCTAATCTTTCTTATTATTTGTACAACTAGTTTTTGCACATCTTTTCTTTTGAATTAAAAAGCAGATATTAATATTGAAACAATGTAAACTGGTCTTCTTATTGAGGTGGTCTTAATATAGAGTTTGAATATTTAAATACCCTAAATAATTATATAGTATGTATGTTATGCTAATTCGTTCGTTCTTTTTTCTTCTCCCAGGCTGGAGTTGGCGTGATGGCGAAGACCTTGGTGAAGATGTCAAGATGAAGAGGATTTTCAAGAAAAGTCGAGTACAATTAATTATTTAAATACACTAAATATATAGTATGTATGTTACGCTTATTCATTCGTTCTTTTTTCTTCTCGCAGGCTGGAGTTGGTGTGATAGCGAGAGTGCTGACGTTAATGGCGAAGAACATTGCAAAGATGTCGAGATGGAGTGGACTTTCGAGAAAGGGAGATAACCTTTGTTGAGTTACCAATTACTTCTCACACAGATACATGGTAAATCATATATTGTGACATCATATCTTATACCCTGGTAGCAAATTTATTGAACATCCAATTTTCAGTGGTAAAGAATATGTTTATTGTCTATTTTCATTGTTTAATTTATTGAGATGTTACAATCTTTAGCAAAACTAAAATCTCAATATTGTAGCTGATGAAACACTTGTCTGATGACATTATTATGAGTTGTATACTGGCCTAGTCCTATGTTTGTCTATCTCAAATTGTTCCCTTGTATTGATTAACTATTGATGCATTTTACTGGATGAGCTGTTACTAATTAAATGTCATTTCAATAAAAATATTAAATGATAATTATAATTTCAAGACACTGAACAATAGACGAATTGTGGAGGTGATGATAGATTGAGCTTGCATGTTGGAGAACCACAGCTTCTCTAAGTAGTTGTAAGTGAATCTGTAAATTCTCCTTGAACATTTGGTATAGATATATGTGTGTGTTTGGGATAATGTGTAGTAGTCTCATTCAGCTGATGTCTCAGAAACTTCAAGTCTTGTACAGCAAACATTAGATAAGACAAACTTACTCGAAGGTTACTAAAATCTGCCAAAAGTTGTGAAATTTGACATGAACTGTTGGAGCATTATACAACTGCCAACATGATGAAACATTTCTAAACATTCTTGTGACATTAATGCAATAAGATCTATGTGTGCTGAAGATGTCAAGAAGAGGAGTTCAATGAACTTAACAACTTGTTTGATGGTTTGGCTCATTTTTTAACAGGATATTGAGGATATGTAAGAAAGAACTGCCCAAGACTGAAAAATAAATAACAGTAACAAGCTATAGAAGATGAAGATGATGTAAGGAACATGCCCTCAACATTGATGGGATGCAATATGAAGAAATACATTCAACCAGGTAAACATTTACCATTTCCTAAATCTAAGCAAGAATAGCTATTCTTTCATTATTATTTGTACAACTAATTATTAATGCACATCTTAAATTATCTGGTAGAATGAATTATTTGCATACACAGTAAAACTTCAATGATGAGACCATCCTAATGGGACCCTTCAAGGCAGGTCTTAATATTGAGGTGGTCTTAATATTGAGGTGGTCTTAATATTGAGTTTGAATAATTAGAGAAAATGGACCTGAAAACTGTGTTCTTTATTTTGAGATGGTCTTATTTAAGTGAGGTTTTACTGTATTCTATATTAAATGATTTTGAATGAGTATGTTTGGAATGCTTCTGTTGCCCTTGTTTCCCAATCAAGTTTTCTATGAAGTACACACATAGGTTTTTGTCTTTTGTCATATTGTATGCAACATTGAATATTGCTGATCTGAAAATTTGGTGTCTTTCACAAAAAGTATAATTTAACAATTATTTTCATTTACAGGGAGATACCATTTGCTGATTCACCAGTCACACAGATACATGATACATCAGACATAGTGATTTCAGCTTTTATTTCCTGGTAAGACATTTATCAGACTTGAAAGAAATTAGTATGTGCTGTTGTTTAGTTTTAATTTATTGAGATGTTACAATCTTTAATAAACTGAAATCTCAATATTTTAACTTGTCTGATGACATTATGAATTGTATATGACATTATGAATTGTATAGGGGGCCTTGACTTGTGATTGTCTTACTCAAATATTTAGCCGGTGTATTTTCCTTTTAAAATATATCAGGAATTACTTGCTGTAGATCAAATATTTTTATTTCACTCACACATTATATTGCCTAAAAATTAATTGCATTACCCCATAAGGTACCTCAATACACATGGTTAAGCGTGCGCTTGCACTCTAATTTTTATTTTCAAGCGTCTGATCTCATGGACTTTATCGAACTGAATTTTGCTCAAACCTTAAAAAATCTATCGTTTTGAATATTAATACTAGCACACATGTAATCTGTTCAATATTTATTGAATCATGTGTGAATATCAATTTCTAGTAACTTGCAGACATCAAGAGATAAAAGTTTTCGAGTCGAGCCATCAGCGAAAATGGTCACGAGGCGCATGAAGGGGAAATGAGTTTGGACGTCATATACCCTGTCAGCGCCGTGTATATAGAATCCTATATGCGAGCCTTTAACCAATGAAATTACTGGATTTTTCTTTGCAGTATTATAAAAAAACCTATAAATACAAAATTCATATGAAACTTGTGTAAACCACCATAACTAATTAAATAATTTGTCATAAAATTCTAGAATACGCCTTTAAAATACTTTTGGGACATTTAATTTTCAATTATCATTTGTTTAGTTTTGCAAATATTTTACACTGATTCCGAATCTCATTAAACAGCTGCGACGCATGCATAACATAATATATTCGCATAGTATCGTGAAGGGCAATAAAATGATAACACACCCTAGCATAGAAGTCACTAGTCCGGACGCTAACAGAAATTTAGAAAGATCAGTAATCTCTGTGAAACTCCGTATAGAAGTCGACAGGCCAAAAAATTGATGGGGACTTTATTTAACTCAAAAATTCCCTCGCCTAAATTTCAATTGAATTTTTTTTAAAGATATCTTTAAAATAAGAATAAATTTGTCTTTTTAATTCCGCCTGTATGTTTTTTCAGACAACAAGTTAAACCAGAGAGTTATATATATTTTTTAATAACTCAAAAGGTAACAAATGACAGTTCGTTATTCCACCTGTAAGTTTAAGATCACTTGAAAAAGAAAAAAGTTATAGCCGAAAATGTCAACTGCTCACTCTTTATTCTATAGTGTCGACTGAAGCCATTTTGAGCGCTTTCGCGCTAAAATATCGGAAAAGCGAGATTGTTGTACATACTGTGTATGCATTTGGCCAGATGAGACGAGTTGAGTTGTTATTAAATAATTGTCATAACTATAAATATATTAAGGATTATTATGATTTCAGGACATAGAACAATAGAGGAATTGTGGAGGTGATGGTGGATTGCGCCTACATGTTGGAGAACCATAGACGTCTCCAAGCAGTTGTGAAGTGAATCTGTAAATGCTAGGTGAACATTTGGGAGTGATATATACATGTATATAATGTGTGTGTTTAGGATAATGTGTAGTAGACTCAATCAGCTGATGTCTCAGAAACTTGTACAGTAAATATTGGTAAGACAAACTCACTTGAAGGTTACTGGAACCCGTCTAAAAATGTGAATTTTTACATGAATTATTGGAGCATTCTAAAAATGCAAACCTGATTTACCTGTCTTTCTGAGTACTACAGAAATAGAAACGCTGATCAAGTACCAGTTAAGAATTAACGTATATATGATTTCATATAATCAAAAGTAAATCAAACTCGAAAACCGACTACTCTACAGTGATTGATATTTTCTTTACATGGTATTTTAATAATATAAATGAAGATTATATACTTTATAGTAATGCATTGATACCACGCGTCCAGTGGGGGCGACGTTGTGGCCATCGATTCAATTTGCAGTCATTGATTACACATTCGGAATAGTCAAACAAGGACTTTGGTTTAAAGTTATTGATTAATTTGTGTTTCCATTTGATTTGATATATTGTAATGCATAGTACATGTGTCTTGTATGTAATATTTGTAAAGGTAACTTTGTTTCTAAATGTAGTAAACTGCCACATGTAAACATATGTTGGGTAGAACAACCCATTGTGCTTCTCATACAGTCGCCTCATTTTGTTAAATTGAAAAAAATGTAGTAAATGTTCAACATTTTATTCTTTCTGCAATTTGTACTGTTTGTTAACAGTGTTGTTGTCTGTTACCTATTGCAATGTTTTATGACCAGTTTGTGATTGTTTGTGTAATACAACCTCTCCATAGCACCACACTTTGGGAGATGCACACTTTGGCTGTTGTTCAGAGGTTGTTGATAGAAAGAGATTAAATCAATTGTAAATTATTACTAATAGGAAAAGTTAATTTTGTTGTTGAAGAGAGGTTGTTGCTTAAGCGAAGTTGCATTGTATACATGTTTTGAAATGATTCTTTTTATAAATAAACAAATTGTCAAAATCATTTCAATGAAGGGAGATAGGGATGGCTGTGAGTGGAGATGGGGAGGCCATATAAAAGTAGATTTTCACTGAAATTATTACTATAGGAAAAGATGATTTTGTTGTTGAAGAGAGGTTGTTGCTTAAGAGAGGTTGCATTGTATACATGTTTTGAAATTATGCTTGTATATAAATAAAATTGTAAAAATCATTTCAATGAAGGGAGATAGGGATGGCTGTGAGTGGAGATGGGGAGGCCATATAAAAGTAGATTTCACTGAAATTATTACTATAGGAAAAATTGATTTTGTTGTTGAAGAGAGGTTGTTGCTTAAGAGAGGTTGCATTGTATACGTGTTTTGAAATTTTTCTTGTATATTAATTAAACAAATTGTAAAATTCATTTCAATAAAGGGAGATAGGGATGGCTATGAGTGGAGATGGGGAGGCCATTTAAAAATAATTTTAACATGATATTCATTGCACATATGTTGTTATATTGATAGATTCATGTCTATTCCGTTACATGTCTGATTGTAAAATATATTTTGTGAATAACCACATTTTTTTGAAATACACCTTTGTTGTTACCGAAGACTGAGTTTGTGTTTTATATTTAGTAAATGCTAATACAGTTATGTGAAAGCATTATCCAATCAATGTGTACAAAAATAGCCATGCTGGTTTGACCACATGTGACTTATGTCATGTTGGTGTGACAAAAGAAGAACATCACTAAGTACAGTGTGATTCTGCACAAACATCAGAACACTGCTACAACATAAATGCTTGATTATATTATTCACGAAAACATGAAATAAACATTCCTACAAATGTAGAAACAAGCCGGAATATAACGCAACTGTATATTTACTCTAATCCTTTATTAGATGACGGATGAAATAATGGATGTTTCAACTGCTACAATTTTGTAAATGCAGATAATATCAACATTTTGGCTTATGCCTTCATAACAAATTTTACATCCCGTGAAACAGTGGAAGTGAAGTAATGTTGCAAGTTTAATTCCTTGCTATATGTATAGGACCCTTTTCAACGCTGACGCAATTATTCGCCAGTGCATATTAAAGAACTATACATCTACAACTGTAGATAGCAGCAAGCTGGCTCAAGTTAGCTTTATCAATGCTTACTCTGAGTGTATTGTGTATTTTGCGTTAATTATCGTCGCCACCGGTTACCCATATGGGCGACGCCTCCGGAAGATATTAGTCATTTTAGATTTTTGGAGGATAGTGCATGATACAGAAGATGCCCCAGTTCCAGAAACAACCCTGGTTCTTAAGCATCGAACACGTTACCTCGATTTTTCAAAGTCGCGTCCGAAAGACTTAGTATTGTCAGTGGTGGAGCGTGTGATCGAACCTTCGATCACTGGATCTGCTCGAACTTACTATGAAGTATATTACACCATATTTGAATGTAATCATCCATTTAACGAAACGAAACGAGAAGCGAATCCGTTGATTGTTTTCGGCTACTAGTACATGGTATCATCAGGTATTTATTCAACATCTTTTGCTATGACATTTGGCTGCAGCTTTTACGAGACAAGTAAACTGATCCTGCGTCCCTCCGGAAAGAGGCTATCGAACGTTCAATTACAGCGTCTGCGTTTTATTTCAACTTGATAGAAAGGATTGTTTAACTTTCCAGTAAAAACGTATTAATTTAATGATGGAATTGAATAATTCTTATAAAATTATTCGACAACAGAATTGGCTACATTCAGACACAATTTTATGCAAGTTGAATGCCGGTTAATATTTTTTATAGACGACAATTACGACAATGTTGGATAATGACGATTATATCAAATGTATACACGAACCACAATCAGTTACATTCAAAAATATGTTTGCAATCAATTTCATATAGAAGACGATACATTACTCGATCTTAGATGGCCACTCACTAAAAACCAAACGTTTTCCTAGTACAATTAATGTTGACTCGATGCCTGCCACTTCTAAGGGATAAACGCTTTTGCAATACCACCCGGTTACCGACAGTTTCTATAACCTTTTATATATATATATATATATATAATGAGTGCAGATTCACTAACATATCGAAAACGACAGTTTCTGCTTTTTACTGTTTAACTGGTGACTGTTGTTACACCGAGTTAATTGTTAGCATATGAAATATTTCAATGCCGTCTTCGTTCTGACAGATGTTGCACTGCAATAACCAGTCTTCGAAATACGTGCCACCCAATACCATGAAATACGCTTGCTGTAGCAGTTTGACTGCGAGTCTTCGAAATAACTTAGGATAGGCCGCACTTGACTGCCTCATCAGCTACAGATTCTCTACTTCTCTTTGACATTTATAATAATTTGTCATCACGGTTGATTGTAGGAATTAACAGACTTTTAATAATTACATTTCAAATTAGATATTATTTGGATGGCTCCGTAAAATGATTTAACGTACCACAAATGTCGCTTTCAACAAATCTGCCACATGGAATCGATTATCTGTAGTTTGATGTTACAACTAGCTAAGTACATGTTTACTTTATACTTCAGCCGGTGTACAATTACATGTATATCATTGAAGACCTTATCCTAAATGCACAAAATGTATATATTTAGAGCGAAACATGCGGGACGTTTTTAAACGAAGCTGAACGTCATTATTCCCCGCATACATTGTTGTGTTTCCGGTCAATAGAACAATGCATATCCATGGATCTTGTGTCAAATAAATAAATCATCGATACTTAGGACACGGATATAATATTTGTATTATGCTACATTATTAATGAAGTAACATGTTGATTATAACTTACTGTATAAGATGTAACGTAGTGGTTAACACAAATTCCAACTCTTGTATAAACGTTTATTCGAACTTGTACGGGCTCTCTCTGCCCCCATTCTCCTCCCTTTCTAGACCCTAGTTGTCCAGGTTTTATAGCAAACCCTTAATTACTAGGGTCTAGACATATACATAATAATTGACAAACGAGATGTAAAATATACATTTTTACCTGACAGGTGAGATGGAAAAGTCATAACACTACCCCATCTCCATACTGATCTCCATACTGACTTGACAGATACATGTACACTATAATTATTATGACCTATTACATTTGTACATTACAAAGAGGGAAAATTAATTCGGATAATTAAATTGACGCCTTACATAATTCATTGCGCATGTACTTACTCTATCCATGTGTTAGAGAATATTTAACATATATACATTATAAAAGTACAAAACGTACATGTGGAAATTATCAATCCAGCAAATATTGAAAGTATTTATAAGTTGAAAAACTCCGCACAGATATAAAGATGTATTCATACATCGTCTATGGAAAGAAAAATAATCAAAGGGTGATTTTTTAAAATTGCGTGGCGGCCTGTTTATGGCTCATCAAGCTTACTATCCCTGTCTCGGCCCCATACAGATATCATATCAGATACCTATAATGTTAGGTAATGGACGGTATAATATCAATTTACATCTTTATAATGCTGTATTCAAGAAATACATTAATTCGCTAAATACCAAATATTCGCTAAATATCAATGATTATTGATATGTATATTTGAATAAGTGTTTCATATAGGCCAAGCTTCATTGGATCGTCATGGTGCCTATCATAACTTTTGAATTGATAAGCATTCATTCGTCATAGTTGATCCCCTCTACATGCGGTCCATCTCACTGAATACTGTAACTTATCTAGCATGATATGTCACTTCAATATTTCGTATATACTGATGTATCCATGTAGACTTGACATAGTAGTACGGCTTTTAGTACGTGTGTTACGAAGCAGACACACTGGCATTCCAATTAAGAAGCATATCGGACCGGCATGCTTCAGCTATACCTGTATATTTCTGGTATACGAGTTTCTGGTATATGATGGTTTCAATTACGAATATGTAGTGCATTCTGAAACCAAGGCCGATCACTCTAGAGAGTATATTATCCACAGTCTTCACTGCCTTTAATATACTAACATTGTGCAATGGTGCCACACTAAGACATGCTTGAAATATGCTTCATATATAACACACTGAAGTGTTTGGACAAAACAACTACCAACGCCCGGTCAAATACACTACAGTTAGTCTTCTATAATCGATATGAATGTTGATAAATGTCATTTAAAGTAAAGGAATTGTGTCGTAAAGGCTTTAAGTTGTCCGGTGTACCGTGTTGTATGGATGGACAATATACTAATTATTATTTTAAGGTAGGTTTCTGTTATTCTGTATTCAAATCCTTAAATAAAGTGTTAATCGCATTTTTAGAGCGAAGAATGTGGCAATTGGACAGCTGATTATTTTACCTTGACCATAAAAAATATCTTATGAAAATTCTCGCTTCAATGGCGCCACGAGATGAATTTTAATTACAACTTCGAGTTTTTGTATTAATGCTCAATAATCATGCTTATTATTTATTTCTTCCGAGGATAAACTATAAAAGTAAGCATGGATACACTGTCCAGTTTCATTACAATGAAAGCTAATATTATCCACATTGTTGACGTAAATGACAGTTTGTTCAATAATGTGTGTTCAGCGCGGATATCAACACTTATACGTCAATGATAGCCATATCAACGTTGCCTCAGTATAACTTCCACCGGGGTACTTCATACGGAAGGGTACAAACACAATTCGCATAAACTTGTTTTACTTATGTACTAGACATAAATGATAATAATACAAAGTATGGTCGTATAAATTCTGCTGACCAGTGTCATATTCACGTTTGTCAGACAAATTGCTAACTGGAAACTGAATAGCGGCAACTAATGTCCAGTTTTCCAATGAATTGCTTACTGTGACCATGCAAATGCCTTGATGGTGTATTCTGGTAATCATTGCACTTTTCAAAATGGCATTGAGCTACACATTAATAATGACTTTAGAACTTTTTTCGAAGACACTTGTCCCGGACTTATGGAAATGTAAATTTGACTTGTCCGACATAGGAAGCTAGTTGTCCGGTGAGAATATCGGTCAATGTAGTGACAAATAAACATACACAATTATAGCTGTTATTTAGCGTTTAAAGTAGACTTGTCTTGGAATAACTTCGACACAACTGTTGGTAGCCCGAACTGGCGATTAGACTTGTCCGAGACGTCGGGCTAGTGGATGTCTAGAGCCCTGACATTATATCCAGTGTCCGAGACGTCGGGCTAGTGGATGTCTAGAGCCCTGACATTATATCCAGTGTCACTGACATACCTGCACTTTTATTTTAGCAGACGTAGACAGACAGTTAGGCTAATTTCATGTTTAGTTATTAAACAAATCAGAGGTACATTTTTTCGAAACGCCGGCGTAACATTACATGTAACCACAAAGAAAAATGACTGTTTCTCAGCGTTGAAAATTGACAGTTTCAATTATCAGCAGTAAATCTTAACTGCAATACATTTTCAACGATGAAACTGATTGACAGAGACATTGTCATTGGGATAAAGCCGGCTGAGGAGATCTGATGTATCAGTCAAGTAAAATGACCATGTCATTAACTACACTTATTATTGTTTATTATTATTATTGTTGTTGTTTATTAATAACAATGTGTCAATAACGATAATGATTATGCAGACGACAATGATATTGATAACATTTTGGTTGTTAATAACGATGGTGTTCATTTTGATGTACATGTAGTTAGGGAACAATCGACGACTAGCTGATAGGTTCATGTATTCCGCTTACGGCTTCCAGAGAGCTTTGATCAGGGGGAAGGGTTCTATTTAACCCTCTTGGGAAACTGTATACGGATGTACGATGCATAAAGAGCTATACACGGAGGGTTAGACGGAGGAAGCTCGATACCGTCGCACATAGCCTGGTGTTCCACTGGTATTTCTCATTTGCTTGTGACTATATTAAATGTAACGAGGTCAAGGAGTGACACACAGAACGCGTCTGCTCTTTGAACGAACTTGTAGTTGATGTTTAAAAAGCTATTTTAAACTAACCTTGTATAGTCAAATAATATTTATACATCGTGTTATATGTCTCAATTAAATAGATTGAACAAAATAAAACAGTAAGTCTTTGTGGTATATGAAGTAGTTTTAAAGATGTCTACACATAGGCTAACATGCAATGATTACTTCTATAATAGCATAATATCGTTCATGAACTTTGAAAATATCTCCCCGGCTCCATTAAATTACAACATTACTATCATAATCTATATTAATGTATTGTAAAATAATATGACGAGTGTGGCCAACTACTTACATTTAAAAACATTGCATTAAGTACTTATAAAAACAAGGACAAAGTAAGTATACTTATAAGTGCTATTTTATAACAGAAACCCAAGTCATAATCAAAACTAATACTAAGGTCCATTTCGATATTGCAATATTTACATAAAGTACAATCGGCCAACATCAACCATTCACTTCGCAATTCGGTATACGAACGTGTTTAAAGTAAACAAACCGCGTACCGGAGCTAAAGTACACCGTATGTTTTATGTAGCTTTTAATGTAGCGTACCATGCTGCCGTGATGGTGCGGGTGTTTCAGTAATAAGCTGGGTGCCGCCCAGAAAACGCGCCAAATTTTTAATCAATGAAACATAACTAGATTTCGAAATTAATTTTGAAATTATGGCTCTGGAATCGGGACAAATTTTGAATTCCATTGCACACTGAAATTGAATTGAACAAACGAACGTTTACACGTTTTAGAACTACTAACGGTAGAATATGTACATGTTGGGTCGGCAGTCGCACTTACAATGTAGGATTTCTCAGCGTATACATATTATAAGTGAAATGATGCCACTATGGTCATACAGGGCAACCAATCTAGAGCAACATACTTTGGGAGACGCATTAAATGTTGTTAAGATTGGTGCTCTAGAGACGTAAAACTGATAGTCATTACTTACTACGGAAGAAAAGAATTATGTCGTCGAAGAGATGTTGTTACTCAAGACAATACTCTGGAAATGTTGTATTGTAAGTCTTCAGCTCAGACAGACACATGTACATGGTATCTAAGGTGATTCATTGGAGTGGTGATTGTAACCTCGGATCTTCCAATGTTATTAATAAAGCTAATCTCAGGGTAAATAACATAACAGGATCCTGTGATTCCAAAACAGACAAATTACTTAATAGTATATAATGTATATATTTAAACGATATTTGATACGAACTGTCAACATATAAAGTAAAAGCAATTTATCTCTTGTCAACCTTTATTTCTTACCGAGTTTTGTTCAATAGACGTTATTGTCGGATTAAAATATGATAAAGAATCCGGGCCACGTAAATAAATATTAAATTTAATGTAGCGGATATTGTTCTTATGGCTCATACTCGCGTCCAGGATTTCATTCGTAGTCCAGATATCATTATAAGTATTATTATTAGTTTGTGACCGTATAAGCCATAAGCCCATAAGTGGAAATTGATGTTAAATTTCTATGGCTGGTTATCGGCTTCCAGTACAATATAAACACATACCGTATCTTAAAATCGGAAACCAGCTTCTGGCAGTAATTATACAACATATAGTGTTAATTTCAGCTGTTGTTCATGTTTAGAGGTTGTTGCTCTAGAGAGGTTTAATCAGTAACCGTGAGTGAGTAAATTGGTAGTCAGTGTCAGTGTCTGGAATGGTTGCCCTGTTTTTTTTCAACCAGTATTCAATAAATATCCTCTTAAATCATTGAATCAGTATTTGTGTTGTTATATGACCGCAGTGATGGTTAGCGACAGACTTTCACTGTGCACGACAAAGGAAAGGCGCCATGGTTAAATCCGTTCATTCTGAAATATGGCTAGCTTCCGAGATCAATTTCCAGGTTCAAAGTGACAATGTTTTCACCCGTGTTTATAAACAAACTGAACAGCGACTATTTGGAACCAACCTCGCTTTGTACGTACACACAAATGCTCGAATTTGTTGCTGCGTTGTTGAAAGACATTTCCTGAATTGCAATTATAGATAATATTTTCCGCGAAACATATGGGCATATGCTTTTTATGTAACCACTCATTATTTTTTCACAATCAGTACGGAATTTCCAAATAGAACTATCTGGGTCAGTTTCAGTAATTCTTCTTTCCGGAATAAAAAAATTGAATAATGGTCTTCAACTCACTGAAATGATCGCTGTTGATAAATGATAAAAAAGCGCGATCACTATCTTCCCTTTTTCCTAATTATTTGGTTAAACGATACAGAAAGCTATCACCGTGTATTCTCCTGTATAGATATTGATGCCAGTTTGTCACGAAGTTACAATTAAGGTTGATTGGATACAACAAGACGTGTGATTGAGCATCATTGTGTGCTGATGTGGACTCATGTTTCCAGTACGTTGTTGGTGATATTGCATTCTCAGACTTGAAGGAACTTGGTCTAGGTTAATGGGCTCGTCTTTAAAAATGATGTATTTACACTTAATTTAATACATTGCATGTTAGTTATTATATGTTGCATACATAAAATGTACACTTTTAACATGCTGTATCGGTTCATCTTAATGTACGCTCATTAAATATTTGCTATGGTCCCTGGAAAACGCCTGGAACACGCCTGGAACACGCCTGGAACACGCATGGAACACGCCTGGAGCACGCCTGGAACACACCTGGAACACGCCTGAAACATGTCGAAATTGCTGTTCTTTATTACTTTTAAATTTTCTAGTACATGTAGTTTAAACCGGTTGTAGTTTCAACACATCAAGTCGTAATCTGCTGCGTTTTGGAGAGATTTTCGGATAATCATCATATTATCTTGAACAATTTATATATTCTTCTTTATTAAATTTCTATTTCAATTTAAAGTTATTTAGCCGTAAATAATAATTCATATACATGAATGCACATAATAATCCTATTCACGAATTTGCGACCTTTTCAAAGTCTTCACAAAGAAAAACGGAGTCGTGACACGTGTATTTCTTTCTGCTGAGTTGACATACTTCCATGCTTGATATTGACTGATCTTTTCTTGAAATCTACGCCCAATGTCCCAGTAGCAGGTCATATTGGGTTATTGACCATATTTTATAACCAAAACATTTGCGTCTTCGTCCACTGATAGAGTATCGATCTACATCGATATAAATAGCAAATAATCAATGGTCGACCTATGTGTCTCTTAAACTTGCGTTGAACGCTTTCATAGACTGAATGCATGCTCGCCTGTTTACAGTATTCAATTTAAGGTGAATTAAGACGGATACAATTTAATTTTTAAACTTATTTGTGTTTTTTCATTGTCAAAACGTATGACTTAAAAAGACGCGAAATGGATAAATATGTGTAACGTATAATTTATGTTTACCTAGATGTGACAATAATTTGTCATTTACATTTCTGTATTTATTTTTCAAATTAATTTTTCATAATATTTTTCCTCATTAACTCGTTAGATGACACAGCTTTATTTCTTTATTTGGGGTATTATTTGTAATTTTGTACTAAAGCAAATATCGAGATAAGCGTTATAGGGCTTATCAAAGTAGGCGGCGTATATCGATCAAGATATCAACTTTAAGCCTGGTCGATTGTTTTTGGTCGTTACAAAATTGTCCGTGCCCTTTGTCTTATATATTTACCCTGTGTCAATATGATAAATCGTTATTCGTTGCCTATTCGAACTCCTCCTTGACTACGAGTTGATAGCCCCGTACTAACCAACGGTTCGTGATATTTACTCAAGTATTTATTCTTCTGATAGTCGGCTTATTTGGAAATAACTGACCACTTTTGTTAAGGGAAATGAGTTGAAAATATTTTAACGGGGGTAAGTAGCACATGTTGATATTGTTGGTACTAAACTAGAACAGATTTTTCATACAGGCTTAGTGATACGTTTGTTTTGGTTGAAATTATTTAAGCATTTGGATGTGATTTGTTTCAATATGGGGTAAGAAATTTATACTACCTGGATGTTTTATGTATCGTAAACTGAAATGGCGATATGTTTATTTACTGTTTTTTTTATCTTCAGTTGTTCGCAAGTGTATTAATTTTATTTTTGTTATAAACTTAAAACATTGTAATCTTTTTTCGAGTAATGGCGCAAAAATTCCGCACGTGCTTAATTCTGTTCCAATTATAATAAATTGTAATGCGCGAACTAACGCTCTGTATTCGACTTAAGTCAGATATTTTTGCACAATTGGCAACCATTGCTATTGTGTTCTACTTGATCAAGTGATCCTAGCCTTTGTTCTACGATTAGTTTATAATAATTCCGCATTGTTGACGCTCAATAGCTGAATAGAAGATTTTGCCACTTTATGTCTACATCAGGTATATACACAGATAAATTAACACACACAAGCGTTATTCTTTCATCCAGTTTAAATATTCCTGGATTTAAAACAAATTACAGTTAGGATAATATGCTAGAAAGCAGTAATTTTGGATTTTGTTGATTTTGGTCATATTCCAATTGCAGGGACATATGCTTTAACCTTTTTTTAGGTAAGTGGAGTTAAAAAAAAGATCATTACCCGACTACGCTGCTATTTCCGAATTGAGAGCTATCATATTTCGTTTGTTAAAGAACTTTAAATATTGATTCATTGCCCTTTTACGGTAGGATATCTCATCGATACGATATTTACATGAGAAAAGAATGAAAGAAATTAACGTTTGCCAATTTTCTTCTTTATTACAGTTTTAAACTGACAAGGTCGACCAATTATGGCGGAGTTGAGCTTGGAAAGACAACCAGCAGTGAGCCATACTGAGCTGACAGCGGGGCATGACGTCACGAACCTGTTGTCACAGATAAATCAAAACATCAAACAATCGAAAGCTGATCAGATCTTGCGTTTGTTGCAGGATCATGATAAAATTACAGACAAAGTTGAAACGGTTGAACACACTGCAAGTGATTTACTAGACGAATATGACTTAATTCGAGAGGAAAAGGTTCTTTGTGATAGCGATACGTTGACCGATTCAAGCTCAGATTCGGATAATTCGGATATTACTGTCAATAACAAAGTTCAAGATAAAGTGGTGGCTACGAACCGCGATTCCAATCAAGGATTAATCAAACCACAACTTAATCAAAATAACACAAACACAATGAGTAATGATAATATGAATGTTCAAAACGACAGAGAGTCTCTTCGTGGTTATCGGCGCCACAGAGCACGAACGTCGGTTGGGTTTCATAATGATATGGAGACCGAAGATACGGATGATTTTACTAAAGACACAAATTTTGATACAAGGGATTTAAGTATTAGACCAAAATCTAGTTATGTTAGGAGAGGTCAGTTCAGGAAGAAAGATGAAGCGCCGGGTAGTGTTGATAACGTTTCGGCCGACGATTTTACTGACACAACTCAGCAGAGACCGTCACGTTCTGCAAGACCGAAAAGCCGACTCGGTCGAGCCTCGATACCGCGTTCGGAACGTACAATTGTGATGATGGAAGCGGAAGTGACGCCAAATGAGCCTGTTGCATCAGTTAAGGAAGAATTGGTGAGAAATGGAGGTAACAATACAATATATGACAGATTCTCCAGTACGCGCCAACCAAAACGCGAGAGTAAACGAGCGAAAGCATTCTGTGATTCTGTGGTTGCTACGCAGCAACAGCCCATGGAGAACATGGGTGTAGATTCTTATGGTAATTCTATGGATATACGTGAGGAAGTGACGGAGGTACAACCTATATCTCAGAATGTACGTAACGCTCACACATCTAGCTTTAAGACTACTGCAGCGCCTAGAAATTCCCCAGTTCAGTCGCAAAACCAAATTCAGATGCCTCATAAACGATCCAGTAATATGCACGTTCGTCACGAGCAAAGCAATTCCCATTCGAGACAAGAACTTGCTTCGAATCATTCACATCCACAACAACACGCGAACGCTGATCCTCATTTAGTTCGATCAGACTCTATTGCAAGTAATAATAATTTACGTTCAGAACGTCCGACACATATCTCTCCAACCTCCCAGTTACCTCTTAAACGCAACAATTCTAACGTAGCTGGCCAAGGTAGACCGAGGAAACCCGAACCTGTGATGTCACGTCCGTTAGAAAGACCGGATATGCGACAGAGCACGCGTACTCGACGACTTCATAGGCGATACATGGCACCAACCCAGTCCCATATGGCCAGTGCAAGACCAACTTCGGAGTCTGTTATTCTTGCAAGACAAAAAACTGAAAAGAACTTAATGAAAAAACAATCGGAGAATAGACCGCATTCTGAGAAAATTGTAATCAGTTCTCAAAATAAAAATATTGACATTAGTCTTAATCCTACGCAAGGACCCCAGACGTATATTACATCAAAAGGGGGCGTGACGCAAGCGTCTCATGTGCAGACAGGTGGATTTAGGGGCTACGACCCATCTAGTAGACAAAAATCTTCGAAACAGTCGCGTGATATACCAGGTGATTTGACACTTCCGCGTGGAGGTCAGAACAATGTAATAATGGGTGGTAGGAAACCACTTGCCGCTCTGATGAAATTACCGCCATTAGAAGCATCGCTGGCAGCAAAAAAGAAAGAACGTGGTCTCGCTCTAGCTGCACGAGAAACTTGTGTATGATTATATCTGTGTCTGAACACGTGGCATTCTAGATATACTTTAAATGGATGTATAAACCGTTACTTACTTCACAGCAAGTTCAGTATTAAGCAATATTTCTAGTTGTTTTTTTCATACCAATTTCAAGCCTTACCATCGACCATAGTTTGTAAAGAGAAAGGATATATGTGTATATAATATTTCACTGATAGGTTTTAAATAACAATAATCGAGGATAGTTTCATGAATTCATGAATATTTTATTACTGTAATAAGAAGTTTATCAGCATTTACCTTCATTATTTTTAAGCTGGATACGTCAGAATATGTTTGCATTAATTATGGTGTTGTTTTCAGCTCAACGTTTAATTTGAATCGAAATTTATTTAATGAGAAAAAAACATAAATAAGGATCAGCTTAACCTTGACAATCCGATCTGTCAATTGCTTATTGGCGACACTATCAACAATACAGAGCGATTACTTTGTGGCTTTATCCAATAATACGTACACTTTTCATTACAAAAACCTTTAAACAAATTTGAACAAATCCGTTCACTTATTATTTGGTCAGTAGAGGGCAGTTTAACCTATATTTGATCAATGTGTATAATGGTTACGTATTATAACAACATTAAAGTTCATCTTTGCCGTATTTGCATTATCATGAGTTTATCAACAACTTTATAACTCGCTCTATTCACTACATGTAGTTAATTACATCGTGAAGTTCTAATTCTTCTCTTGCATCGAATGTATTAGGTCCTATGATGAATGTATTAATTAAAAAACTTCTTATCTCTCGACTGTTTCCTAGATTTCAGTACATGGATATCAAGTTTGTAAAGAGAAAATCTCAGTCGGCGTCTGAATTATTTATAAAGAATGAACTACTAGTACTCTGTCTTATTCTGACATTTGTTTTAATTCGAGTCTTGTTTGATAACAGCGTGGTGATTATACAGATGTACTGTTCCGTCGATATGAGCAGCAAATATCTAACATGTACTTGGTGAAATGTTGTTTCTGTGATCAATTGTTCTTAGACAATGCGAAAAGTTCTGAGTGTTCCAATTGTTATAGTTATTTATTCATATTGAATAAAAGTAATCTACATTTAACTACAGCAACTAGAATAGACAGAAGTATATGTGACGTTTGAATATGTGGTTATCTGTAACCATCTGAATGTTTAATTTGTATAAAACATAATTATGAGTGTGAAATCTGGAATGTGTGCGGCTCTAGGAAACATACAAGTTACCGTAACGTGTATTGTTCTCAAAATGTCCGATTGTGTATCAGTGTCTATTAGAGCTAGTGCTATAACTGGCCGTATCGATGTTATTGAAGAAATGATGTATCTGTTTTGTTACGTATAAATGTGTTTTTGTTACACACGTTTTGGTGATAATTCCATTTTGTGTGTCATGAATTGTTAATTAACTAGAACAATTAAATCATGATGATCTCGTATAGACGAACTCGTTTTCTATAGAAATCTCTCTTTTGTCCAGAGTGAAGTGGAACTATTACTGTCGAATGAAGTCTTTGATAGACCTTTGAAAAAAACACTTTCCAATGAAAAGGTAAAAGTTATTGTGTAATGTCACAAGAATGATTTAATTGACTGAGAGATATATACATACCTGAATAATTAACTGGTACACAATAGGTGTGTCGTGTTACATTGTGAGTTACGGGGAATCTTTAAACGTTATATTTTTGGAATTCTATTTATGAATTGAATATGTGTTGTTCCGTAAAGCAGTTATAAAGTCATTTTGAACAATTATACAGTGTAAAGAAATATTGATTAGATCTAAAACTAGTTTCCTTCATAATTGATAGAGTCAGTTTTGCTTTACTACCGGATCTTGGCCCTGCTAGGTTTCCCGTCGACTGGTTCACTATCTCCGGCAATCAGGGTGTGTGCCAGACAACGAGTTTCAAGCTACTGTTCAGATTAACTATCTCTGAGTGTTAAATAAATATTTTCTTCGGTACATGATTTCTACAACTCTTCCCCGATAATGGTTAAGTGTGAAACTTACAATGACTACATTGTTAACATACGAAAGCAAGTAGTGAGCTTTAACTTACGTCAATAGACTTCAGTTTGATTGCCAGATTACCGCAATGGTTTTAACTCGGCTATTAATCATCAATACATTAGCCAAATTATGATTGTATTTGACTGAATGACGTGGTTTGAAATATTAACATATCATTATAAACTTACATACTGGTACAGAGTCATAATTTTGTTATTATGTTCTGAAGATTGGCATTTGTCAGATTGTCACGATCGCTTATCAGTAACACCGTTCTCAAACATATCCCGCAGATAGGGACTTTATCCTTAACCTCCCATATTAGGAAACCATACAGTATAAACATGCAGCAAATCGTGTCCTTCATTTTCACCTAAGTAAACTTTTTTAAACAATGAACACTTGTACTTTAGGCAGTGCTTTTGTCTACTTGAATCAAATTCGATCGTGGACCTAGTAAAATGAGTGAAATCTAGTGTATATATTATATCTTTATTAAAGTCTCATTCTTGCATAGAACACAACATTTCATTAAAATAATACATAAATATTCGTGCAAGACCATACTTTAAGACTTATAAGAGACTATTGCACAATAATTATAGACATTCAATTTACAATCTGAAAAGTGTTAAATTACATTAAAAATAAATACATAAAAACTTGAGAGGCTGGCATTAATCTTGACCACTAAGTAGTCTATTTATAGCCTAAAAACTGCCCTAAAAGAAAAAAGCCATGCCATATGTGAAAATCCAAAACTAACATTAATGTTTATTACCGAATATTACATCAGATCAGATCAGTTGTCAACTGATTAATACCAGCTTCTCAGTTTAGCAATGATTATCTACACTTGATTGTATTAAGTGTATAAAGTGTATGAAGATATATGTAAAATGGTGACTAGTAACCAGAAGTGACAATTGCGAGCCAATTAGTACTACATAGATACAAACAATGGAGATATCGTTATATACATGTACCTTCTAACTGTATGGAAGTTACCTGGCTTTGATATGAAATACAATTCACGTTTGTTAGCGCGTAGAAAAGCGAACAACGTTCTGAAAGACAGAACATATTTTGTGTATTTATTTTGAGACAGGATAAATGTATTTTGACACACAAACTTTGACAAAAGTTGGCGTTAGGCAAAAACTAGCTACCACCAACAGTTCGATCCGAATCACCGTTGTATAAAATACATACGTTTAATTGTATTTGCACTTTTTATATGGAAGATAAAGGCCTTGCTCTTGTCGATATGATATGGAAGTACAATTTATGTCAGAGACAATGTTAGGACAATATTTACACATGGTTCGCATTGTTTGTTAACTGAGAAACGTGAACAAAGAAACAAAGGGTTATTTAACATAAAACAGGACATTATATAGCCATATACCTCCCCTGGGAAGTTGTGAAGATTAAATAACATTTTATCAACAACACAACATTCTTTGTATCCCGTCTTCTATTGTCCTGGCTTTTATATTGACCGACAATATTAGTGTTTCACAGTCGTTGCAAAGTTTGGCCTAGATTATCATCAAAAATCGAATGATAAAATAAAAATGGTCCATAAATACTCATTGATTGGGACTCAGATTTCTTTTCAATGTTAGCAGTGCTATTTGGATCATATTATCATATATTACCGATGATTGGTGAACGTACGTCAGGGTTCACACTCCGTCATATGTGATGTGGTACCAAAGTTGGTCCGTTTCCTTGGAAGACAAACTTTCTAGGTCCACCTGGATATACATTGTTGTTTGATAACATAGGGTTGGTTACTATTGTTTTGAGACTCAAACTTAGATCAATTGTGTCGGGTATTTGACAACCATATACAAGACTGTCCTCTGAGCCGGGTATACTATATTCAGAACCATAGCAATGAATAACCTATAACATATATACTCAGTACATTTAAAAACGCACATTATTTTACCAACCATACTTCGTTAAATTTCATATTATTACATGTACTTTTGAAACTAATTAAGTATGAAAATACTTGTCGAGTGTCATGTAATTGAGCATATCGTTTGCATACACATGCAATCATGTCGTGTCAAGCCTTTTTACGAGTATCTTTAAAGTCAGTCAATGGCAATTTAGCAACCCCATATCGTGCGTTATTAAATGTACTGTGTATAGTTGAATCACATGTCTTCGTGAGCATTTCAAAATGAACATGTCTTAGTCTTAATATATATGGAAAAAGAAGAACACACACTATTTACTGATATGGACACAGAATAAGAGACGAATGGACATTCCAGAAATCAGAATATGACACCGACTGCCTAAATATGTGATGATCTGAAAAGTATTAAGGCAATATGGTTGAGTATATGTATTACATTTTATTCACATATACATGTAGTTACGAGTGTCTATCGGTCGTCTAGGTATAAAATCGGGCGTAAGTAATTTTATCATGTCGAATACCCTCGATAGTGTTATCGTTAATACATTAGCTATATTCAAATGGTAAAATTCCGCTCTTGTTGCACTCGATTATGTTATAAATACTAGGCAATAAACACATGTGCACCACTCACAAAATTCAGCAATGACGGATTGTTTCAGCCTTGTCTATGTCCATTGATTTAGTATTGTTTTCAACAAGAATGCCAGAAGTACTTTTATGTGTGTCAGTTAAAATGAACAAACAGGTCATTGAAACTATTCATATCGTCACATGATACACTTATATATTGTAATTGAAACAGAAATCTTATCTTAACTGACAGTCAGTTTGTTCTGTAGTAAATATCGAAAGCCGTACAGTGGTAAATAATCTTCATAAATAGTTATTTGCGTTTCTTTGTCTCCAATCAGATAGTTATTTGCTTAACAAAATACCAGTCCAATTGAAAACTGTATAGGCATGTGATATATATAGTGCATTGTACATATTCGCATGTAAACATTCTTCCTCTCCAAATAGAAAAAAAATTACAGCAAAGACGTATTCTAACTTTTTAAATATCTAATTTATTGAATTGATCCGTAAACGGTGAACTCTTTTGTGAACGTTTAGCGTATATATCATAGCCGAGTTATTCGCTGTAAGTTTCTTTTTAAATAAACAACATACTTGAGCTTTTGAGATAAGAACCTACGTTTGTATTGATTTATAACAAGTTGACAAAACTGATAAAAATTGGCCAGCATGGATCAAAGCCCGCTTTGTATAGAGGTTAACTCCTGGACTGTCAAATAGTTTGTTACTATATACACGTTTGATAGATGTTAAACCATCATTTTAAGACCGTGCCATTTCTTTGAATAGAGGAAACACCATGATAAAAATAAGATTAAATACGGTATAAGTTGTATAAAAATGTGGGTAGGACGCTATTTGGGTTTTAATAGAAATTTAATGTCAATGAGAAAGTATACTATAGTGATAAGAATCTTGTTTTATTCGTACAGACAAAAACTCGACTTAACATGAACAAGAAATACAATTATTTAAGCCGGTCGAATTTCGATTTTACCGGAGTTTTGTTTAGGTTCAATGTTCTTGTTCAGTTAAATGCTTTTTTTTACCAATTCTCATGTTATATTCACCTCAGCTGGAACAAATAGTATAATTTTGTCCCGATATTGATATGTTTTCTTTAGGAGAAAACGATTTTATTTTAATGGAAATGAGAACTCTGCTTTCTTCAGTATTCCCTGCGGAGAATTTTCTATGCTTTCACATTGCATTAAGCGTGTCAAATTTCAATCTTTTGTTTGTGACGATTTTTTAATTTCTTAAAAGCGAGCACAACAAATGTATTCACCCGCACACTGACGTCGATGTAATTGACTTAAAGATATGGCAGACTGTTTGCTGAATATATGAACTTACTTTAAATGAAAAAAAACTCTCTATACGAAGCAAAGATTTCGCGAGAGAATTAGACTGACTAGACAATGCCAGTCCAAGTGAAATTTCACATACTGTAGAATCAGGTTGTGTCGTGAGGCCAATATTTCGCGCATTAAAGTTATCAGGTTGTGTCGTGAGGTCTATATTTCGCGAATTGAATTTATCAGGTTGTGTCGTGAGGTCAATATTTCGCGCATTAAAGTTATCAGGCTGTGTAGTGAGGTCTATATTTCGCGAATTGAATTTATCAGGTTGTGTCGTGAGGTCAATATTTCGCGCATTAAAGTTATCAGGTTGTGTCGTGAGGCCAATATTTCGCGCATTTAAGGTATCCGGTTGTGTCGTGAGGTCTATATTTCGCGAATTGAATTTATCAGGTTGTGTCGTGAGGTCAATATTTCGCGCATTTAAGTTATCATGTTGTTTCGCGAGGCCAATATTTCGCGCATTTAAGGTATCCGGTTGTGTCGTGAGGTCATATTTCGCGCATTTAAGTTATCAGGTTGTGTCGTGAGGTCATATTTCGCGCATTTAAGTTATCAGGTTGTGTCGTGAGGTCAATATTTCGCGCATTTAAGTTATCATGTTGTGTCGTGAGGCTAATATTTCGCGCATTTAAGGTATCCGGTTGTGTCGTAAGGTCAATATTTCGCGCATTTAAGTTATCAGGCTGTGTAGTGAGGCCAATATTTCGCGCATTTAAGGTATCCGGTTGTGTCGTAAGGTCAATATTTCGCGCATTAAAGTTATCAGGTTGTGTCGTGAGGCCAATATTTCGCGCATTTAAGTTATCAGGTTGTTTCGTGAGGCTAATATTTCGCGAATTGAAGTTATCAAGTTGTTTCGCGAGCCAAAATTCGCGAGTGTCTACTTAAAGTTTTGTGATAAAACTAACACTATAATGTAAATATTTCGCGAAATACTATTTTCGCGAATATCACGATCTGGCTTCCATAACAGACATCAGTATATCGCAGAATTTCTGATTGTACAGTAAATGACGCTGTCGAACTTTTGAACCGAACATGTGTTAAATACATAATTATAAGGCATATAAAAACAGTTGGGTGACAAAATGAACGCGGAGGTGACATGTCAAACGTCTACATTCCTATTTCATGGATTGAGAAAGTGTACAAAATATATATAAAGCAGACACGTTTGTGTTTGTTGATATTTCCAAAGGGAAGTTTTGATTGTCAAATGTTGGTAAAGTACGGATTGTGTCCGCTACGTCTGGTCGACCCTCAGAGAATGCCGCAACGATTTTATGCGAAATGTCAACGTTTTTGTAGAGAGCTTTCCGTGACCACATGACGTATTGGCCCGATAGTTAATGCATATATTTGAACTCATTCAGTTTTTGTAAAGCAAGTGTTTCGTCCCAGTAAATTCACACGCAAACTGTACAAGTTCAACTGTAGGTTTCCGTTGGGCGTACTGATTACGTGAAGTTGATGTTCTACATTAACACTTCGGAGTGTTTGTGCGCCGTTCGGGCCGCGAAAATAATAGCTGCAACAAGACTCCATAGATTGCAATTGGATAGTTGACCAACTAAATGAAGAAAATAACATTAATCCTAAAATAAATATTTAATCATAAAAATCCCGTACCATGCTGGAAGCTGGCTTTTTTCCAATTTAGTTTAGCTGATTTCAGACAGACCAATACGTATAAACGACAATTGAACAATGTGTCAATTCAAATATCTATTGTTAGATGGGAAACTAACAGTGTTTTGCAAATGGCAAATGTACAAACACGATATAATAGTTCTCAGATGGATGAAATATTCACAAAATTAAACTATAAATTGTCCCATACAACTGGCATGTATGAATACATAAAACAATCGATACAGTATTAAATTAAGATAGTTTAATATATAAACAATGTTATATCTATACAGTAAGTATAGCAAACCTCGATACATGAGAAGTATGTAACCAGGCGTAGCTAATAATGCCAATATTATATGACACACGGTGCAATATTATGATTTATACAATGTATACATGTATACAATACAGGACAGATCACCGTTGAATCGATTAATCGTTGACTTCGTTGTACTCAGGATTAATTAACTTTCCGACCCGGCCCCTTATCTGTCCTTTGATCCCACAGCTTTAGAAATTGATTTTTGATTTTTTCAAAATTGGCTTACCACTTCATGTATTATTAAGTTAATAATGTAACATTATTGTATCGTCAAGGAAATGTTGGCTTTTCATACAAGGGCATTGTTTGGGATATCACAAGCATTATGTACATGAAGTTGCCATCATGCTATCCTTGAAATCGTCAATATAGATTTCAACAAAGTGGGGAAAAAATCAGAAGTGCTGGCTAGCTTTTAAGGCAGATATGCAGTTTCTCGCCTTTAGCACCAACATTTCAAATACATGTATAAGGTTTGTGTATACATTTGCATTAAACTTGACACCATTAGATTAATTCCATAGCTGAAGCCAAGGTCTAAGCGACTTGTAGACAACGACGGTTGTTCGTACGCACGTTTAACTTTATCTTTTCTCACCCCTCAATGACAAATACTGCACTTGTAAAATACATTAGTTGTACTGAGTAAAGATTTCCGCAAACATTGAGAGTCAAATTGGGCGTTCATAAACATTTGCTTTGTATTCCATGGACTGCCTACTGTGTGTTGCTTGGTATCAATATTCACAATGTTAAGCAAACGATGAGGTGATCAGGGGAAATATGATGTTTGATGACAGAGTGGGTCACTTGAGCTGTTTATATTGTTAAAAATAAATCAAACAAATGTAAGCAAATCGTTTCGAGGATACATCATGCGTACCTTAGACAGAGAATGGATGACGTGAGTAGTCGCTCTGTACGCAAACATGTGTTGTTCATGTTTTATGCAATGTTTAATCAGGCCTCGGTATTTTTCAAAACTTCTCAAATTGAGATTTTGCTCAAGTAATAAATATCATTTTTTTAAATTGAAAATTAGGCAAACAAATGTCTTACCATTGTTGCCTTGTTCCTCCACAAGCTCTGTCTGTCTACATGTATGCGTTGTACAAGCCAAACTGGAAGTTCTTGGACTGTAAGAGTTTGAGAAAGACTCACTTGAGATATACAGTAAAACCTCAATAAGAAGAACAGTCTTAAGACCCTTAAACTGGTCCTAACATTGAGGTGATCTGAATATTGAGATTGAATAAAAAGCGGAATAGTCAAAATGAACTTGAAAAGTGTGGTCATATTATTGAGATGGTCTTTCAGTGAGGTTTTACTGTATTGTGGAATCATCATTAAGATATAGCATGTAACAACTACACGTGTATGCTCAGTAATGCTGGTGCGTATTTGCCAAATGTATCAAAGCGAAATTAACTTAAAATAATAATAATGAAAACGTATTGCAATTTCGAGTATATACTTTAAGGGGTTCACAACATTGTGTGGTAAATTTTATATGAACTTGTATAATATAATGTTTCTTTTAAACAAACGCCTTAGATTTATTTAACACATAATTTCCAGCAAATCAATAGGCTAAGATTATAACCTAGCCAAACAGACACGCCTGGTCACAGTGAATATCATTTTCAATGAGTTTGTAACCACCCGTATAACGGGCGTGCAAAACTTACAAAATTCATATTTTTCGTCGCCAGTGAAACAATAACGGCAAAAAACATACACATTTTGAAATTCTATCAATTGCAAAGTAGGCCTAGGTAATATTTTCTATTGAATCTATTTGAAACGATTGATGTAAGTCGCCATGTAAATATTTCCAAGATCAATTTAGTTTTATATAATTATGACTTTTAAACGTTTTCTATCAATATTTTATTTGTTGTAATGGACGTTTACGCAATGACGCAGGGTTTATTACAGTCTCAACAATTTGAATATTGTATTATTCTCCATAATTTGTTTTCCAACGAAAGCGGTATTCCGAGCCACGATTTGTGTATGCGATTCTATTTTCGGCGCAGCCGTACTCAGGCACTAACATGGCGTTGTTATTTGACTGACAGTGCTGTATAAACCAATCAAATCTTTCATTAACCGTTAAACCATATTCTCTTCAACCGAACAACGTTGATAACCTTGACGCGGATTGATTAACTTTTCGATATCGCCTATATATTTGTTTACTAAAACTAAAAAACGCATAGTGGTTTGAATTTTCTTCTTCCGGAGCAAAGTAATTAATAACTCATTGCAATGGTGTTATGTTTGCGAAGCCAGCATTTTGATCACGACAGCGGCGTTATTCTTAATACTGTAAACACGAAAACCAGATGAACATTCTATTGTTTGCCTTAACAACTGCGTCTGAAAATAGATCTATAGATTATAGTCTATTTCTAGATTTATCTAATGAGTTGAGTTGTTAGTCAACCCCACGGGAAATTTCCAGACGTCGGCTTTAAGAAAACCTTCGTTGTTTTATTCATCTTGTTTTCATAAGATAAATCGATATGTTATGAGTTAGTTACCATAAATTTGTGATTTTGCGTGTGGGTGATACAATGAGTAGTCCCCTACTGGTGAATTATAAAAAAAACGACTACATGTATAAGGTATATGACTATTTTTTTGTTTTGTATTTGCGTTTATTTATCGTCGCTACCGGTTTTTAACATATGGGCGACGCCCACGGAAGAATGTTAAGTCATTTACTGCATGATGAACCAGTTCCAGAAACACCCCTGGTTCTTTTACGCGCTCGATGTAAAGCATCATACACGGGACCTCGGTTTTTAAAGTCTCGTCCGAAAGACTGTTAGTACTGTCAGTGATGGAGCGGGGAATCGAACCTGCGATCCCTGAATTACTAGTCGAGCGCGTTACCACTGGACTACGGATCCGCTATGACTTATCAAACGACGGAGTGGTATTTATACTATAATAGGTTTCATGAGGTTGCTCATATCTATTTCATTATTCGGCCAATTGTGCCGAACTTTATGAACAGATTATGTTGTTAACTTCACACGTAAGCTTTCCATTGAAATACAGAGCATTCATTGCTAAATTGGAATTTCTGAACATAAGTAAGATTCAATGATGTATTGACGAGTCAATTCCTTCAAAGTCGTTCACAAGTTAATAAGGTGCCAGTTACGTTTCATGAACTTACTGCTTAGTCCAGCGAAGGACGCATTCGGCTTAGCACTTGGCCTGGTCGCGGTCATGTCCCTATATCCCTTCTCCCCTGATAGATAAGAAGGGACAGCCGTACTGGTTAGACGCCAGGAAAATGGTAACTGTACGATAGGTCTCATTGGCACTGTGCAGTAACCGTCTTTGGCTTCAAAAATGGTCTGTTTGACCTATGCTGCTCTACTGGCAGGTAAATTTCCCCCTTCGGTTTCAAAAAGTCTATTTATGGTGTGCGGGGGACATACCGGGTCGACCAAAATACCATAAAGTGCATTATAAAAAATGTGCGCGGCGACGGACGACCTCATAAACAATAATACATACATACATACATACAGGCGGATCCATGTCCAGTGGTAACGCGCTGGACTAGTAATCCAGGGATTACAGGTTCGATCCCCGCAACACCACTGACAGTACTAACAGTCTTTATGACGAGACTTTGAAAAACCGAGGTCCCGTGTACGGTGCTTCATATCGGGCACGTAAAAGAACCAGGGGTGCTTCTGAAATTGGTGCAACTTGTGTAGCATGCACTATCCTCCAAAAATCTAAAATTACTAACATTCTTCCGGAGGCGTCGCCCATATGGGAAACCGGTGGCGACGATAAATTAACGCAAAAACACACGCGATGGAGGTAAACTGTTACATTGTACACTAATATTTTTAAAAGGAAATGTTATTCAATATGTTTTGTCTTCGGGAATTCCTGGAAACGCACGAAGACTAATCCGAACAATGTCTGAGTTGACCGAATGCGATACTGTGTAGAATCAAAGTACTGAGAGTGCTAACGTAGATCAAAGTAATAGGGGTCCCATTACGAAGAATTATTTGGTAACCGAATTGATCTTGAAATGGAGAGTAATGCCATTTACATATAAGCCGGGGAGGTTAGTGAAAAAACATATAGTGTAAAACCGGAAAGTGACCATTTCACATCGATTCAGGAATATTATGTTGTTGTGTTTTGCGAGGCAATATAGTATTTAATGGCATTTACAGTAGGACTGTTTCCATACAATTACGGCTTTAATTGCGTACTTCTATAACAGTCTCAGTCCGGAACAATATAAATAACTGCTTAGTGATGCAAGTTTATGATGCAAATAGCCATAAAGGACCTTCATGCAGCCTTAAAATGGCAAACTGTCAGTACGAAAAGTTTAAAAAGGTTCGAATGTTACGTTGACAAGAAGGGGTGTTCGGGGAATTATTGGATTGCAAGAGGGGTGTTCAGTGAGTTATTGGACTACAAGATGGGTGTTCAGGGAGTTCTTGGACTACAAGAGGGGTGTTCAGGGAGTTCTTTGACTACAAGAGGGGTGTTCAGTGAGTTCCTGGACTACAAGAGGGTTGTTCAGGGAATAGATTGACCCGACCTTGAAGCCAGGGAGAATGAAAGCCAGTATAATTGTTCTCCTGTAATGCCAATACATTTACATTATAGATTGAATTGTTCACCAGTCTCCGGTTTTGTATCTTACTCCCTGTCTTGAAAATGAAGAAAGTGACATCAGTGTCTTTGGCTTCAACTCTTGAGAAGTTTTATACCTCTTTCTTCTCCGTACAACCTTGAACAAAGATAGGATAAAGTGTTAATTCTTTTGATACTGTGTGTGTGAGTAAGTGCAACGTTTGTGAATACAGAGCCGTGAAATAAACGACCATTAAATTCTCTTAAAGTATAATTACAAATACGACATTCAATATTTTCATTTATGTGTTGGTAATAAAACATCTAACGACAAAACGTGCATTTTCTGTAACACAGTTCTATTGACCTCGCTGCCTAGTTCATACGTACCAAGCACAGCGTTGTGGCTCCAGAAATCCACTAGACAGAAATCCCGGACTAGTCTAAGGCTGCATCGGGCTACCAACAGTGGAGATGAACTTAGTCATGGGCAAGCCTGTTTTAAAGCTTACCAACATCAGCAATTGTTCAGTTGTAAGTCTAAGCTTAGAATCCCACAAGCACATACATGTGATTATTAATTTTAGATTGGAGAGCTATCATTTTGTTTGTGTTACTAAATTGACCGATATTCTCGGATAACTAACTTCCTAAGTCGGACAAGTCAAATTTTACATTTCCATTAGTCTGGTACTAGTGTCTTTGAAAAAGATTTCTATAGCCACGAGTGTCTGTGAAAAGGTGGTATGTTCGAGTCTATTGAAACATTATTAGGTGTGACATATGATGTTCGAGAATCGATGGACATGGAACCGTTTAAGAAAACGTTAACTACGTTTAGGATAAAGAGTAAGGGTAATTTCGTTTTAACGTAAATGAAGTCAGTATAGATATGTTAATGAATCAGACATTTACATGAACTTGGTGTTATGACGATCAGAATGTACAGCTTTGATACACTAACCCACGAATATCTCAGGTTGTACTGATGCAAACATGAAAATAACACTTTATGCTGGACGAACTCAATCATTTAAAAGTAGTGATGCCTTTGCGCAAAATAAGACACTTCTAAGAGTTATTCAGTTTCCATCGTTTTAACAAATACAACATTTATCATCACTTATTATTTTTACCATTTTTTGAATTATGGGAAAAAATCATGTTCCATAATCCATTAGCCATTTAATAAAGATTTTCTTACATAGCCCAAATGTATATTTAGAATACCATACATAACTAAACCTGGTCAGTGTATCCATGCCGACCGAAACGGAGATCAAATGCTTATACTCGTACAATGTACATGTGGATAAACCTTATTAAGAACTTGTCATGTGCATATCAAAAACAGTTTACAGGCGCTTAAATTTAATTTACATAGCTAATATATAAGTAAATAATGTGAGGACAATTGATGAATATATATAGCCAACCCTTTCATACGATTAGTTACAAATAAAATGATAAAATGAAATGACAAACGCCTTAAGTGGAAAATATATAAAAACTTGGTCCACTCGACACATCAAAGTTGTGTGAAGGGCGTGTAAATACCATCTTTATGTGACGTACATCCTTCAATATTTGGAAAGGATTTAATTTAAATTTACAGTATGACAATTTTAATTTCTACTTTGCAATTCATTACGTCAAATATCACTGTTGTATATCAAAAACTTTCCATAAATTCAGGGATCATTTTATAGCCTACAGGATTATCAAATTTCAAACGTACCATATAAGTTTTCATAGTCAGGCCACGCTAAATTATGTTGTATTGAAACAGTACCGAGTTAATATCACATACACAATGTACACCATATACAAATGTACATGAAGTCTTTTAATAAAAGGAACAAAATCGTAAAATGTGATTTTTCGGTTTTGAAAAAGCTGGTACAAACAAGTTTAACACGAAGTAACAGAGTTTGACCTTTGTTTGAATATTTTGTCAGATTTACTGACAGTACAAAAGGCGAATGTTAGGAAACTCCGTTTCTATACACGAGAATGAGAAAAAATGAAAGCATTCAATCAAATTTAAGACATCCAGAAACAAACGCAACAAAAATTATATCAGTGTTGATATAAATCCATGCAATCAAATGAACATAAACATTTCAAAAACATGAAAAATATCTGGTGAATGTTGCTTTCTTTTTGTAGATACATGTATACATAAATATATAATGAATATACCAAAAACTGAAGTCTATACTTCACATAAACACGAAAGGACCGGAATGGAAGACAAAGTAGAATGCCAGAGAAGTTTGGCCTTAAACAGCAAACATTTCAAATTTAATCATATACATTTAAATTACAATACATCTTAACCCTTTGATGCGTTTCACAATAAAATAATAATATAAATTGTAATCGATTATCACAGTACGTTGGTCCATAATTACCACTTGTCATTTTTGTAGTTTTCAACAAATTTTCTATCGAAATTATTTGATGTCTGGAACAGAACGCTATTTTTGAAGAGAACTAAAATACATGAAGATTCAACCGAACTTGAAAAGAACATAAAGTTAAATGGAAAATCTGTGTTCTGGTTATAAATGACAAATGACGTATAAAATAGTAATACATGATTTCGAATTCCCCATTATAATTCGATTTAAAGATATATAGGGGCCAGAAACTTATTTCGGATGACACCAATTATTCGGATAAAAGGTTGTCAAAAAAACGAGGTTCGACTGGTTTATCATATAAACTATGCAAGATTCCTTTCTCTGATTAGTTCCCTTGTACATTCCTTGTATAATGGCAGCGATAAGTTGATGTTGTGATGAGAGATGGGTAGTCCTATCAATTGTTCTGAACTTAGACGGAACTCTCGTTAACAGGAGACTAAACGAGCATTTTATAATCACTATCCGGGTGACCATGCACGAAGCTGTGTGTTTCAACTGCGGTAAGGAAACTAAAAGTGCGACTCGGAAAAGTGGCTGATATTTGAAAAAAAATCAGGTGTCTAAACACCATGGGTGGCACGCTCATGTGTTCTTTATTGGATTGAAGCCGACGTTATATGAACGAAAATATCACCGTCATGCGGGCTATCGTCGCTGTGTGTGTCTAACACAATGATTTACGATTGTACTTTTTGCTCATCGAATTTACCGAATTGTCGCCACACACACGAAGATGATATTCAAATTAGGAACTTAGGCACGCTTGCATGTCTTATTTGTACAAAGCAAATTGAATCTTAATGTTACACGACGTGATCTGCCTTCGTTTTGAAGTGTGTTTTATATGACAGTTCATTTTAATTGCTTTTTCAATCCTTAACTTAAATTGAATATATTCCTCGACGTGATTTGGTTTTGCACATTTCATTTACAGTATTTGTATTGTACTACGAGTTATATTGGTGTAGGTAAATATTGACAGCCTACGATGTTATTAAATTTTCGGTTGACATCTATCAATAAAACGTTTCAAGTCGATTGATATTTCGGACTTAGGATGAAGTTTTTAAACCGTGAGCAAACGATGGAGACAAAAATGCGTTGTCATGTTATAATAATATTCAGAGTGTTGAAAGATTAATGTAAAACGAAAAGAAGGGTCAATACAATTTCAAAGTAGGCTCGGATACTGACTTATATAAATGATCGTTCATTGACATTTGCCGCATTCATTGAAAATATATCCTTTGTCATTGATCTGTATAGATAAATATCGAAACTAAATTCGTGTAGATGAGTTGATGTCTTTTAGGACAACAGAGATGTTTACCATATTACGTGTATACGAATGTGTATCTATAATAAATGTGCCATGAAATTCAAATTGTTTTCACAATTAAATTTGCCACAACTTTCAATACTGTCCATGTACCCATGCATCGTAGATTAATTTTACATAATCCGATTGCTATGCATGCATCTCCTCGCACCAGTTGCTTTCCTTGGCTGTTGAACATTAGGTGTACTCGGAACCAGTCCAATTTCTGCACATAATCACATAGTACTGCTGTTAATCAACGATAATGGTTATTTCTAATGTGCAGTTATATGCCTATTACAGAATAGTAATGTTATTACTAGTAGTAAAAGGCAGCATTGACCTTCAATGCTATTGCTAGAAGCAGTACACTCTTCTCATGTCCCTCTTATTGCTTGTAGTATCCACACTGAATCTCAATCATCGTACACGGGACCTCGGTTTTTAAAGTCTCGTCCGAAAGACTGTTAGTACTGTCAGTGATGGAGCGGGGAATCGAACCTGCGATCCCTGGATTACTAGTCGAGCGCGTTACCACTGGACTACGGATCCGCTAACTTCACACCGGTAAGAAGTTATATAAACTAAACGAGTCGTCTGCTACTGCACGTGGAATAGCAAAATCGAACGTATTGTTTGTTTGTTTATCTTAACATCTCTATTCTTATGCAAACAAATAAGAGAAATAATTGAAATATGAAGATAAAAGCAATTCAAGGAGAAAAGTGTTTAACATAAAAAGTAGACTGCAATCAGGTCGCAGATATTAATTTGCAGTCGCGCGTTCGTTCTTTCCGGTACAAATATGGATCGTCTGAGATGAACTGGAATGTTTATGTCTTTATCGATCTTTATTCAGGAAATCACGGGACGATTCTTAGCAACGTAGCTTCCAGATATAGAGGTCTATAATTGCATCGTCACCCTATCAGATGTTTTCAAACAAGTGCTATTGACACGAACTTAGATTTTACGACTTCTATGACGTCATCATCCGTTAGTTTCCATTTACGGCAGTTTTTTGTCAGCCGATTATAGTCTCTGTCATTCAGACGCTAAGTGTTAAATGTTGATATAAATACTTCTATCAGTCGAACATGACAAAATGTGATAAAAACACTCATTTTATCAGAAATAATTCTTGTGCGACAGATTTATGCCTCATTAAGACTTAACTGCAGAAAAGTAGAAATACATCAAATGTGTACGCTTTAACCTCAGAATATACACGTACAAATCACGTTTAGATTGTGACAGTTCAAAGCGATTTTGAGATTATAAGAGTCATTATATATTTTGGCAACAATTTGAAAAAATACTTTTTGAAAAATAAACATCATCGTTTCATAATTTCATCATTTTAGTGTGATGTGGGGATGTATACTTTGCCTTAAAATGATAAACTGCATGTTTAATTCATCTATGTTTCAGTAGAATTTGATCAACTGTTAAGGACTGTACCATCTTGTTTTCCCTACTGTAACACTTACATTTGTACACATATTTTCTATTCAAATACGATAAGCCAGGCAACCATTAATAAATATGAAAGTTGAAGTGTTTTCCTTTATTTAAATCATAAAATATATGGACTTTAAATATAATGATCCTGATTTTTCTCCAAATGAACTGCACTTTTTGAAAACATACGTTTTGTAGCACCAACTTGTTTACTTAAAAAAAAAATTGTGGTACATTTTGTGAAATATAAACAAAAATCATGAGTAGGGACACCCTAGTATTTCAGAATCACTATATGTAATTTTAAATATTATATACATATAACTAATAGCAATACCAGTTTGTCCCTGTAACAGTAGGGACACCTGTATAACACGAAGGACACTTTTATGTTATGGGAGTGACATTTCAAGACAATTTTTTTAACTATAACTGTTTTTATTAAACATATGATTGAGAACAAATAATCTCGAAACTGGGAACATATTTAACACTAAGAATACTAAAACTGTTTTAGGTAACCAACACATCTTAACTCTGTGAAGTTATAATAGTGTGAACACGTTACATGATGGACGGTAATAGTTACTGTAAAGACACTAAAGTCATCATGCAGGAGTGCATACACAATTTGACATTATTGTCTTACTCAATGTATATTGAAATAACAGAAATAATTACATAATGATGAATCAACTATTTAAACACTAAAACCCTCTAACTTTACTGTTATTCGAATGATTTCAGAGCATAAGCATATCTCAGTTACAGTAGTGACAAATAAATTGACAAGCTGGTTATTAACACTTTATTGACAACATGGCCAGTTTTTCAACTTCTGCTAAGCGACAAAAGTGCGAGGAGTTTACGTATGTAAACGCTTAGCAGAAGTTGAAAAACTGGCCGTTAGTTGTTCAAACGCTTTTCAGATGTATCAAATTGTATCGTTTGGTTTATAATAACTGGCTTTGAAATATTTCAGCCCATGAATGTATCCCTTAACACTGTCGATTGTGACAATGACACAACGTCTTAGTTATTCATACACTTAATCAGATTGTCCCAAATTGTATCATTTATTTTAAAGTGATTGTCTTTGACATGCTTCGGCTCAGGAATGATTCCCATAACAATGTCGATTGTATACCAATCTTGATCCTTATTTACTCTAGGCCAAGTGAAAATGTTAGCGTTTTTTCTCCCGGTTTTTTTCATACAGCTAACAAGAATCTTTGTTCCACGAGCGTCCACAATAATACCTGGATAAGGTATTTTATTGTAAAGAATCATTACATATTTTCCTATGCACATCCTAGGGTTGCTGATGTCAATGGGTTCAATTGTATCATTGACACTCTGTGTTTATGTAGTCTCATGGATACCGTCTGTTGGAGGTAACTAATTTGGAACATTCGTTGGGACAATCTCATTGGAAACAGTGTTGTTGGTGTTTTCTATTGGAGCACTCAGATTCATTACTTCTATAGGTTAGTCTCATTCGTGCATTCTATCAGAACTGTCTTATCTGTGCTTTCCATCGGAACTGTCTCATCTGTGCTTTCTATCGGATCTGTCTCATCTGTGTTTTCTATCAGAACTGTCTCATCTTTGCTTTCTATTATAACTGTCTCATTCGTGCTTTCCATCGGAACTGTCTCATCTGTGCATTCTATCGGAACTGTCTCATCTGTGATTTCCATCGGAACTGTCTCATCTGTGCTTTTTTTCGGAACTGTCTCATTGGTGCTTTCTATCGGAACTGTCTTATATGTGCTTTCTTTTGGAACTGTCTCATCTGTGCTTTCTATGGGAACAGTTTCATTTGTTCTTTCCATCAGAACTGTCTCGTCTGTGCTTTCTATGAGAAAAGATTCATTTATTTTTTCTATCAGAACCGTCTCATTTGTGCTTTCTATCAGAACTGTCTTATCTGTGCTATCCATCGGAACTGTCTCATCTGTGCTTTCTATCAGATCTGTCTCATCTGTGTTTTCTATCAGAACTGTCTCATCTTTGCTTTCTATTATAACTGTCTCATTCGTGCTTTCCATCGGAACTGTCTCATCTGTGCTCTCTATGGGAACAGTTTCATTTGTTCTTTCCATCAGAACTGTCTCATCTGTGCTTTCTATGAGAAAAGTTTCATTTATTTTTTCTATCAGAACCGTCTCATTTGTGCTTTCTATCAGAACTGTCTCATCTTTGCTTTCTATTATAACTGTCTCATTCGTGCTTTCCATCGGAACTGTCTCATCTGTGCTTTCTATCGGAACTGTCTCATCTTTGCTTTCTATTATAACTGTCTCATTCTTGCTTTCTATTATAACTGTCTCATTCGTGCTTTCCATCGGAACTGTCTCATCTGTGCTTTCTATCGGAACTGTCTCATCTTTGCTGTCTATTATAACATTCTCATTCGTGCTTTCCATCGGAACTGTCTCATCTGTGCTCTCTATGGGAACAGTTTCATTTGTTCTTGCCATCAGAACTGTCTCATCTGTGCTTTCTATGAGAAAAGTTTCATTTATTTTTTCTATCAGAACCGTCTCATTTGTGCTTTCTATCAGAACTGTCTCATCTTTGCTTTCTATTATAACTGTCTCATTCGTGCTTTCCATCGGAACTGTCTCATCTGTGCTTTCTATCGGAACTGTCTCATCTTTGCTTTCTATTATAACTGTCTCATTCGTGCTTTCCATCGGAACTGTCTCATCTGTGCTTTCTATCGGAACTGTCTCATCTTTGCTTTCTATTATAACAGTCTCATTCGTGCTTTCTATCGGAACTGTCTTATCTGTGCTTTCTTTCGGAACTGTCTCATCTGTGCTTTCTATCGGTACAGTCTCATTCGTGCTTTCCATTATAATAGTCTCACTGGTGCCATCTAGTTCGTTACTTCTATATTTATAGTCTTATGTGTGTGTTTGACTGGAACAGTTTCATTGTAGTTTTCTTTCGGAACAGTCTCCTTTGTTCTTACTATCGGAGCATTCTCAATTATGCTTTCTATCGGAACAGTTTCATTCGTGTTTTATAGTATAACAGTCTCACTGGTGCCATCTATTGGAACAGTGTCATCTGTGACTTCTATTTGAACAGTCGTATTGGCACAATCTGGTGTAATAGAAGTCATGGATGACTCTTCTTGACCAATTGATACCTTTACTGTGTCATAATTGTTTTCAGTGCTATGTTTCTGAACTCTTTCTTGTGAACTTTTAGTGTTTCTGTCATTAAGGTCAATGTCATATCCACCATTCGTATTCTTGTGAACATACATCGTTACGCAATTGTCATTTTCATCTAGCTTCATATCATACTGATCTGGTTTCATCGCAATTTGTGCATCTACATTTGTGATCTCCTCTTCACATGCATCAGCATTGAGTTCAGATTCATTCATATGCTGTTGCTTTGAATCACATTCAATCCCTTTTTTGCCATGTTCATCTACCATTGAAATTGAAATTTCTTTATCGTTTGTTTCAAATGTCGTTGTATTTTGCGGAGGTGTATCATTAATGGTGTCATCAATGAGTATAGGCAACAATGGCACAAAGTGGTTGGGTATCCAGTGTTTTTTTGTCATATCTTCTCTCTTTAGAGATCTGTTTAATAATAGCATTAAAATGCAATGTTTATACTTATTGAAGAAGTTATATATAGGTCACCTTGATTTTTGGCTGTGTATGAATTTAATCACAAGTGCGATAGAACCAGTAATTGGGTTATTTGTCTACAAAGATCATAACAGTCCATATTATGCGACAACATCTCTAATGCGTTGTTTTTATCTGAGGTTCCCTCATGTAACTAGTTCCTGAGTAGACTGGCAAATAGTAAACAGGCAAAAAGGCCTTAGTACTCGTGTTGATGGATGTTTTATTTCAATACAATATACTGCCAGCTAAATAAAACAATAACCATTTGATGGTGATGAATAAAATGAAGTATGTGTTGCCATTCAGATAAGTGATGTTTTCACTCATGTAACAGTTAAAACACAGAACAGCATTTCCAGTTCTTATAATGCTAACATGTTGAGGATTTCTAATAAAGATATAATATTATAATGCAATGGACACAACTTAATAATTAAAAGTTCAAATTTCTATGTTATCACATTGGGAAATATCAAAATGGTCGTTGAAAATCTTTCCTTTAACAAAATTTTGTCTCTCCTGTAACACATTTTCCATAAATTATCATGTGCAATGACAAAATGTATATCATAACATAAAACTATGTTTTCCCACAAGATGACAATTAAACCTTTGCTCATTTAACTTAAAAATCATATACACATAGTTATAAAGCTACTTATTTGACATAATATTGAGGTTTTGTCTCTACTGTCACAAAAAACGGTCTCTCATTTAACAGAATAATTAGATCTACGAAACTAGAAACCATAGTGTTAGCATTTTCATCTTTAAAATGGGTTATTAATTTATATATTGACGTTCCGACTATATGATGTTTTAATTTATTACACCATTAATGAACACAACTATATTCTCGTTATTTTTATGCATTGAGTGTCTCTCCTGTAGCACTTTGCATCTTTACTGTAACAAAAATGCCCGTAACATGAGTGAATGTTACATGAGTGAATTATTCGCTTGTTTTTATCAAAATAAAATCAATGGCTTCTACCTACAACATAAACAACACATATTCTTTGAATCTTCATCACATACAGATTTAATGTCAAATAAACCATAATCATAGACAAATCAATTGAAGAAATATACCTTGTTATATTAGAGACACACATACAAATTACGCATCTACTTACCGTCATTCAAGTTATGAAATACTCCACTGTATTAATAAAATGATTCGCCATTTGTAAACACATGTTTTGGGAAAGATGACTCTTGAAATGGAGGTTAATATACCGCTTAGGTCATGAAGGGATCAGTTATTATTTTGACTAAATAGCTTGTTGTTACATGAGAGACTGAAACGTTGGGTACAGATTTTGGAAATCATTTTTTTGATGAAGCGATTGAATAATCGTACCTTTTTATGCATTAGTATTTGAGTCAAACATAGAATAAAGTTGGCAGGGTAATTTTGTTTACAAAACTCTTGGCAGTTAAAAATTACATAACCATAAATACACAAAACTTGACCTGGAGACAGTCAAATTGTGTCATTTTTACATGTTCAAACATGTAAAAATTATGTTTCTAACAGTTTTATATATCAAATGGTCTGCTACAAATGTGCAACAAACCATAAAGTTTCATATAAAATCAAATGTTAAAGCTTTATATGAAGGGTGCTTGAACGCAAGTCCTAGGACAGCAAATGTTGCCAAAATATATAATGACTCATAAGGTAATAACGTATACTTTAATAAGCAGATTTGGACCCGATTTCGAGAAAAAAATATGTTTATTACTTAAAGTGCGGCAATTTACTTATGATCATACTTAAATCACGAATGTTTCACGAAACATTCCTTGTGCATTAGCTGATGTGCAAAGTAGCGAACTATACTCGAGGACGTAAGAAATGTTCACCCAAAATTTAATGGGAATTGTAGCCAAGTATCTGGATTCATTATAATTTTCATTTTAGTAATTTTCGGTGCAACTGTGAATGCCCTTAATTGAGTTTGGGTTGCTCACACATGTACACGAATACTTGTATAAATTATTTTGAAAGTACAGTTAAAGGCAATTAAAAGCAGTACATTTAAGAGAATGATGCGTTTCTTGAAGTTCTTGAACATTATCTAGTTTTTTTCACGAAAATGGAAACAGAAACTTCCATTGAAGCAACAATCTCACCCAGCAATGTGTAATGTTAAAATACTTGGTGACAACTTATCAAGTCAGAAAATCCATAGTGCATAATTTCTATTTATGAAACTGACATTGATTAAGACTAACCAGTACACTGTTTTACATTTATAAAATATGTCTTCGAATGATTCACATTATAGTTTTCTACATAGAGCGGCACACTGACAGGCATGATAGACTGTGGTGACGTTTTGGCATTTTCAAAATCCTTTCGGTCAAAATCCCTTTAGCCGGAAAATGCCAGTTTATTAAAGTCAGGGCAGTGTTTCAACTAAAGGGGTTTTGAGTGTTAGTACATCGATTTGTTATGAAAAGTATCAGTGCATGTAATAATTAGTTTAAGAGAGGGTAGGGATATACTGAATGATGCAATTCCGACGGACTAAATGTCAGTCAGTGAGTAAATGGGCCCATAAGAATCGGATTGAGTGATAAATAAACTGGTTCGATAGCCGTAAACTGAATTTATATTGAAGTTATAATGTTTATTTAGCTAAACATAATAAGATTCACAAACTGAAATGTAAACAATGGACGGAAGCAATATATTAAATGCAATACCCAATTAATACGATATATCCTATTACAGATTAATCTAACAAGTATTTTATTTACTTGACGTACAGGTAATCGTCCGTACAATATACACAAACTTGTCCTTATATTTAACGTCCCCGACATTTGAGCGAAGTCAAGTGTTTACAAAAAATAGCCCCATTGTTTGCTAAAATAACAAGTCAATGCTGACTTTCTCTAAAGTAATTTTACCATTTCATAACAACAATTGAATCAATTTGGTATTGTATTAAGACGTATTCGTTATTTATCCCAAATCGTCGGGTTTTGATCACAAAATCCCCTCACATAGATATAAGTCGAATAACGATGTCAGTGCTGGCTCTGTATTCAAACTGGTTCGGTATTCAATGTTGATGTACGACGTACGATTGCCGCGCCAACTTCACTCAACTTACGTCCTGTAAGTTTTTTTCGAAAAAGAAACAAGCATCCAGGGTTAACAACATCGGTTACAAGATTCTGCGGCCGACGATAATTACTGTTCGATTGTGTTGACACGGAATAATTTGTACCCGTGTAAAAATCAATCACATCTAATTAGTTATTTCTGATAAATATTTATCGTAACGTTACCATCAAACACTGAGACAAACATGAATACACAGTGCTTACCGCTGGCAGCGTTAATTACTGATAAATTGATGTACAGAACGTAAGGATGAGATAACTCAAGAAATTGCTCATCAATATTTTTCTAATCAGTATTAATTACGACTGATTCACACGATGTGACTGGCACCGAGATGTTCAGATGGTTGGGTAGCCAATGAAATTCTCTAAATATTATTTTGCAGACTTTTCGTCTGAATAGTGTTAAGTTCATGTATTTATCGTTAAATCAATATAAAATATAAACAGTAAAAACGCGCGTGAATACCACATTGATATTGAGCCCATTTCAATATTTTTTCATGAGCTAGTGTTAAATCAGTCTTCCCTATTCCATATAATCACACCATCTTACAACAAAGACCGACTATCGTCAGAAACGAGGGTTGTCTTAGTATTTAGTAGGGATGTCAATATTCGATTAATTTACTAACTGGTTAACCGTTTTTAATCTTCCGAACGGTTAACAGGTTAACCGAACATGACATTCGTTACGTGTTTCATTTTTTTGCCGTGTATATGTTTCCATGATATCGGTAAACTAGACATAGAGGCTATATTTTTATGTTAGTACTAGTTCGGGTATTGTTTTATTTCTGCTAAATTATTAAAACAAAAAGACATATCAATAATTTCAATTATTTTTAAGAAAACATCATTTTTTATTTCAAACATTATAATATTATATATTTGATAAATTGAAGAATTCCATATCACATTAAAAATTTAACAGACAGTTACAATCTATTCGAATACAACAATGTTAAAACACAATGTTTAGTACAATGACAATATCATTTATCTGTATAATAAAGTATGCCTAAATTCTCGAACAACAAAAGAGTTTTCCGACTGTCATTTGACACAAACGACAATTAAATGTATATGTATATGCTTTTATTTATCGTCGCCACCGGTTTCCCACATGGGCGACGCCTCCGGAAGAATGTTAGTCATATTAGATTTGGAGGATAGTGCATGATACAGAAGATGCCCCAGTTCCAGAAGCACCCCTGGTTCTTTTACGTGCTCGATGTAAAGCATCATACACGGGACCTCGGTTTTTAAAGTCTCGTCCGAAAGACTGTTAGTACGGTCAGTGATGAAGCGGGGAATCGAACCTGCGATCCCTGGATTACAAGTCCAGCGTTTTACCACTGGACCACTGATCCGCTACTACACAATTAAATGACCTTTCTATTACATATTTGTAGTAAATCCATACGTGTCAAACTGTTAGTTGGGGTTATCAATTTTGGCCCCTCGCGTCGCGGTTTCACACCTTTCAGAGGCAAAATAATGAAATCGTTACCACGGATTTCTTGCGATATTTAATAAATATATAATATAATGAAAAGTAGATGTTTTCAAAAAAAAAATGAACGATTAACCGGTTAGTGATTTTATTAACCGATAAAAGCATGTTCGAACGGTTAAACGGTTAATCGTTTACATCCCTAGTATTTAGGCTTCACTGTAGACACATAGTTCTTCCGCAGTATGTAACATAATTTCTAGTTAAACAAAGTAGAACAAGTTAGTCCTAGACTTGGTACCAGTATGCCAGATCGCAACATTTGCGCATAACGAGGCAAATCACATGACATTTGTATTTATAACGTGCATTTTAATAGTGCCGTGTGTGATGGACGATAAGCCGCGGCACGCAATTATAATGTGCTTGGATGGTTGCGGAAACAGATCATTATGGCGATTATGAACAGACCTCTAAATCGGGAATAATTATCTACAAGTATTTCTAGAGTATAGTATAGCATTGGACGTATATAGAGGATCTTACATGAGTGCTTATTTGATATTGTTTTTATGAAACGAGTCGACTGAATATGACGCGAGGCTCTGCTCATATTCGTTTCAGTCGACGAGTTTCATAAAAACAATATCAAACAAGCACTCATGTAAGATTCTATTTATCACATAACACCATAAATAGATTGTTTTCAATCTTTCAATAGACTTTAAATAGTGCTGAGATTCGGCTATTTATGTAACTAGTTACATATGATAGTTATGTCACTGCTTTATGCCACTCATGGAGTGCAAATTATGTGATAAATACTAATTATTCCACTAGTGGAAATCATATATTTGGTCCTTCATGTAACAGTCGACTGAATCAAAATTTTAATAGGCCTATCATACAGCAATCAAAAAGGGATTCGACGTAATCAACTTTTGAGTTTTGACAATCAAAGAGAGGATTCTCTTCAAAATATATGGTGGTCCTTAAAAGGACCGTTTTGAGATTCGATCCTTCAGATCGGAGGCATTGATGAACATCTAAACTCTACGATAGAATGCTGAATCAACATCCGCATCTCCAACACTATCATCGTCTTCATCAGATTCATAATCGTCCTCATCATCAAAATCAACGGAAATCAGCACGATGTCACCGGTTGTTCTCCAGTAGAGGTCGCTCAGTTCGTCTGCTGCTGCACGCGCTGTTTCATACATCATATTGCGCATGCCCTCTGTGACGTCAATCCGTATAGCCAGATTCTGAATCAGACTTGGACGCTGAGCCTTCTTGTAGCGCATCATAAGACTTCGAAGACGACTCTTCAATAACAAAATCTGAGATTTCGCTTTGTGTAGCAGACGGCTAAGATAAATTCTTCGCTGTGCATCGGCGACAATACGCAAACTGATCAGAAAGTTTGCATAGAATGGATCATGATTCATCATGTGCAGTATCTGCAATGTACTCATTGTCCGTTTCCTACGATGTTTAATGTTAAGAAACTTTTTATTAAATGATACAAGAATCACTGCAGCCTGGACTTTTCTATGCGTTCAAATTGTCGCCCCAGTACCCTGTATATTTTCAATAAACAATATGACACAAATGACACGCTGGCCCCATCGGGGACATATGTGTACTGCCGTTGGTCCAGTATACATTATATGTGACACTATTTAGGGGCCCTCGGTGAACTCCACTGATGACATACGCATTTAATGTCAACACCTCCATAATCACGTGTTGGGATAGACCCCCAGAATTAAACCAGTCAAACTATACTTTAATAAAAACAAAACATTAAATCGTTATAAGACGATGAAAAAAATATATAACAATAATGTGAATGCTATTTGTTTTAAATTTTGCGATGTTTAAAAAAAAAACATTTTGAAACGGCATATTTCCTCTACCCTCAGGCGTGAGTTCACTGTAGATGTAATATTTGATAGCCTCAACACGTAAATCATTTTATCATTGACAAACTGACAATGACGTCTTCAAAACAACTACAAGCAAACATCACGAACATTTGAACAAGATGGTATACGGACAAAATCGCCTTCGGACAAAATCCCCATGGCTCATTTTGCACAAGGCGGACAAAATACCCTTCGTGAATTTTACAAGGTGGACAAAATACCCTTCATGAACATTTTTAACATTGACAGTAAAACCAAGAAATATCAAAAACACTTAATTGGATTTACACTTTGATGCAGTCATTATTATATTTAATATTGTATCACTTGTAAAATTCATGAAGGGGATTTTGTCCGGAGGGGATTTTGTCCGGAGTTTTTTTTCCTACACTCGAACAAGATATGTATGTTCGATTTTTTCAATTCTTCCTGTAACTCGATTAATTTACAGGGTCCTTCATACAGATGCTCATATTTCCTGTTGAACAAATATAGCAACGTGAACAGGGTTAATAGCTTTCATCAAAATCAATTCGTCGTAACAATAATTGACCAAATAAAATTGTGTTTATATTTGCGTTCATTTATCGTCGCCACCGGTTTCCTACATGGGCGACGCCTCCGGAACAATGTTAGTTATTTTAGATTTTTTGAGGATAGTGCATGATACAGAAGATGTCCCAGTTCCAGAAGCACCATTGGTTCTTTTACGTGCTCCATGGAAGCGTTCACGGGACCCCGGTTTTTGTTTCATCACTGTTAGTACCGTTAATGTCGGAGTGGGAGATCGAACCTGCGATCCATGGATTACTAGTCCAGTGCGTTACCACTCACGGATCAAACAAATGTGGAGTTGAGTTTGTTTACCCTTGTCACCGGGATATCCCATATAGGCGAGCATTCACTATTTTCTTTAGCTATTTAATCTTGTAGGTTAATATATAGCAGTATTTTTTTTAAATAGAGTCTGTAGTGAATGTTTGTGAATATAGCAGTTAACTAACTGTATCTTTTTAAAACATATAATATGAATCGACTTCATTCAAACAAATATTTAGTCTCACCCAACTTTTTTTTTTCTGAGTATAATTTTGTTACGGTCGAATGAATTTAATGGTGACATTGCCAATAACTAGATGCCTGTTGAGTAGGAAAAAGCGTGGAGACTTAAAGTGAAGGGGTGTTAATTTTAAACTATCTCAGATGATGTTGACAAAAGGTAAAGAACTTCACACCTATTCGGGGGCCTAACACCTGAATTTGTTAAGACAATAAACATATTTTGTCATGGTCGATTTGACTGTATAATTGTGTCATGCATCAAAATAATAATTTAAATATACATGTATTTCACATTTCAAACGTATTAGCAAAATATTTGTCGATGTCAAGATGGTTATTACAAGAAGCGTTTCAAGCTCGGTAGAAAACCTATCTGAGAAGTTGGAAAAATTCAAGAAGACTGGTGTTGAGTTACGTACACTACGAATGCAATTGAAAGAACTAAGCCGACGACGAGATGAAGCGTCACGTCGGGATCAGCGTCACTTTGTATACTCGACAACGTTACGTATGTCTGTGGTCTCCGGTGTAATCAACGTTCTGATAAAATACAGGCAACACATCGAAGATGATTTGCTGTCTTGTACTGATATAGTTATCCATCATTTGGACCAGCTTCCAGACGGCAACATTGTTACTGATAGCGTTTAAAGCACGCCTTCAAACAACGGCCCTTTTTAGGGCCATCACAAAATAGCTGAAAGAAAGTTTCTGATCTATGGCTTGTCGACAATATCATTTCATCTCACAAATTATCACACAACTATCTATTCTCCCCCGAGAGAGGGAAGGACAGTATTTATAAGCGGAGTTTAAACTTGTATCTGTATTACTAGTATATATTATATAAGCCTTTGGTTAAGATTTTGATTGTTAACCATTCAAATTCTTAGTTTACTTTATTTTACATTTTTTTTAATTTATCGCCGATATGTTAAAATTTTACTCATTTATCGGCTTTTGAAATAAATGCAATGCTTGGCGATTGTTAATTTTCGCACACATACACGTTAGGTGTCCTTTAACCTTTACGACGTACGAATTGTGTGCATTTAAGACTTCATTCTTAACCTGCAAAAAAATAAAATCATTTTTAACAAGGTTATCTTTTTTATTATCACCGATTTCACGCTTAAATAATCAGAAAATGTTCTCAAATATTAGCAGATCAACGTTCAAGTCTATCTTTCCCTGAACTCGCTATTTGGGGTTCAAATTGCAGTTTTCATCGGCATACCTTGGATCACTTCTAACAATAATCTGCAAATCCGAACTGTGCCGAGTTATTTAGGCTCGATATCCAATCGCCGTAAAAATGATTAACTGAATCTTCCTACTTTCTTTACCACTATCAGTAATCATTAAACTATCACACCTTGCACTGTCTTCCTTGACTACTAAATGATTTTCTCGTTACTTGCACGAAATAAAGCCGGATACAAAATCACCATGAAAAGATTGAAACATGATAGAAATCGAAACTTATTTAAATGATAAAAAGACAATCAATAATTGCCTTCAAAACTAGTCCCTCACATACTGATCGATCCCGAGGTCTATTTTTCTCTCAATTTTATTCATGTTAGTATTGTAATGAATTGAATATGGTTTTATAATTATGCTGATGATTTATACTTGGTATTCATCGATTATGTGCATTTAATGTGTATTCTTAAAAGAAATGTTTTTATTAAGGTGTCCAAATATTCACAAGCTATTTAAAATTTATTGTAAATGAAAAACTTGGACAACAAATAATGTCTGTATAAACTTACACTTTAATCTAAATTCCGTGAAGTCTACTCATCTTATATATTACAACATAAAATGCATAAATGATGATATTAATGCTTAACTGATGAATGGATGAAAATAAAGAAATTGCACTGAATCTTGCTAATTTATTCATTTTTTTTATTTCTATACAAATTCAAAGTTAAATACATGTATGTCTCAACAAAGATCGATATTCGGTTCATTAGGAACACCCTAATAAAAGTGTTGTTGTATATGCTTTTATTTATCGTCGCCACCGGTTTCCCATATGGGCGACGCCTCCGGAAGAATGTTAGTCATATTAGATTTGGAGGATAGTGCATGATACAGAAGATGCCCCAGTTCCAGAAGCACCCCTGGTTCTTTTACGTGCTCGATGTAAAGCATCATACACGGGACCTCGGTTTTTTAAAGTCTCGTCCGAAAGACTGTTAGTACGGTCAGTGATGGAGCGGGGAATCGAACCAGCGATCCCTGGATTACAAGTCCAGCGTTTTACCACTGGACCACGGATCCGCTACATATAAAAGTGTTAGTTTGTACAGGGATTTAAATAGTCTACTTGAGTCCGTGTTGTTGTTTTTTGGTATTTGCGTGTTTTTATCGTCGCTACCGGTTTCCCATATGGGCGACGCCTCCGGAAGAATGTTAGTCATTTTAGATTTTTGGAGGATAGTGCATGCTACAGAAGATGCTGGTTCTTTTACATGCCCAATGTAAAGCATCGTACACGGGACCTCGGTTTTTGCCTCTTCCGAAATACTGTTAATACTGTAAGTGGTTGAGCGTGGGATCGAACCTGCGACACATGTATTACTAGTACAGCGCGTTACCACCGGACCACGGATCCGCAACTGAAGTCCGTGTCTATTTCATTCCGTGATTTATAGTACACCAGCCGATCGATCGAAATTCCCCCCTCCCACTTTATTTTCTTTGCTTTTCCAGGCAGATTTTTCCTATCTAAAATTCTTACAAAATCTGAAGAGTGAAGACCCCTAATATCGACAAACTGAACTACCCAAAAATAGAGTGGGCAGAAGACGGAACAGTTACTACAGTAAAACCTCACTTAAAGACCATCTCAATGATAAGACCACCTCAAAATTACGAACACAGTTTTCAAGTCCATTTTCACTGTTTTGCTCGATAATCAACCTCAATATTAAGACCACCTCATTATTAAGACCAGTTTTCAATGGTCCCAAGGGAGGTCTTATTATTGAGGTTTTAGTATATTATTAAGGACGGCCTTGTGATAAATTGGTTGGTATTAGAAATTATTAATACAATCGTATCGTCATATGAATGTATGTTATTGATTGGTAACCATTTTTGTTTTTTAAACGTTAGAACATTGACAAAATGAATGGAATGATATCAACAAAATTGATTTAAGAAGTAAACATCCTGGTACGCACCTATAAAGCCATATCTTAAGAAAGGGTTTGGTAATTTGAACTGTAAACAATATAGTTTCATTCGAGTTTATGAAATCGAAAAATTGTAAAAGAATGTAAACACCCAATTGAGTAGCGTGTATAATCCGTCTGCTTGGACTAAAAGATATTTTGTATTCTATTAGATTGATTATCTTATCAAATATACAGACGTGTCTGTCAGTTTTTTCCTCATAGTTATGTCAAATCAAGTGAAAATGAACTGCTGTATATTGACAACAAAAAAGACATTTCAAACACGGAGTGCTAAATACAGGTTTCGGCCAATATTACATTTCTTCAACAAATGTCGGTTGCTTATCCTGACTGTGTACATAATATATATTTACAAGGTCAAAAAGTTTAGATAGATATTTATATATTTATAATGGTTAAAATAACTGACATTATAATGTTTAAAAAAGATTATAGGGCTTTCAAAAATATGTGATACAAGTGTAATTAAGCCCTGTGACTCTATAGATCGAATACATTCTATCGTTGTCTACAAAGAACAATCAAATCAGAGATTCAAATACAATCTATTGTATCTATTCGATGGGTATGATTTGCAGTATTTTGTATAGTTTAATATTCCTATATCGGTTACCTTAATACAATTAAACTAACAAAACACAAGATAATCTATGTAAATAAAAAACGGTATTGTTTGTACCTAAACAGGGGTGATCTTATTTCACAATAATTGATACTTTGCGGCTGACACAACGATACTATTGTTTATATTCTGTGTGATTCGGTACGATTTTTACGACATCTTGATATATAAATGACTGTGTATAAGTGTCTTTTGATCAGCTTGATTGTGAGCGGTAAATTTAATCAATTTGTCAATTATTAACGTAACTGAGCACGTCTTCAAACTTTGATTAATATTTGGTGTCTTGAAGACGAACATACGGATTTATATGACAAGCAGACTACCAGTTTTCATCAGCACCGACATCAGCCAGGCTCCGGGATATGCTCGTACTTGACTGGAATAGGCACTTTGTGAGGTTCTCACACACGTCATTGGACATTAACTCCAAGTTTTGACTCAATTATTCATAGACATAGAAAAAGTAAATTAATTGGCTATATTAATAGACGTCGTTTTCGCTGAATTATTAAAAACATTGTCCTTGATCTGTAAGGTATCGCCATGTTGTGACTTCTCATAGTCACAATGCTTCGATTAGGGAATATCATTACAATAGACAAAATAACCTATAATTTTTTTACTATGACTCGTGATATTGCCAGACGGAAACATTGCAATCACAAACAGAGAGGTCCATTGTCAGCAGCATTTTGTGCAATGTGGCGGCCGTAGAATGTCGAGGTGGGATTTACGACTGCTCGGCGCTGTCGCCGTTGTGATATAGGTTCGATGCCCGGTCAGGCCTCCTAAAATTTATCATGATGTAGATTATCATTCGTGTCTAGATAAGACAATATAACTAGAATGAAAATGATGACACCAATTGTAAAAGACACTGGAGTATGCGAGTCATTTTATAAATGTTATTGAAATAACTACACTTTGTTCGCTCTCACGGCTTAACAAGTAACATATATAGTGTATGTTTGTATTTGCGTTTATTTATCGTCGCCACCGGTTTCCCATATGGGCGACGCTTCTGGAAGAATGTTAGTCATTTTAGATTTTTGGAGGATAGTGCATGATACAGGAGATGTCCAAGTTCCAGAAGCACCCCTGGTTCTTTTACGTGCTCCATGTAAAGCATCATACACGGGACCTCTGTTTTTAAAGACTCGTCCGAAAGACTGTTAGTACTGTCAGTGATGGAGCGGGGAATCGAACTAGCGATCCCTGGATTACTAGTCCAGCGCGTTACCACTGGACTACGATTCCGCTACCTTATATATAGTGTGTCGAGAATAACACAATACACGTACAATCGTGTCAAATTTGTCGAAGCATTTTTCGCACAGTTTCCGTTTATTTTACAAAACTAGAATAAACACAGATTTACTGTAACAATATGTAACAATTAAGGGGAACTAATCCTTGATATTTCACAATGTATTAACAAAACTTGTCTCCCTTGTCTTGGAAATAACTGTCGAGACAACAAATATAGTTTATCGAACAAAAACCACCAGACGCAAAGAGACTTCAGTTTTTTCAGTATCGGTTCAGTGTGTATCTGTAAATTATTTTTGGCAGCCAATGATTATTTGATTGTTACACACAATTAGTGCTTTGATAAAATGGATGCACTTAATTAAACTGTATGCTTGTCATGTCGATAAGATGCAATTCATAGAGTTTCGATATTGTCCTTGAGGTAGACAGATATATCGATTACATCTATGCACCGAAATATTTTATATTCACATTTCGATAGAATGATTTTCAATCACTATAGTTGATAATTTCTGTGAGAGAATTTTGCATTATCGAGCCGCATGATGTTTATACCCAAAGGACAATATGTCAACCAGCTGCTGTACTGGTAGGTAAATCATGTAATCTCGTACCCCACACTATAAACAATGACATATTTACTGTTTAGTTGTACACTAGCTTTTCAGTGATGCAAAACAAGATGAACACAAACGACTTCGATAACTTCGATGAACTATGTACTTTCTTCAACCTGGAACATACTATAACGTTCATATACGGTCCCTGCTTCAACATACATGCAAGTTCTGATGTTGTACGGCCACCAACAGTACACTGATTCAAGTCATTAACTCAATCAACTGTCCAGATAAATAAAATCGCACTTAGCTAAATAGCTAATTCCTACACAACAACTTCATCAAAGCACTCATGATTAAATACAAATATAATGTCTTTGTGTCGACTGTAATCCTGCAATTATGCTTCAAAATTCACAGTAATTTACCGGCATTTGCTAGTTTTGACCGGTTCACTGAACGACGTAATGATAATCAATTAACTCACCGAGTAATTTTGGTGGAAATTTATTTAATTATAAGGTGAGAGACTACTGTATTTTTGTCATGCCACACTAATCGAAGACTATTATATGACACGAATGGTGACAAATATTATATAAGTTGATATTTCACGCCGGTAAATCAAAAACATTAACACCCGTAAAATTTCAAAGAGATTTTATTAATGCTGGTATGCGACTGGCAGTTTGTCAGATTTCATTTGCAAACATATTTATTGCAATTTAATTAGCCGGAAAACTATTTCCCCCCAAAATGTAGAGCCATTTTATCTGTTCGACCGTCAAGCTTATTATCGACAACCACATACACACTCACAAAAAATGTTTACGACATTGATTTAATAATAGTTATAATAATTCTGAACTTCAATGGAAATGTTATTTTTTCCGAATGATTGCTTCTTTTATCAGATTTGCATAAATAAAGTTACCACCAGAATTATATATTTTTTACAATTGCACTTAATGACACAAGATTGACTACGAAAACAGCTCGTCATGACTTGTCCTACAATTTGGATAATTTGAAGTTAGCACAAAACAGTAGAACAGTACAATGCTCGTGCAAAACGGAACGGAGCAAAACGGAATGGAACGGAACGAGATTGAGCTAAACGGATGTTGAAGGTGTTTGCATATCGAATAAATAAATATGTTAAGAAAAAACGTGTCTATAAAACAAAAACAAAGAACAATATGCAAACACATTTCTGCTGAAACTTGTTGCGAAATGGGACAATGACAAACACCCTCATATAACTGGATTAGTCTGTGGTGACACAAGAAGAAACTTACCTTTTGATCATGGCTATTTAATTGTAAAACAATATTTACTCATATGATGTAATCAGTTTTAAATATTTATGTCTTTTTCATCACAATCACACGCTATAATAACTTCGTACACACCTTACACAATACTTGTGTAAATATTGATGGTCAAGGGACATTGCAAACATACACTCCATTGATCTGTCAGTCTTAATATTGTACACATTTTCCAGATCACTTCATATAGTAGTTAATGTGTGATTTGAACGGCATAACACCCAATAACAATGACCTTACACCGGAGTTGAGACAAATTAATGGCATAAGTCATAAAGTAATAAGTATCGAAATCCGTTCATCTAACAAGCCAAATAGTGTTGGTCATTCATGGCAACCACATCACCGAAGTTAGGCGGCAGTGATGGACAAAGGCTGACAATGTTCAGCGCAGAATCGGTAAAAGATATTAAATATACAGTGGGTTAATTATGTTCCTTTTTGGAAACTAAAAGTCACATTAATAAGTTATCACGTAACGTCGAGGTTTAATACCACGCATCTCCAAAAATATCGTTAAACCAGATTTATTAACAGCCTTCAATTTCACAACCTGAACGTCAACAAAACATAATCTTTACTTCAGTTTATTTAAAATCTTCGATAGCAAGAGTTCAGTATGACAAATGCCCACGGAGGGTGATGCAACAAATACCCACGGAGGATGATGCAACGACAGTGTTTATGTAGCAGCACAGTCATCTTTAACTGAACTCAATATGTTCAGCACTTTTGACACGAACCTGCATTGTGTGTACATATAGGGGAACCATTCAAGTTCCGCCGTTTTTCACAATAGTATGTTAGTGATGTACGGCAGTCAGTTGACCAAACTAGTGCTCCAATGTCTTTTTGTTTTTGTTTTTTTGCTTCAACGTTACCAATTAGTACTAACCAGTTCTTCCCCAAGCAACTGAACCCCCCCCCCCCCCCCCCCGTAAATGAGCGAAAACGGGCACATGACTGTGTTCTGTTTTATAATAATTTTAATATACAATTAGCGACGGATCATCAGTTTTACCTTGTAAATACTGTTGAATCGAATTTGTTAGGTATTGTTGATAATAGTCTCTTATAATTCTATACAGAATGGCTATGTACTTGTGTGTAGTTGATACATTGTTTTTGTATTATGTCGTACTGTACATAGATGAGACGGAAATAAAGAATATATAATGACTGTGGATGCTTTATCTTCAGCAAATTGTCATAGAAAACATATTATCCCACCCGGGGCTAGAATCTATGACTTCGGCCACTGCAATACCGACTTAACTTTAAATATAAACAGCTATTCTTGGATCTTTATTTCTAAATGTGATATACATAAATGGACAAAAGAGCAAACCACTAGTCGTGTTTTTATGATTGTAAGATTCGTCTCAAAAGGGAATTGTATGAGTACTACAATTCTTATTCACGTGCATTTCTTACCGTGATTTGAGTACGTCATTGTAAACATTCTATAAAGTTAACAAAGGAAGAACGACTGAGTTAAAAGATCACGTTTATTGATGCGATACACAAATACAAAGATCGCAATACACGTCGTTTGTGACATAAAGTTACAAGTACATAATATAATTAGCACCGGTACGAAGATAATAAAAAATGGAAAAGAAAAAAAGAAAAGCAGATGTGCACTAGAACTTGTTTAGTATTAATCCGCCAATGTCAATTAAACAATTAAAAATAGTTCGGCAGTGACAATGTTTTATAAACGAACTACTTTCGGCGTTTGTCCTTTTCGATGTTAGTCTAAGTTTGCAAACACAACAAGACGTGGTCAAGCTGTTGTTAAAGTCATGTACAATTTATATGACAAAATATATATAATAGTTATATTCTTGCATAACTAAGTCGTAATGATTTCTAAAACCGTTATATGATAACCTAAACAGAACATTTATAACATAATGAGTTTGACAATCAACGAGACGATGATAGAGAAAGGTTATTAATACAGTTACCAATGCTATAACAGTGGATACAAATATCAAACAAGTTATTGGGAAATAACTGATCAAATCAACATTCACATTTTGATCATAAATGAAACACAATTTATTTTGTTAATAACGTCAATGTTTAGTAAAACTATCTTGTAACAGATCTGTTGTAAATATACATACATGTATATACAGTAAAGTCAACCTTGAAGAACACATCAGAATGTAGACCACATCATTAATAAAACCATACATTCATTGACCAGTTTGGATTTTTCACCCCTATTTTAACTCTGTTTATCAAACCTTCTCACAAAAAATGTCCGGACCGACTAGCCTCCCATGTTTAATGTCGGTAATAGTATTAACGTGTTTTACTGTATCATGAAACATCTTGTTTACAAACCTATCCGAAGTCATACATGTGTATTGTATGACCAAGTTAGTTTCGGCTTCCATGACTTAAATAGAGGTGCATATCAGAAATCAATCATACACGTATAATTATGAAGTTCTGTATGATAAAGAACGAAACGAATCACTGACCAATTTGTTATATTTGTTGAGCTAAATCTGTACTTCGTACACTTGTTGTCTGAGTATAGTCCTTAACTTGAATCACTTTCACGGGTGTAAAGATAAAACAATGCCTTAAACCGTAAAGTTCTTCTGACCAACGAATCACAAATTGCAACCGATTAGTCTTTGTTGATTGTTTATAAATATCTATATATAATGTCAAAGAGATTATCATTCGTGAACATTGTTTGATGTTATAAGTTAACAATAGTTAAGGATTGTGCCATTGTAACTAAGGCATCATTATCGCTAAATTCCGTTCTTTAGGTTATACTTCGAGATAGTCTACGAATTCGCTATCATTTTCATCACTGTAATCAGACGATGTTTGGCTGGGTGAAGGAGCAGACGGACGTTCTGGATAGTGTTCTCGTTCTAGCGGAGGAAGTCTCGTGGATCGAGATCTCGCATTTGTTGTTTTCAAATTACCAGAGATATCATTTTGCTGTAATGTATTTCCTTGTCGTCTGCAAACGTCATTATTATTCATAAAATCCAAACTATGATTAGGTCGTAACTTTGACAACACGTGATGGTCATTCGAATTGTTATTAACACTTTTGGGATTTTTCAGCATTCCAACTAATTCAGTATCAATTTTTGGTTTCTGTTCTCTGACCAGTGGAATTTGAACATCCAAAGAATCATCATCACTGTCAGCGTTTTCTGTGACACGGTCAACAAATCCCGAATCGAACGAATCATGTTTCACGAATTTGTGACTTATTCCCGGAAGGGGCGCTTTCACATTTAGATTTGTCGCAGTGTTCTGTCTCTCAAATTGCACATCTCGAACAAATCTAAGCATATCAGCTGCATGTTTGTCTCTAGAACTGTTTCTGAATGTATTAGCACGTCTGACCGGCTGACATCTGTCCCTGTGTGCTTCACTGCTCGGTGGTCTCATTATTGTGTTACCTCACACTTCCTTCAGATCTATAAGTATTACAAAAGTATTTATCACAAATTTAAATTAATGTCAGAAATAGTGTCTATTAAGTTAATAAAAGTTGCTCAAAAGGAGAATTATTCTCGAGTCTCTACACCAATGCTATACGATAAAACAGTCTCCAAAGTCAAACGTATCCACATGGCAAGTATCCAAATCTACAATGTTTTGTGAAATTAACAAAATGTTTCGTCCGGGGCGATCGGTACAGATAAGTTCATCGCCTTTTATTCCACCTGCTTGTAATTGTACGAATCTTACCGCACCAGCAAACTGTCTCTGGTTTCAATGCTTGTATTGTGTGTTCATGGAAAAAGTCGTGTATAATTATCAGTTCAAATATCTTAACGTTTGTTTTCGCCGTATAACCGATACATACATTATGTTTGTAAACAATGACAATATTTTAAATAAAGTTCAAAAGGACAAAATACACAACCCGAGCTCAAGGTTAAAACAAACAAAAACAATGTTGCAAGAAATAAAAAACACGCTAAAAGCACGTAACCGTTTGAAATACGTGTAAATACGAATAAAAACACAATTTAGCAGTTCTTTCTTCATAACATCTAGTGAAAGTAACAATTTGACATTTTTCATTCGTCTAGCATACCAAAATAAGTGCAATCACTCAGATATTAATTGACATCCAATTTGGTGCTTTGTAGCGTCTTCCTTCAGTTTACCGAGAACACCGATACATGGTTATATGATATAACTAGAGTGATATAATGTTTGTCCATAATGTTGTATATACAAACAAATAAAAGAATTCCAAACGTATCCTTTACAAAACCGTATATATCATATATTGTCAAATGAAGCAATAATGAATGTAAAATGCTTACCGTGTATGTTCGCGGATATACAGGCGCAGTCTGGACTTTTATGCGAAATATAAATTCCAATCTTGTTTCAAATATCTGTACTTATATACCCTGTACGTATTCAACCAAACTTGCAACGGTCTCCTAACTATCTGGCAACACACCGCTAAACTATTCCCGCCCTTTTTAACTTCAACCTAATCGATCCGCCCTGATCTTTTTGATCAAGACCGAACAATGCTGGCGTTCTTTAAACAAGATATTTTACTAAGGGAATAAATATTAACTTTTACACAACAATGAAGCGAATCAACATTTACACAGCCCAGTTTTTGCTACAATAGAGATTCTTACAGTTAAATGTTTTGTTACAAAAGATTAAAGATGTTATATGAAGCACTAAAATATATTAGGGTGACTTTGGCTGTATTAAATTACTTTATAAGACATTAAACATTTCAGATAAAATAACATGATAACTGGGTGGAGTTTTTAAAATCATTAACAGTGTCGTGTGTTGATTGCGTGCTATCATTCGTGTGCGTTTTTGTAATTAAGTCACGCTAAAGTACGTCCAAAATTGATTGTTATGTCTATTACTGTTATTGTAAAACTGCAATTAAGTGAAACAAAATACAATGCAATTCATAATGTGCAGTTTTACATACTTTGCTGTCGTGTAATTGGATATAAGTTACAACATTGATAATCCTATCTACACCATAATTCATAATGTAGTTTTATGTTTATATAGTAATGCTACATTGATTGTTTATTTATCGTCTATAAGATTATAATCAATAAAGCGAACCTTTTATGTCATTAATATGACTAATTTATAAACCCTGCACTTACAGTTGAGTACAGTATATCATGAGTCAAGGCCTTCAATAACCGGTTATCAACTGAATAAACATGCGTGTTTCAATATCATAGATGAACTCATTCAACAATTGTTTGCATTATAAGGTAAGAATGTGATCTTTGATACGCCCCTATCCTCTTTCATAGATCCTTTTATTGGACTATTGTTGTCTGAACAAATCTATATACTTCAGTAAAATGGTACACTCAAATAACAAGCGAGGAATGTTTATATTGACTGAAGTGTCACATAATATGGCATACAGTAAAATCTCAGTAATAAGACCAGCATTGGTACCCTTGTAAACTAGTCGTCTTATTGAGGTGGTCTTAATATTGAGGTTGAATAAAGAGCAAAACAGTGAAAATGGACTTGAAAATTGTGTTCTTAATTTTGAGATGGTCATATTATTGAGGTGGTCTTTAAATGAGGTTTTACTGTATGTTTATGTCAACCAAGAGAACAAACATTTATGATAGCATTCGCTCGACAGACTCTATGTATCGTTTGTTATGATGTATTTACTCCGGGCAATAAGGAAGGCGCATTATGTAATATATCCTCAGTGGTCCGCGTCTCCGTTATGACCCATTCAGTTAGGAATTAGGTACTAGTATCTTGAATAACGATGTTAGTAGACAGATGATCCTTAATTGGTTTAAACTTGGTTACAACGGTTCGATCCCGTACAAAGCGTTACATGACGATACTGGTTGCAAACTCCTAAGGTCAACCTACCGACGAATACCGCCGTCGTAACTGAACCGTGTGGAAAATTGTTTCTTTATCAAGTGACACTGACGCAACCGTTTTATCCCAAATGCGGTCTCCGTCATCGTCATCCTCCCAAACACACCGACATTTTGATACTCTGCCTATCATTGCAACTAGTATCTTGCATGCGAACTTAATCTTGGCAATTACTTCGATGACGTCTACCATGATTTGACAGTCGCATCCGGACAGTATCAATAACATAATATATACCCCTCTTGTCCAGTGATAGGAAACCTCAAAACGGAAGTAAATAGAAATAATTAAATTTTGCTGATGTTTTCAATATCTTTATTCATTTTGCCAAATACGTATCCTTGAAGCATAACAATATAATTATATGAATGCATAGTCATTATAATACATATGATAAACAACTATGACAATGTAAATGTGTGATGTCGTATTGTGATGATCTCTCTGTCTCTATATGGTTTGGTTTTGTCCACTGTTTTAGTCAGTTGAGATTAAACGAATATTCAGATACAGTTAAATTTTAGTCTCTATAATACATGGACACAACACGACTAAAACCTCGTGCATTACGGAGCTGCAGCAAGCCGGAACGTTTTATATCAATGACAACACAGTAAAAGTGGAACTTTCTCTTCGCATATTTCAGCTAGATCCGTACTACAAACTCGTACAGTCGTGGCTAGATTTGGCGATACCAAACACAGATGTAAATGAACAAATGAAAACGAAACTTTGTGAAAATGTATATGTACAGGTGAATTGGATGTTAGCGAGAATGAAATAAAATGAGTGTTAGAGTCAATGAACTTTGTGTTATGCTGTATCATGTTGACTAGTTAAACGTAATGGGTATACATGTATTAAAACCATTATAAAGTCAAGGTTTGCAGAACGTGCCCAGCTGGTCTGATATTTATTCATTTCGTGCATTGAAAATCAGAAATTTTACTGTAAACAAAGACAGAAATATTTTGTTCCGGTAAAGGCTGGTTCCATTGTGCTCAATGTTTTCAACTTTACAATTACACAGACTATGTTGCTTCAGTTGTATCGGCGTACGTTTTGACGAAAATAAGACATGCACTTATTGTTTGCGGTTTTAGCGCCAATGGCATAAATTTCAAATTTTAGTAACTTTTCACTGACGAATGTATACTCCAAAGCATGCCATTATTTTCGAAAACAAATAAGTTAATCGATAAAAATACGCGTTTCTTAGACAAGGGAGGCAATAAGTACGTGTTGAATTCTCAAACTAACAAGAGTTACCGGTCTTGTTTGTGAAGAAACTTGGCAATAACGTATGTACAAATATTATCGATAATTATCAGTCACGTGATATAGTTATGTACTCGACATATGTATGCAGATTGCCATACTGTGAAACCAATGACAAATGCACAGTGACAGAGCCACATGCCTATATATCAGCAGTATTTACACACAGAGCGGATATATTTCGATGTAACACCAAGCTTAACCACGCAGCCGCGATGCACTTCGAGATTGCATGTACTACGCACATATCTATCATATGTGGTGTTTTATATTCAGAGAGTCAGTGACTCGGCTGTATATCAGATGGCATTAAAGTAAGTTATGATAACATGTTATTATGCCAACATTTTGGTGAAATATATAATATTGTGTACACGAGCGGCATAGAATCGAACAAATCACCGGGTTAGAACATAAAATTTAGACATATGCAGAGACGATGTTAAAGTTGATAGTATATTTGCACTATACACTGGACACGACATGTTCAGACGAGGCACACCTCTATTTCAGTCAGTATATGTATACAACAGACATGAGCAATGATCACCGGGATTCTGTGTGGAGAGTACGATATGTGAGCATTCTATCAACCCATAAGTTCCTGTATTGACATCATGCGACAGAATTCTGAAAAAAATTACAATAATCATACACAAATAAACAGCGGATGACGGTATTATATAAATATCAGATCCCATGAGAATTTAACAAGGCGAAGTCACGTGAGGTATAATAATATAATTTAGTTTATTATACCTCACGTGATTTATCCATGCAATTTCACATATACACGCTATAAACAAATCCGTAATGTTACCCTTTGACATAACGTTTTTACCTTGCGACGTTGTGACATAACGTTTTTACCCTCGCACGGGTCTAAAAATAGACTACTGGAAATTCCCATTGTCCGAGTCGATAGGTTACAATCAAGCGCTTGTAATGTTTGCAAACGACATTATCTGTCAGCTTTGACAGATTCAGTTCTTTCACAAAAATTGCTTCAAAAAATCCAAAGACTCTGCAAGTCCTACGTTGTTTCTGTTTCACATTGACTTCATTGTTTTATATTTTAATATCAAAATATTTGTTCGGTATAATAAAATAAATATCAAATCCCATGGAGGGTGATAGCATATAGTGTTTACCCTCAAAATGTTATGTCAACCTCGGCTTACGCCTCGGTTCACATTAACTTCCTCGGATTAACATTATATCACCCTCCATGGGATCTGATATTTATATAATGCATAATTTTCTTTTGTATTCAAAATAGTTTAAATACAGTTAAACCTCACTTGAAGACCACCTCAATAATAAGACCACCTCAAAATTAAGAACACAATGTTCATGTCAATTTGCCCTTCTTTGCTCTTTATTTAACATCAGTATTAAGACCACCTCAATATTACGACCAGTTTTCGAGGGTCACAAGGGTTGTCTTATTATCGAGGGTTTACTGTATAATAGAACCTATAGTTTTGAAACGTAGAACACGGGTTGGACACGCAGAGTAATCTCTACAGAGTAACAACCTTTGGAAGACGCACACTTTAGCTGTTGTTGACAGGGTGTTGCTCTAGAGGGTTTTACTGGTAGTAAATCACAACTACACGTGTATTTATACGGTTGTAGAAGAGAGGATTGCTTAGGAGACATTTCACTATATTGGTGTAGACATGTGAACAAAACAGCCCCTCCACTCACATACTGTCCAAGTTTCTGCAGTATGTGGTATTAAAGGTCAGTATGACGATATACGTGTAAAGTATGTCGTACTTTCCTAGTGTGTCTAGTTGTTAAAACCGTCAAATTGTTTACTTATAGATAACCATATTTGTTTGTGTCAATAAACCAATGACTAGACTTGTATTTTATTTCCACAAGTACACTGAACAAAACTATTTTGATTGGTCGCTTGGGTTTTATAGATAATAGTGACTAATAATTATTTTTGAAGAATTTATATTAATATTTATTCATTTATTTATGTTGTTAGATTCTTCTCTTTGTCGATGAACTAACATATAAATTGACTTTGACTTGATATTTTTCAACAGTGAATGAAAACAGCCATCAAATAAATAATTTCTTCTCACAGCTTTTGGGAAAATATTAATTCACTGTGACCCTCGGGTGAAACTTTCGACAGATCAGCACAAACAAAACAAAAAATAATAGTCCTAAAACAGATATATATGGTATGGTCTCTTCAGTAACCAAAGTGACAATTAGAAGTATTTCTCAGTGTATACTAGTTTACATTAATATGAGAACTTATGACACCACAACCGATATTCAATTAAACAATACGTATTTTAACATTGTCAGTTTGACTGTGACAACACATGTAATTCTGATAAAACTAATATCATTATGAAGACACCCAAAACATTTAAGGAAATATTCGTGAAATTAACAGGAAAACAGGGACATTTTACGATCGAATTAGTCAGCGAGACATTGGCCATACTGCATAGATCAAATTACAATTAATAAATCACATTACAATATACATTAAATCTTCTAGAATTGTAATAAATATAAGGTTTGAAGAGAGAATGTCTCTGACGTAAATTACTGAACGCTATTCAGAGTGGGTTGTAAATTACATCTAATTTCTTTGAAATGACATCTAACAAAAATATGTCTATCCTTGTAAACATATGCGGTGATTGTTGTTGACCTGATATCTTATATAAGCTAGATAATTAAGATTGTGTCATGTCCTTAAATGATTCAGTTGTGTCATACTGAACTCTGTACTGTATTGTAAGTGTATCATATTTATGTCCCTAAGTTCACTTCGATGAAACAGAATGGTAAAGATAAGTTATCAGTGAGACTAAACGATGTGTCATTACAAATAGTCGCAGATTACTAAAGTTCACATAACCATTTCTGAATTTAATTTATTGGCACAAAAATTCAGTTTGTTTTCATCTAAAGCTTCACGCACCTATATGGTTCATAGAAGAATACTACTGTTTGTATCACTGTTGTTTTATTTGTTTACAGATGCTGATGAACCTGACAAAGGCAAACGAATCAATCCATTGGTTTATATTTCATGAATGGCGTTTAAATTTTAAAGTTTCGATTACAATGCTCTGGTTTATTCCACTTTGACATCAAACATACAAGTTTATTCACTTTAAGCATATCGCGAAACAATCCGAAAATAATAATAATCTAGACTGATTTTTATATTCCTAGTTAAACATTGTATTACTTTTAATTAAGACAAAACTTTAAATATGACACGTCGAAACACATTTTCTAGTCATTTTCACTCTATATGATATACTGCCGAAAATAGGTTGGATTGGACCCAGTATGACACCAGATAAATTTAACGCTGTATATCTGAGCGATGCACTGTTAAAGCTTATCTTGAAGCAAATCAATTCGACATAAAACTAAATAAGATATATTTTTGAATAACATTGACTTCATAATAACTACATTCTTGTACCTTTAAAGCTGATTTGTCCATCACCATCTTCATCTGCTTCTTTCATCATATCTTCAATATCATCATCAGATAACTTCTCACCCATATTGAACAATGTATGCTTTAATTCAGCTGAAAATGATATTACCACAGCTATATTTGTACCATCAAACCCGATGTCACGCGGATTCTTAATCGATCATTTATATCCCATACTCTTACAGTACATTTAAACGAACGAACGAACGAACGAACGAACGAACGAACGAACGAACGAACGAACGAACGAACGAACGAACGAACGAACGAACGAACGAACGAACGAACGAACGAACGAACGAACGAACGAACGAACGAACGAACGAACGAACGAACGAACGAACGAACGAACGAACGAACGAACGAACGAACGAACGAACGAACGAACGAACGAACGAACGAACGAACGAACGAACGAACGAACGAACGAACGAACGAACGAACGAACGAACGAACGAACGAACGAACGAACGAACGAACGAACGAACGAACGAACGAACGAACGAACGAACGAACGAACGAACGAACGAACGAACGAACGAACGAACGAACGAACGAACGAACGAACGAACGAACAAATAGAATATACGTGTACATTGTACATTTTGTTGTGATAGTGTGTTAGAACACACGCTGTACAATATCATGAACAATTTGAGTTACATGCATTTTTACAACTCTCATTTATCGAAGAACTGCTTGATCCACCAACTCCAAGTAATTGAGCATTGGTTCCATTATATATGAATGCACATGTCCGTCTGCTGTTACTTTTGATGCATCATTTAATCTAATATTTTTCTAATAGGAGTATGTTCGCTCTCGTCGTCCTGATACATACATACATGCATTCTGTGACTCGGAAGGAAATGACCGCGATGTCTATGACTATAAGCAGACTCTTCAAACTAAGATTAGATTAAATGCTAGCTTAATTACGTAATTATTTATTGTTGACATGTAGTACAAGTCAGGCCATCAACAAAGTTAATGATTTGTTTGTGAATGAACGGTATCGACGATATATATAGTAACCTAGGCTTGAGTCAAACATGGAGTCAACAACAAATAGAAATGTATCAGAAATGAGTACTTGTTTCCGATCAAAAATAGTCCTCCATCAAGTCACCGATTTCTCTTTTTACCTACCAAATTAAGCTGCTCTTACCAAAGAAATCTTAACAAACACTTAAACAACAATTCAACAATGATTCTAGAACCAGACATTTCACTTTAAAATGAAATTCTCACGATGGATTCGGAAACGAAGAAGTATTTTCCTTCCGAACAATTTGCAAATTTATCAAAGACAAAGGAAAGTAGTACGGCGGTGTGTGATGTCACAATCAATTCGACATATTGATTAGTTTATGCAAATCATGCGCACTGATACATAGAGTGGTATCTTGCGTATAAATATTTACAAACCTTGGCTTATAAAACCATTGCCGTCACCATCAAATACTCTAAACGCTAATTTCATTTCTTGCAACAGTTCCTCGTCAATGGCTTCCGTGAGCTCTGACTTCTCTGTTTTATCATTACTGCCCTTGTTGAATTTGTTGGCCATTAATGCAAGAAAATGTGAAAAACTGATGGCAGTCCCATGACCTGAAACACGGAATAAAGGTTATCTTTATAGAACATCATTTATATGAAGCTAATCAATGAATTGTTATATCACGCAGAAAAGAATGTTTAAGGTCTGCTCGACAACCAGCATTGCGCAAACTCAGTCTCGAAATTAAATGTCAGGTGTTAATCTACAGTAATGAGTTTGTAATTGTGAATCTAGTAAAAGATGAGTGTTACACACGGTTCTAAAGACTCACACAGGGATTGAATTTTGAAAACGACCTTAAACTTCATGTCATTTATCAGAACTGAACAGAAAATCGTTTCAACGAAATATTCAGCTCTGCATTTACAGTATTATTATACTTACAAAACACATCAAGATGCTCATAGACGTTCTCCATTTCTTCCGGCTCAGGTTCGAAGCCCAATTTGTTGAGCATTGGTTCCAGGTACCTATACTCTACTTCTCCATTGTTATTTTTCTGTTCGTCAAATGCCGAACGGAATTCTATAAATTAACATAAATAGATTTACAGAAATGAAACTGAGTGATGTACACAAAGTCATTGTATAACATTCCAATTTCAAGTTAAGTAGAATTGTTTCAAGGGAATGTCAATCGGCTTTTTCTTAAACTGCTCAAATACATGTTTATAATGCGTTAGTTTTAACTTTGATAACATGAAGAACGGAAATATGGTAGATATAAACATAAAGCAATGTAGCAACACAAATTAATATCAAATCTAACCAAGCTTCAAATGTGCAGAATGTGCAAACTACACATTTAAATGGACGACATTTACAAAATGAAGCGGTTGATTGATGAGGCTTACATAAAAACAATGGAAATACCTGACGGATTAATCACGGTTTGTGAGGCTTTATATTACAAAAAGCTTTATATATTGGGAAATGTTTGGTGAATAACTACAGACTACAGGCTTTGCCTTCTTTATATCTTGCTTCATTAAATCGAACACTGGGTATGAATATGACTTTTGAGAAAAAGTACGTGCACAGATGTAATTATGACTAGTACAATCAGCATTCAACTCTCAATAATGAAACCTGATCTCACATTCAGACTTTGAAATGTCAAACACAAAAAGTGTAGCAAACTGAATAATCAGCGTTCATTAACAGTTATCCACTACTCACACTCACGTCTTCACACTCAGCCTCAGCAAACCGGCTTTTGAGTGCTAAATGTGGAGTGCTATATGGTGTGTGCTGAATGTTGAGTGCTGAATGTTGAGTGCTGAATGTTGAGTGCTGATTATTGTGTGCTGAATGCTGTGTGCTGAATGTTGAGCGCTGAATGTTGTGTCCTGAATGTTGAGCGCTGAATGTTGAGCGCTGAATGTTGAGCCCTGAATGTTGAGTGTTGAATCTTGAGTGCTGAATGTTGAGTGCTTGAATGTTGAGTGCTGAATGTTGAGTGCTGAATGTTGAGTGCTGAATCTTGATTGCTGAATAATGAGCGCTGAATATTGAGTGATAAATGTTGAGTGATAAATGTTGCGTGATGAATATTGAGTGCTGAATGCTGAGTGATGGGTGTTGAGCTGCCTTTTTCTTAAGATGGAAATTAATTTTGTATTTAGTTTAAAAAACTAAATGCATGTACATTTTATATTCTATGAACAGTATGTTGATGTTGAAAAGTGAATCAAAACAGTAAGGGCACTCAGAAAAATGTTTGTTCCCAGCACCCTTAGACACAATGTTTGGGGTGTGACAGTAGACCGATCATTCATAGAGCTGTTGCGAACGGGGAAGTGACGCACAAAACACAGGCCGGAAAATCCAAAAATATTAGCCTGGGCATTCTTGTATTTCGCGAGTTCGGTCGGAGTACTTCAAACAATTAGATTATTATAACTGGCCTAATGGTACTTGCATCAGAATGTGAGAAAGTATTTATAAATATAATGTTTCGTCCCGAAATTCCATTATTGCTTCCGGACGATCATGTTGATTTTTGATACAAAGAATTATATAGTACACGCCAACACAACACAACGATATTAACTCAAATGTAAGGAACCGACAATTACTACATTTGTAACATTAAATGGTGCCAACAAATGTTCGGAGTTTTGCAATGAAACGTGATAAGTAAAAACTGCTCGTGTTTCTTTCACAGCTTTCACATTCTGATACATTCCTAGCAAAACATGACTGCGTCTTCTGTGATTCTCGTTCAGCTGTTACTTGTACATGGGAAAATAATGTACGTAGCCAGATGCAAACCAAGCAATGTGTTCGGCGGTTTTGTTTGTTTGTTTCGGAGTTAACGTCGTTTTTCAACATTTTTCAGTCAAATACGATGACCACTTGACATAACCAGTTTTCTTGGAATTAATTATCAATCAGTTCTAACCAGCTCTTTTGCAAGCAACTGACATGTTCTCCATATGTGGAGGACATGACCATAGCCAATGTCATGGTAGAACATATATTATTACCCGCCTGGGAATCGAACCCGGATCTGCCGGATTATAGTCTAGCGCTTTACCATTTTACCATTTACCATTTATTGATAGCAAATCGGCATATAAATACGCCTTTAGCCATTTACAAAGTCATAAAAAAAAGATGGCCTAGGCAAGCATAGTGACATACAATTCCAACATATTATTACATCTATTATGAAAAATAACAAGTATACATATGTCATTAATGAATATTCTATATCAAATATAACAGGTAGCATTTACAAAGCAGCAATGTTTGACAGTTTCTCCAACTGAGCTAGCCGGGCGGACTTTTTCGGCAGTGTATACTGCCCAGCCCGGTTTCGGAAACCAAAACTGTAAATGACTGATACATTTTATTAATTGGAAAAAAATACACGACAGCGCACTAGCATTTGAAAAATTTAGTGAACATACGAGTAAATGCACGTGTTGTAATTAACACTAAATAGAACTATATCAAAAATTGAAGTAAGCATGAATATATGTACATGTACTCAGTTTTGTGTTGATCGAGACGCATAAATCTGACAGTACAGTACAACCTTTCCACAGCGGCCCTCACTTGAGCAACAACCTCTTTTCAACACCATTACGAAATATTCTTGTAGTACAATTTTACAGTCAGTTTTACCTCTCTAGAGCAACAACCTTTCAACAAAAGTTGACATTTCCATCTACCATGTGGTGTGGATGTGGAGAGGATGCACTGTACATTTGCCACCTTGAGCAAAGTAGAAAATCGAAATTTCTGATCTCATGTATTTTATGGACACACAAGCTGTTGTAATACATGCATATAAAACAACTACACGCTTATGGTAATTATGTTAACGTTTTACGTAAACTGTCCTTAGGGAATGGAGAAGAAATAGAACGCTCAACATTTACATACACAGCTATTTAAACAACGATTAGTCAGAAGAGTTTTGATGAAATTCAAACATCTTAAGATCATAAAATGCAAAACACATCTATCAAATGTACGAGCGACATTTTAACATGTCGGTATTTTATATGGCTTAACCCAGAATAACATGAATGTCGAGGTCGAGCAGGAAATGCCACAATCAGAAAACAAACACTCAAGTCATGCATCTAGAAATTGATTGAACTACAGCTATTCATTGCAAGGTTCATGTGAATTTGATTGGGTTTAACATTCGTACTTACTGTAGTGACTATATTGCCATTAAAGAAAACTGCAACTTGATTGAGACAAAAGTATTTATTTTATGTGAAGATCATAATGCATAGAAACACGACATGAAGTTATTATGTACATTGTACATATTACTAGATTTGACAGATAAACAGGAATACAGTTCTGCTTTTATTTCTGTTTACTAGTCAGGTCAAGTGTGTACTGGTTGATTCTTGGTACAATTGTGTAATTCTAAGTTCTATCTGGACTCCCTGTCATCAAGCAATTTATATCTGCTGTGCATTCTCTCCAGAGCAACATCCTATCAAAGGTTTGGGAGATATGAAGTGGTATGACATTGTTTTCCATAGGGAGAAATAATAATATTATTGAAGAGAGTTTGTTGCTCAATAGAGGGTCACTGTAGAGAGGTTGTTGCTCAATAGAGGGTCACTGAAGAGAGGTCGTTGCTCAATAGAGGGTCACTGTAGAGAGTTTGTTGCTCAATAGAGGGTCACTGTAGAGAGTTTGTTGCTCAATAGAGGGTCACTGTATAGAGGTTGTTGCTCAATAGAGGTCACTGTATAGAGGTTGCACTGTATACCTTCCGTATTATTTTATCGTTCTGTTCCGAATATTTCTACTTAGTTCCTCTGCTCTGTTTTATTCGTTAGATAGCAAAAAAGAACGATACACTAGTTATGATACACACGATAATGTCTATGTGCTGTTGCATCAGATAACAACGTTGCATTTACTACCGACATTGGCCATTTCTAAGTGCCTGTATATAAGTCATACACAATTCATTCTGGCACAAACATAAGTGGCACAGAGAGATGGATTCATTTTGATAAGAAAAAATACAACACAGTTATTTAATTAAAACCCTGCCGCATGAATTATCTGAATATGAAATAATTGCCTCGAGATTTCGAGTACGCTTGATGTTTTAATACAGAAGAAGTAGTTTATGTTCAAGTATTGATAACATATTAAGGGCTATAACATGGAGGCATGAAAGCAGCACAAGTCAATCTGCTCTACATGACATACAGTCAAACCTTAATAATGCGACCACCATTGGGACTCTTGAAATTGAGATGATGGTCTTAATATTGATGTTGAATAAAGAGCAAAATAGTGAAAATGGACTTGAAAAAAATTGTGTTCTTAATTTTGAAGTGGTCTTATAATTGAAGTGGTCTTCAAGTGAGGTTTTACTGTACACTCGTCGTTTTCACAATTCGATGTTATTAAATGTCATTCCAAATGAGGAAGTGTTTCATGAAATCAGTTTACACAAAGATAAACACGTCCGATCACGAATACGAGATCATTAAATGTTGGTGCAATTTTGTAAGCAGCTTAAATTATGCTTATTTGTATTAATAATGTCTTAATATATAGTTAGGGTATTTCCAGTATGTATATATTCGCTGTCTATACACGCAACAAGTCTTGTACCGGATTGTTATAGACAGGTCGTAGATTCAGGAAAATAACCCGGTGACATCAAATGCTAATTAGGTTAATTAGATGTGCAACTGAGACTTGATTCACAAATTGCACATCATAGTCGTTGATAGTAAGTGATAATGGGAAGTAAACCTTACCTTTAACCTGAGCGTCTGTCAATCTGTCAACCTATAATGTACGAAAATGCAAAAGTATGACTCGGTATACATATACATGTAAAGATAGCATGGTGACTGCGATTAAAAGAATAAAATTTATCTCTCATGTTCGGTATGTACGTTCATGTTCGCGAACATGAGTCATATTCGGTATTTAGTCATACCCGAATTGCATACAGTCAATCCCCGTGTATACATGTAGTCTTAAATAGTAGCAGACATTCACTTTTAATACATACGGTTATTAAGTTACTTTAAGTACGTCGAGGTTTAATGACTTTAGTTGTAACAGTAACTCTGTGTGAAAGGTCAAGCTAAAATATACATGTACGAACACCCTAATTATACACTAGTTTAAGTCTACATGTTCACAAGTGATCGTTATTTTTCATTCAAGTATTTTGAAAGAAACATTTTCTCTCAAAGTAGAAAAAACAACAACAACATTACAATAATAACAATTCTATAGTAGACTTTGAGTAGGTCATTAAATGTGTGCTATTTAAACGTATTCATACTGCAGAGCGATGTGCATGATAATAAAACATTAATAAACATGTTTAATAAGTGTTGTCGCGTGGTCTTTAATGGAAATGTTGCGAACTGGAGCATACATTTAGTTTAACAGCACGTACAAAATAAAGTTGAGAAGTTTCACACATAATGTATAAATTTCAAAACAACATTAAACATCATACGAGGTAACATGTTTTGCATTCGTCCACCGTTTTAACACAAATACTAAAAACTTACCATTTTGAAAACGTATCCGTTCTACATTTCACTGTCACACTGAGAATACAGAAGTTCAATCTAACCTAACGTATGACCTGAAACTATATCAAGCTACGATAATAAATGACACGAATGTTTCTATTGAGTGAACAGCTAATACAGTTTCGTTATGTAGATTAAGCGCGATAATAACTCTAGGGCTGTGAGTATCGTGTTACGGTTTCTTTCATGCACGAGTTATGTCGCTTTAATGCTTAACTTTTATTAACGTCGATTTAAATTTTAAAAGAAACGAAGTGTTCACGCACATGACTGTACAATCCAATCACTGTGTTTACTATTACTCTCGTCTACTAGTGTGCTTCATCTCAGGATAATATATAATACAACTACGATGGATACACAAGAAAGACGAAGTAATGAACAGTCTACGAGAAAATGCTGTTTATACAAATAATTATCATGCGCTCTCTATTGTTTTTATTGTTGTAATGTTTGACCATCTTTCATCTGTATTTCGGTTCTGTATATCGGTTATATGGCCAAGTCATTGTTACCTGGGTTACACGGGTTACTGAAATCAGATGCAAATTGAAAACATGAATCAGTTGTTGAGACAAATGTCGTTTGATGCATTATTTTTAGTCAAATTGAGAACACAGAGAATATACGACTCGGCTGGAACAATCCGCTACCAGAATGACAGTCGAGTATGCTACCAGATTGACAGTCGAGTATGCTACCAGATTGACAGTCGAGTATGCTACCAGAATGACAGTCGAGTATGCTACCAGATTGACAGTCGAGTATGCTACCAGATTGACAGTCGAGTATGCTACCAGAATGACAGTCGAGTATGCTACCAGATTGACAGTCGAGTATGCTACCAGATTGACAGTCGAGTATGCTACCAGATTGACAGTCGAGTATGCTACCAGATTGACAGTCGAGTATGCTACCAGATTGACAGTCGAGTATGCTACCAGATTGACAGTCGAGTATGCTACCAGATTGACAGTCGAGTATGCTACCAGATTGACAGTCGAGTATGCTACCAGATTGACAGTCGAGTATGCTACCAGATTGACAGTCGAGTATGCTACCAGATTGACAGTCGAGTATGCTACCAGATTGACAGTCGAGTATGCTACCAGAATGACAGTCGAGTATGCTACCAGATTGACAGTCGAGTAAGCTACCAGAATGACAGTCGAGTATGCTACCAGATTGACAGTCGAGTATGCTACCAGATTGACAGTCGAGTATGCTACCAGAATAACAGTCGAGTATGCTACCAGATTGACAGTCGAGTATGCTACCAGAATAACAGTCGAGTATGCTACCAGATTGACAGTCAAGTATGCTACCAGATTGACAGTCGAGTATGCTACCAGATTGACAGTCGAGTATGCTACCAGATTGACATTCGAGTATGCTACCAGATTGACATTCGAGTATGCTACCAGATTGACAGTCGAGTATGCTACCAGAAGACAGTCGAGTATGCTACCAGATTGACAGTCGAGTATGCTACCAGATTGACAGTCGAGTATGCTACCAGAATGACAGTCGAGTATGCTACCAGATTGACAGTCGAGTATGCTACCAGATTGACAGTCGAGTATGCTACCAGATTGACAGTCGAGTATGCTACCAGATTGACAGTCGAGTATGATACCAGATTGACAGTCCAGTATGCTACCAGATTGACAGTCGAGTATGCTACCAGATTGACAGTCGAGTATGATACCAGATTGACAGTCGAGTTATCTATCGCCTGAGCTGATCGGTCGTTTTATTGTTGTCTTTAATGTTATTATGCAAGAGATGAAAGCGAAGTAAGGATCGAGCCTCCGTGGTCTAGTTGTTATGGTCGCTGACTTAAAATCACTTGCCCCTCACCACTACGGGTTCGAATCCCCACCGGAGTGTAGAATGTGTATGCGAGGAAGCTATTCAGCTGGTTTGCGGAAGGTCGGTGGTTTTACTACATTGCCCGCCTATACCAAGTAAAGGGGCACCTGGGGGTCTTCCTCTGTCCTAATAGCTAGACAAGTCACTACATAGCCCTGGCTGTTTATGTGAAGGCTCAAAAGAAACCTAGGTAGACTCCGAATACAAAATGAATGAAATGTATTTCTGTGCTCTCATACTAATGAAATTGGACTGTTATATTTAGAGACAGGTAATGAACTTAAGACGCAACCTGTATCTTGTATAGATACTCTCAAGGTGAAATGTTACTTTTTTATACAAGTTAGAAGATTTTTAACTGTGATGATTACGTAAGTGAGTTTGTGTCCTGACCAAAAACAACATTTATAGTATTATACATGTACTTGTCATTCAATACGTCATTTCGGACGCTCAATGTTACCGTTATAGAGGACATCAGGCATCGTACTATACATAAACAGATCGTGTATAAAAATGTCAGCTCGTCTTATAAATCCAGAAAGAATATGTATAGGTTTATATAGAAGTGGAAGGCTACTGATGAATACATCGTGACTCATTCAAAAAGTCAATTATCATAATTAATTCACATAGGAAATATGGATCAATATCACGTATATAAAACATTTGAAGTTAAAATTCGATATACTTTATAGATTTTCAACATTTTGCGTTCAAATGCAAACAATTCTTCATGCAATACAATAAGCTTTGTTTGTAAATAGATCTATTACCACACACTCCGACAAAAGTGTGTATTCATAGCCAGTGTTTAATTACTTTGCATTTTAATATATTTTTACCATTTGTTCGTGAAAGTGAAACATTGAGTCAGCATACTTTTTATTTACTAGGAAATATTAAAAAGCTGTAGTCTCGATAAAGCTAAGATATAAAGCTGCAAAAAGGCATGATTTAACACATTATTTCATGAGAAATGGTAGCATATGTTTACTTCCGTAGTCAGTTAATAATTTGTTGTCTAACAGAGGACCAAACCAACCTTTTCAGAACAAATTTTGCTTGAGATTAACTGACATTGAGAAAAGTATCAAATGTTCTTTTTTATATATTTTAAAGCAGTCCTAAAGCAGTTAAAGTTATTAAATGTATGGTCACGGATCATCGTTGTTTCCTAGGTAACCAACACTGTTCCCAATACAATTTGACATCTATGTTCACACGAGAACGTAGTCCCCTCAGTCCTGTTTGTTTGTTTCATCGGGTTTAACGCCGTTTCTCAACAATATTTCAGTTATATACGGCGCCCGGTTCACCTAACCAGTTTTTCCTGGACTGAATTTTAACCAGTACTAACTTACCCTTCCACAAGGAGCCGGCAACTTCTCCACATGTGGAGGAAAATCGACATTTTAGTCAAATTTTCATGGAAGGGTATGACCTGGCGCAACCGGGAATCGAACCCGGATCGCACTAACCACTGGACCACGGCCGCGGCTCCCTCAGTCCTGACACTTTGACGTGAGGCTAAATCAGAGATTTAAACAAAATCCAAAATTTATTGTTTAAACAATATTGCGGCTCCTTACGACTGTCAGTACCTGGTGTGACTGGGTTCCAATCAGTACTAACTTGTCCCTTAGTGAGCAACTGACAACTTGCCCGCACGAATCAATGTATCATCTAGAATGAAACACGTGATTGAGAACACACACCTCGCCCGGATTTCTGATTATACAATCTGGATTTCCCGGGTGGGTATTTAAATTCGTATCAATCTGTGATATGGCTATCTGAGCTTCTTTATTATTCATTTAATAATCATGCTAGTATTCAATGTTCACTGGTTTTATACATGCTTGTTCTCACCATTGTGTGTTAGTTACGTTCCTCATAACGTATGAAGTGGCCTCCTATCTGATACAGCCACTTCACTGCTTTACGTTACTTTTAGTATCGTGATATAAAACTGAAATAGTAAATCAAAAGTTTTATACCGATACGAAACTTCATATTTTATTGAGTCTTCTCATTGTTCATAGTTTAAATACACTAGACATTTGATTAAACATTGAGCAGTTTGTGATGATAAAACTACCCTCTGCATGGAAATTTTTGAATTTAAGCGCAGGTGTGTAGCTGCTGACGACATTGGGGAGATCATGTGATTAGCTCTGGTCAGTAAGTAATAAGCTTTATAAAATATATGTTGACTACTGTGACCTTAGTCTCAAATTGCTAATGTCTTCGAGATAACGTGTTTGAAAGGAATGGACCACGATTGGCTCAAGCTGCATATATTGCAGACTTGCAAATATAGGATTGGTGTATTCCGTACTATTGTACGAGGATCAGTTACAGTTACACAGAGACACACTATGGAATACAGCGCGTTCATACACCGAGGATCAGTTACAGTTACATAGAGACACACTATGGACTACAGCGCGTTCATACACCGAGGATCAGTTACAGATACATAGAGACACACTATGGAATACAGCGCGTTCATACACCGAGGATCAGTTACAGATACATAGAGACACACTATGGAATACAGCGCGTTCATACACCGAGGATCAGTTACAGATACATAGAGACACACTATGGAATACAGCGCGTTCATACACCGAGCATCAGTTACTGTTACATAGAGACACACTATGGAATACAGCGCGTTCATACACCGAGGATCAGTTACTGTTACATAGAGACACACTATGGAATACAGCGCGTTCATACACCGAGGATCAGTTACAGTTACATAGAGACACTATGGAATGCAGCGCGTTCATACACCGAGGATCAGTTACAGTTACATAGAGACACTATGGAATACAGCGCGTTCATACACCGAGGATCAGTTACAGATACATAGAGACACTATGGAATACAGCGCGTTCATACACCGAGGATCAGTTACAGTTACATAGAGACACTATGGAATACAGCGCGTTCATACACCGAGGATCAGTTACAGTTACATAGAGACACACTATGGAATACAGCGCGTTCATACACCGAGGATCAGTTACAGTTACATAGAGACACTCTATGGAATACAGCGCGTTCATACACCGAGGATCAGTTACAGTTACATAGAGACACTCTATGAAATACAGCGCGTTCATACACCGAGGATCAGTTACAGTTACATAGAGACACACTATGGAATACAGCGCGTTCATACACCGAGGATCAGTTACAGTTACATAGAGACACACTATGGAATACAGCGCGTTCATACACCGAGGATCAGTTACAGATACATAGAGACACACTATGGAATACAGCGCGTTCATACACCGAGGATCAGTTACAGTTACATAGAGACACTCTATGGAATACAGCGCGTTCATACACCGAGGATCAGTTACAGTTACATAGAGACACTCTATGGAATACAGCGCGTTCATACACCGAGGATCAGTTACAGATACATAGAGAACACTATGGAATACAGCGCGTTCATACACCGAGGATCAGTTACAGTTACATAGAGACACACTAGGGAATACAGCGCGTTCATACACCGAGGATCAGTTACAGTTACATAGAGACACTCTATGGAATACAGCGCGTTCATACACCGAGGATCAGTTACTGTTACATAGAGACACTATGGAATACAGCGCGTTCATACACCGAGGATCAGTTACTGTTACATAGAGACACTATGGAATACAGCGCGTTCATACACCGATGATCAGTTACAGATACATAGAGACACACTATGGAATACAGCGCGTTCATACACCGAGGATCAGTTACAGATACATAGAGACACACTATGGAATACAGCGCGTTCATACACCGAGCATCAGTTACAGTTACATAGAGACACACTATGGAATACAGCGCGTTCATACACCGAGGATCAGTTACAGTTACATAGAGACACACTATGGAATACAGCGCGTTCATACACCGAGGATCAGTTACAGATACATAGAGACACACTATGGAATACAGCGCGTTCATACACCGAGCATCAGTTACAGTTACATAGAGACACACTATGGAATACAGCGCGTTCATACACCGAGGATCAGTTACAGTTACATAGAGACACACTATGGAATACAGCGCGTTCATACACCGAGGATCAGTTACAGATACATAGAGACACACTATGGAATACAGCGCGTTCATACACCGAGGATCAGTTACAGTTACATAGAGACACCCTGTGGAATACAGCGCGTTCATACACCGAGGATCAGTTACAGTTACATAGAGACACTATGGAATACAGCGCGTTCATACACCGAGGATCAGTTACAGTTACATAGAGACACACTATGGAATACAGCGCGTTCATACAACGAGGATCAGTTACAGTTACATAGAGACACACTATGGAATACAGCGCGTTCACACACCGATGATAATGAAAGATGTAATCCATAATAATTTAGTATTTCAGAGTTTCTTTCAACCAATAGTTTGGCTTACAAATATAAGTTAAATCAATGTCGAAACAATAGTTCATCTTCCAGCAAAGGGTCCTGCATGTATTGTACAATGTTTATATAAGGAAACAATATATACGCTGAGCAACTTGTACAATAGAAATCATATCTTCACTTATGCCAGCCGCCTTTGTCACGCTTCTAACACAAACCACATTCTCTCTTGCCTGTTTCCACCCCTGGTATACAAACATACATCACGACAAACCAGTCTCACGATAAAACATCGATCTTTCCCACCATTCATTTATACATTTCAATAATAGCAAATGTTTTACATACAGACATACTATAACCAGCTTGTCGTTTTCAAAGGGGGTTTGTCTCCCACTTCGTTATATAATAGCTGATGAATAAATAAAGAAATACGTTTATCTATCAGGGTCAGACTGGTGGTTTTATTTACTGTTTTGGGAAAATAACTCTTAACATTGAGCTCTACACAGAATCATGGGGGACACGAACGCTGTGAGTACAATTAGTATTTCTACCTCATGGACAAATTACATATTTCATAAAGTTTTATTTTTTAATGTTGATCATAACTTTCCTATGTTTTCTCTTCATGCTATAACTACGTTTTTATTGTGATTTAAACATGTGTGATTTATCTATTTTATTATGTTCACTATCTTTTCACTAGGATCATATTTATCTCATTGATGCCTGTCGCTATTACACATTCAAACCGTCATTTATTTTGTTCAGATTAAATTAATTCTTTTGACAAATGCATATTAGGAAGAGTTATGAAAAACCGTGTCGGTATCCTTATGCATTTCCATTTGTATTTTCCGATTGTTTCGACAATACATTTGTACATGTAGTTACAAAATAGCAAATAGAAAATTAATATGTTTAAAATATTTATATAATAACTTGTTGGTTAACGGTAAAGCTCTACTCATCTCTATTTATTTAATTTTCTCAGCCAACAAAAAGACTAATGACCAAAAGCTTGCAAATATTTTTTTACGATGTTCAGACAAAAAAAGTCAATAGGAGATTTTTATTCTAACATATATGCTCTGTATTCAACCAATCCAGATTGCAGATTTTATTGTAATGTTAAAATATTGTTATTTTATACATTTACCAAATACGAGCATTTTTAGTAATATCTGTTATATGTAATGGAATGTGTTGTCTTTTCTTGGAGGTTATCAAACACACTGGAGGGAGGGATTTATTTATGGCCCGAAATGACTATATACATGTTTAAAATCCTGACCCTGGTAAGAAATAACCGAATGATTATGCACAAGATATGGAATCAACTTATTCAATGCAAGGAAAGTAGTTCCGTGCTATGGGAGTTTTATTACATTAGTGTTGATATTTTATGAGTCATAGTTGGATTAAACAACATACCCTGGTGTATTTGTTTAACGCGATATGTATACTCGAATACATTCAAAACAAAATGTACATGGTTTGAAAGAAACCTGTTCGATACAAGTTTATACATATATATATATTCGAAATTAAGGCATTATGCCCATGATTCATTATTACAAGTTACATTGTATACTAACTACATACATTTTGTTACATCAAGAAATAATACATTTTTAATTACTGGTATACATCATTCTTATAGAAAACACATATGAACATATGCATCACATTGTATATATGCATGCTAATATGAATATAGGAAATAAGAGGTGAGAGAAAAGAATGTACATCAAACACCATTTAATTTATAGCAATCATAAATACTTAGAATGACTGAGGTAATGTAATACAGTAATACATGTATACAGTAAACCTTACTTAAAGACCACCTCAATAATAAGACCAACTCTATAATAAGACCACCTCAATAATAAGACCACCTCAATACTAAGACCACCTCAATAATAAGACCACCTCAAAATTAAGACCAAAATTGTCAAGTCCATTTTCATTGTTTTGCTCTTTATTGCTCATCAATATTAAGACCACTTCAATAAGATGACATGTTTTCAAGTTTCCCAAGGGTGGTCTTATTATCGAGGTGTTACTGTATGCCGTGTTTATACTTGACTCAAACATGTGCTTACTATCTTCTCTAGACGAAGTCTTCATATTATGTGCATGTCGATCCTGCCTCAATGGCAATGTTTTATCATTCTGTAACGTAATCAAAAAGCAACGTTTGAATTTGTTTATGCGCCAGTCTGTCAATAAAGACTTAGTCTGTCAATAATGGTTTCCCAAAAGTTCGTCGACAGACAGACAGGTTTAAGTTTAATGTTTAAATTAATGTTTAAACATGGGGACCTAACGCCAGTGTAAAGCAATCAAAAATATCGAGCCGCACAGGTTTGACAAAGGCTGTAACATTTCGACTTCTTTTTGAACTTTTATTATTGAATTTACATGTATATTTATTTAGTTATAACACATAACCTGTTGCACATTTATTTCTACCCTGTGTCCTTACACTATCAGATCTAGACAGCTTATCGACCAGATAATTGTATTGTAACTTATTTACACGAATTTTAATGCATTTCATACTATATCCCATACAATAGAGCCACATTGATTGAACATTAATCAAATACTCAATACCTTTCACATATTGTTATTCATATCCGCAGACAAGTAAATGTTAAACAATTTATTTTGAAATCAATTTTTTCTGATAAAAATTATTTAAAGTAAACATTTAGAATACAAAAGGCTCAAAATGGTTCTATACAAAGTGTACAGTTCAGATGGTGCAACGAGTGTTTGAGTCGATACTCGTAACACTTATTTGCAGAATAGTTTGTACATATACATTAGATCAAAATCGTAGCTACACTCATTCAAATGGAAACATTCAAGTTCTGAAAATGACGCATTAAATTCTAACATCATTTATTTCCTTTCCTGCAAGACGGCCTCCAAACCTCTCTTGATTCATTTAACTGTAACCTTGGCTGTGAGCTGGTGAATGTATAGTTCATCGAGTTGAATGGTTGCAGACCAATTGAGTCCACCACTTTCTACTTGGACTCCACTAAGATAAACTGCATTGGGTTTCGAATGGTTGGACAGCGAGCTAGCATCGTATCTGTTAACACAGGAACGAATGGTCATTGTGGCAGTCATTTTTTCTCCAAGGGGCGTAGAAAACATTTTTATAATGGGGCATGCGAAGGCGTGGGTGCTGGCAGGGGGTTCCCTTCCACATCTTCGAAAAAAGTAATATGAAATGTAAATGGCATTCTCTGAAGTACTTTTATGCATTTGTTTCCTGCAATATGCGCCTCTATCAGGTACAGTTGTCAACAACAATGTTTGCTGAAAGAATGTTATATACGGGAGATATGTAAGAGTATTTACCTTCCTGTGTACAATCAATACTCACATAGACAGGAACAGGAAACAACATGCAGATTGCTATAAGTCAATACCATATTTATTAACTTTCTTTTTATGTTTAAAAAATATATTCGTGCATAGTGTACATATCATATACCAAATAGGTAAAGATGATTACAATATGCACGATACTCTCCCGGCATGTAAATATTACTTGCATGACATAAGCACAAACGAAATTATAACTTGCATTTAGCACAACACTTTTGATAAGAGGCGCTTATTATACGACAATGTTGATATATCATTTTAGGCTGAGACTGAGGAATTGACAGAAGAACAAATAGAAGGTAAATAAGAACGCATAATGTACATATAGCACATATCAGTAATTCTGATTCAGTCCGTAAACTATGGACTTGTAGACACAATCCTCATTGTCTAATTGTATCGTCGGTTCGTGTCTTTCAATGACAATGCGTACACAATTGAGTTTTTGCATTTTATAAACATATCGAAGAAGTTTTCAAATGTTCATTGACGTTAATATATTATTCAATATACTCTTATTTGAACATTATCATTGTTAGGACAATAAAAGCCTCGTATAACAGATAAAGCTTTTTTAAATGTTTTATGTTTATGATAAATGATTACAATGGTTAACATTCAGTACAAAGATATTATGATTTATTAGCATGATTTGCAAATCTCTGTCTGTATATATAATATTACAGAGTTGAAGGAGTCATTTAGAATGTTTGACAAGAATGGTAATGATACAATAGCATCTGTAGAACTAGGAACAGTAATGAGATCGTTAGGTTTAAGTCCTACAGAAGCTGAACTCAAAGAAATCCTTAAAAAAGATGGGAGAGACAGTAAGTATAATGTGAATCATGACTGTGTGAAAGAGAGAGAATAAGTTGCTACAGGGAACGCCACATACATAAGACAGTGCCTCCCCAGACAGACCTCCGAGAAAACAACACTCCATAAAACAGCACTTGAGGAGGCACACATGTACATGTAAATGGATTGGCGTCTAGACGTTGTATAAGTAACGTATATGTAGCGAAAAGTATTCAGTTACGGGCATTGCAATACATAATAAGTAGCTGGTATTCAGAACCTGGACGACACTGAAGAAAGCGGAGGCAATTCCCCCTGTCAAAATGTCTCCATATTCCAAAATTATGAAAGAAACGCAACCTCGGTTATTTTTGTCCTGTTCGAATAAAAAACCAAGAAAGATGCACATTGTTTTTACTGCAGTCACCAATAATTTTCTTGACCAAGTAACCAAATGTTGTCCTCGACGCGGGCTTTTTAAAATCTGACCAATCATATTTTCATATAAGAGGCACCAAACGGGGTTTATGTTCACCCAAGAGACACCAAATGGGATTTTCGTAAGATGTACGTTCGTTAGCAGTTCGACTTGTACCGGTAGTAGTTAATATATTTAAGCATGTATGCCTCTTTCCCAGGGGCACGAATCTAATGAGAAAGCTTCCAGACGATCCACATCACTGACCTTCTGTTTTTAAGCACATGTTTCATTGCATAACATAAGCAAATGATGCTTCAAACTTTGTAAATGTTGTTTAAATATATTTAAGTAAACTGTGAACTGAATGAACTTGCAATGACTTTTATGCTTAGGGGCACGAATCTACGAGAAAACAGCATTTATAAAATGACCCTGATAAGACAGGTTCATGATTATAGTATATTTATATAGATCCGAGTTAATTTTGTGTAAGGATTTATTTTCAACATGTTGCAAAAAACATTATTACATTTAACATACCGGAAGACATCATTCTGTCTACGCCGGTTATCTTTCTTTAAGGAATATTTCTTGTTTATTCTGTTGTTGAACGAACAATTCTTACGCGTGTAAATCAGATTCATCTTGCAAGGATTGCAAATGATGAAAATACTCGACAATTCCGTATACAACATGTTGACAAACCATATTATAATATCCATTCGCAGGCAATAAACCGGTAGATTTTCCAGAATTTCTCGCGCTGGTTGGTCCAAAAATACTAGAACAGCCAGATCCAGAAACTGAGCTCCGTAATGCATTTCTAGTGTTTGATAAAGAACAGACTGGATATATTACTAGTGAACAACTTCGAACTGTAATGACAACTTTTGGTGAAATATTAACAGATGATGAAGTGAATGAAATGTTACAAGGAGTGAATATAGACGACGACGGAAGGGTTTATTATGAAGGTACAGTGTTTAATGCTATGAACTTTTCTGTGGAGTCGTTCGCTTGTGCAATTACGAACTATAAGATCACATTGTCAATTTATGTATGATCTAAAAGTACATTGAATGCTCTACATATTGTTATATGTCGTTTGACAATTAATACAGTCTGTGAACGTATACGCTGACCAGGTGTTTGTAACATGTAGGCCGAGTTGACTTCTCATGGCAATGAAAACCAGCCCTAGAATCTTTAGTGGAAAACATTTTCTGTACGTCCGTGAAGTTGCCTTTGAGTTAGTTCAGAAGATAGTTCGCGAATTAACAGCCAGATGTTAGATGTGAAATCGTATATGAGGTAGCGAATGTACAGCTATTAGTTGGTAGTTATGATGTGCGTTCCGGAATTCACATTAATGTTATTCACATTATTGATTACTATTAACATTCTAACGTGCTTAGAACAGTTGACAGAGCACCTGATTCTGGATTCCCAGATCAGCAACGAACTGAAGAGCGTGAGTTCGAAATCACAATTGACATCTGGCTGTGTATTCTCGAATTAATGTTATTTGAACTACCAATTAACAGCTGTGAATTAGATGAGGTACATCCAAACTATGAACTAACAACTTTGTATTCGCTAGCGCATATCTGACCTAAAGACTATCATCTGCCTGTGAATTCGTAAACGTACATCCGAACTACCAACTAACAGCAGTACATTCGCTATCTCATATCTTAATTCTCATTTGACTTCTGACAGTGTATTCTCGAACTAACAAATGAGCTATACCAATTAATGGAATAGAATTCGCGAAATAACATATGAATAACAGCCAACTTCGCAGACCTATAGAAAAAATCATTTTCCACTACATGTTCTGGGTGCTGGTTTCATTGCCATTAGGTATTACGTGGTATTATAGAGTTATTTCCTTATTGAGTAAAACAAACGCACCCACAACCCCAACTCGATACAAGAGGCTTTTCTTACATCTTTTCTTGTGCATCAAACTTATTTTGCAGTGCATTACGTTTCAATGGATCCGTAGGGTGGCGTCTCAGTTACTGATTTTAATCGGTAACCGAAATAGTAAATTGTATATCAACAAATGTCAATATTGCGAAACCGAGTTGTACCGGTAAATTTGTTGTTTTCTGAAAGATTGTTCCTATGTGCACTAGTTCGCGTTTGTCAAGAGTGTAGGTAGGTTCCTACACATTGGCACTGTCTTCTAATTCATTTAAAATGTCAAAGAAACAACATGATTGATATTCTGAAGTTAATGCGACAGAAAGACAAACTAGATTAATGTAATCTTTACATATAGAGCAATATGTATGAAATCATGTTTCGATTTTATATTTTCCAGATTTCGTGAGTATGATGCTATCAAGCCCGAAGTAAAGGTCGATTCTACATATAATCCTGGATCCTGAATGCTGCCAACTTTGCACAGACATGTTACTGAAATGTTGTGCTCACGTCTTGAATCCGAGAGTTATGAATACAAACTCTGTTATACACGTTTTGATGGAATAGTTTTATCTTTTGTTTTACCTTTATGCACATTGTTTCACTTTCGTGAAGATATTTTGATTGTCTCGTACAAAAGTGTAATAATTTCAATAAATATGACTTTATATTAATGATTATATTTGATGTGTTTAGTTTTATGTCTTGCATTGTTGGTCATTGCTTGTTGTTTGTGTACAATCATAACTTGTTATTTCCTTGTGTATCTCTACAACACTGTTTCAACAGAAAATACCGTTACACCTGAATACACCCCATAACAAATTAGTTTGACAATTTTTCTCCTATCATCCTTCAAAACCATGGAAAGCTGTTATAGTGGAAATTTAGAAGTTTGAAACGTGAAATTCTAAAACGTGGCGATGATTGGTGCAGAATGAAATGCTCTTGGCGATGTTTGTGAGCACATGTTGGCACGAGCTTGTTAATACGAGGATTACGAAATTGTACTTGCTCATGCATACTTTCTTCACGAATAGCAGACGTCCACTTCACCCAAAACAATAACCAATATAACTGGCACTTCAGAGCACACATGTCATAAGCACATCGAACCATATACCAAGTAAAGTGATCGATGTACCGAGTACGAGGACCAAACGTTTGAGTAAAGCGTCCTACATACACATTAAAGTATGTCACACACAAAGTACAGCGACCAGTATAGTGTATTCTGTGATGCTTGTACTAAATAATTGCGTACCTTGTACAGCGACCTGTATTCTGAGAACATATATCTATTATACCGTATAAAGCTGTCTTATATACATACCAATTACAGCATCCAAAATATCCCATACAAAGAAACACATACCGATACATAGAACAGTTGTGGGTTCTACCCTGGTCACCTGGTCGATAGAATTACTTTCGATTACCAATTCCCACTTTCGAAAACGAAATTACAAGGGAGAGAACAAGGAAATGTTTCTCTTGACTTATGAATATCATGTCAATTACTTTACGCGGGTACAATTTTATTCGGGTTATAAAGAAGTTGTATAACCCCAACACATGTCTGTTATGCACAACTATATGTATCCGGTTGTTCCCGACATTTACTCTAAAGACAGGTGCATGTATGCAATATGTTTGTAAATAGATCAGGACTAAAGGTGAGTACTTAGTCTTTTTTGTACCCAGAATGGTTAAAATACACTGACTCGAGTTCATTTATAATATCTAGAAAAAGTCTAAATGAGGTGTACACACGTATGCCACTTATAATAGAATTGCGTGAACTATGCAACGCTAAATGTTGCACCCCGCTTAATGTTGCATCAACATTAAATATGTGTGTAGTTGCGTTTATTTATCGTCACCACCGGTTTCCCATATGGGCGACGCCTCCAGAAGAATGTTTGTCATTTTATAGTTTTGGAGGATAGTGCATGATACAGAAGATGCCCCAGTTCCAGCGGCACACCTTGTTCTTTTACGTGCCCGATGTAAAGCATCGTACACGGGATCTCGTTTTTTGTCGCATCCGAAAGACTGTTAGTACTGTAAGTGTCGGAGTGGGGGATCGAACCTGCAACCTAGTCCTACACGTCACCACTGGACCACGGACCCGCGCTACTAAATATCGCAAAACCCCTCCAGCTTTATGTCGTACCTAACATATCGGTAGTACATACTCTTGCGATACATAGCGGAAGTACATACTCTTGCGATACATACCGGTAGTACATACTCTTGCGATACATACCGGTAGTACATACTCTTGCGATACATACCGGTAGTACATACTTTTGCGATACATACCGGAAGTACATATTCTTGCGATACATACCGGTAGTACATACTCTTGCGATACATACCGGTAGTACATACTCTTGGGATACATGCCGGTAGTACATACTCTTGCGATACATATCGGTAGTACATACTCTTGCGATACATGCCGGTAGTACATACTCTTGCGATACATACCGGTAGTACATATTCTTGCGATACATACCGGTAGTACATACTCTTGCGATACATACCGGTAGTACATACTCTTGCGATACATACCGGTAGTACATACTCTTGCGATACATACCGGTAGTACATACTCTTGGGATACATGCCGGTAGAACATATTCTTGCGATACATACCGGTAGTACATACTCTTGCGATACATGCCGGTAGTACATACTCTTGGATATATATTGCTAACTGAACAACGCATAATATATTGCTAAATAAACAACGCATAATATATTGCTAAATGTACAATGCATAATATATTGCTAAATGTACAACGCATAATATATTGCTAAATGTACAACGCATAATATATTGTTAAACGCATATTGACAGATAGGTTGCGTCATTTAGCTTATATAAGACTGTAACATATGCTCACAGTATTATTATTCAAACTTGTTGTGGCTAACACTGATATGAGGACAGTGGCTGCTATTGGAGTTGTGTCCCTTGGCATAATGTCGCTGCATGTTGGCTAACACTGATATGAGGACAGTGGTTGCTATTGGAGTTGTGTCCCTTGACATAATGTCGCTGCATGTTGGATAACACTGATATGAGGGCATTGGCTGCTATGGGAGTTGTGTCCCTTGACATAATGTCGCTGCATGTTGGCTAACACTGATATGAGGACAGTGGTTGCTATTGGAGTTGTGTCCCTTGGCATAATGTCGCTGCATGTTGGCTAACACTGATATGAGGACAGTGGTTGCTATTGGAGTTGTGTCCCTTGACATAATGTCGCTGCATGTTGGATAACACTGATATGAGGACAGTGGCTGCTATGGGAGTTGTGTCCCTTGGCATAATGTCGCTGCATGTTGGATAACACTGATATGAGGACAGTGGCTGCTATGGGAGTTGTGTCCCTTGACATAATGTCGCTGCATATTGGATAACACTGATATGAGGACAGTGGCTGCTATGGGAGTTGTGTCCCTTGACATAATGTCGCTGCATGTTGGATAACACTGATATGAGGACAGTGGCTGCTATGGGAGTTGTGTCCCTTGACATAATGTCGCTGCATGTTGGCTAACACTGATATGAGGACAGTGGATACTATGGGAGTTGTGTCCCTTGACATAATGTCGCTGCATGTTGGCTAACACTGATATGAGGACAGTGGCTGCTATTGGAGTTGTGTCCCTTGGCATAATGTCGCTGCATGTTGGCTAACACTGATATGAGGACAGTGGCTGCTATGGGAGTTGTGTCCCTTGACATAATGTCGCTGCATGTTGGCTAACACTGATATGAGGACAGTGGCTGCTATGAGAGTTGTGTCCCTTGACATAATGTCGCTGCATGTTGGCATACAGGAACATAAAGAAAACAAACACTGGATTGATTTTACAAAATACATGTACATTATATTTATATATACCAATATGTTAAAAGTCATCACGCCATGTACTCGCTTCAAGAATTTAACAATGTTTCAATGGAATTATAGCAAAGCACATACTCGTATTTCAAAGCGCTGTATGAAAGTTGTACATGTACTTGTATATGATTTTTTTGTCAATGAATCAGTAGAAATAGAGAAAATCCTTATATGAATGTATGATAAATCACTCCACAAACTCGCTTTCTTTACAACAGATAATACATGTATTAGAATATCTCCACTATTTAACTATCAGCGTGAATTTCAAACACTTTACAATTAGTATACAATGTATTCATGATATTATGTTCTATTGCTTGTAGATTTGAGTATTGACCAATTCATTTAAGTTACGATAATATAAGGAATTCAAAGCTTTTGGTATTTAGTTACGTTCAATATGAACAATAGCTATATACAACGTATAATTATCAGGTATGTACGTTCCAGTGACTTCAATGTGTTTTAACGCTCAAAGTTAAATCAATCGATTCATCAAATATTTGATTAAGTGTAATGAACAAAAACTTGTATAGCAATATAAACAGATATATCTGCGAAAGAATTTATAACACAGTTGAGTACGGATATTGCAGCGGGATTACACAAATATGGTGAGTTTGAATATTTTTAAATTCTTACAAATTTCCAGATTTCATGCTTACAAGCAGAGAATTTGTAACTATAGTTTATATCATTGTGCTATTGTTTTCGATACTTTTCAACAGTGTAAACAATAGAATTTGTTAAAATATGTTCGAAACATATATATATGAAATAAAAGTGAAGAAATAGTTGATATGCATTTTATCATACTAGAATATATCATATACATGTATGTCCACTCATATTTTTCTATGTAACATAGACGATACATGTATAACCTTTTTATTATCCATTTATTATATTATCATTATTCATAATATTATTACAAAACTTACCCACTTGACTGTTAAACATGGGTAATATGATCTTACTACTAAAAGCTATAAATATGTTTGTATTAGAGATGTATAAGGCAATGGAGTATATGTGTCTTAAGAAGTTAAGTTAATAAAATTTCGCTGAAATCACTCATTAAAATGTTGCTAAGCAATCTTCAAGCAACTTGTATGTTTATATGATATGTAAATGCAAGTAATATCCCGTATGGATCCCTAAACTTATAAAACGTTCTATACGAAAACTCATATTCAAGTACGCACGAAATAAAATTGTTTAGTGTTCCGTTGTTTATTGATCGGTAAAAATAAAATAAAAACGTCTATATATACGGGCCGTATGTTAGCAACTGCCAAACAAAACGCTTATATGTCGTAACGTCGGATCTCTAGTGCAATATGTAGTATACGAGAGGTGATCAATAAATACGTGAACTTTTCTTATAACTTTTGAATGCGATGTATGTGGAAACTCATATTTAATATACTCAATATTTTATCTTATTTCTACAATACTATGAACTTGTGTCTCATTATACACACAAATAACGATTTTACAGTCAATCGAGTATAATGTATACTAACGCTTCCGCGGAGCACGTCATAAAAACGTACATTTTAGTAAACCTATGCATTATATGTCCATGTTGTGACGCATTCATATCGTATGTACATGTAGTATAAAATAACATACTTGTCTGTATATGTGTATAGAACAGGAAATGATTCCATGGTTTTAGGAAGAATTATTACAACACCTCTCAGTATTTAAAAGGAAATTACTGCACGATCTGTTGCACATGTGCTTTGAAATGTGAAAGGTTTAGGTCGGTTAATCCCCTTAATTAGAAATGTGTGTTCAATGGTATCATTTAAACATTCCATATTGCTGTCACAACTGTGTATAATTCATACGAAGCTATGATGCGTTTTATCAGATCCACAGATTTAACGAACCACAATCATTAATTGAAGATTCTCTTTATAACCGCTTTTAAACAGAATTCAATATGACTGTGTCATCTACAGCAATAGCACATGTTCAAAATTAGCTGGTAAGGACTTGAGTGTTTCTACATAATGAATACAAGGCCTGAGATTTTACATTTTGTAGTTGCTCTCCGTGCTTCAGTGCTCAAGTGTTTTACATTTGTAGTTGCTCTCCGTGCTTCAGTGCTCAAGTGTTTTACATTTGTAGTTGCTCTCCGTGCTTCAGTGCTCAAGTGTTTTATATTTGTAGTTGCTCTCCGTGCTTCAGTGCTCAAGTGTTTTATATTTAGGCTTTGTCTGCGAATTGCATTCCTAGAGAAATATCCAGGGGAAGGGTTGATAAAACTAAGCTTGGTACCCAATCTCAGAACGCAGCCTTGATATTGGTCAATTTCAAGATTGTCCTAAGAACCAGCCAATCGTATGCTTGTGTTTTGAGATTGGTCTCCAAACTGCTCAGATTTATAGCCTCATACCGAGGACATTACATCACGCAAATGTGTTTCAAAATGTGAACTTAATCTACTTTATAACGAAACAAAACTGATTATAATCCGACTGGAAATTGGAGGCACATAACTTTCATTCTTTTGTTTTTATTTCTTTCAGTAAGGGTCGATTTACAAACTGTTCATATCATAAACAATTCGTTTCATTTAAACTTTATCATTGTTACATTTCAGGCTGACCAACAACAACATGTAGATGAGGCGAAATACCTTAGTGACGCAGAACTTGAATGTTTGTGATAATTCAATCAAATATTATTATTTTATATCAATGTTTGAAACATAATACTTGAAGACACAGCCTATTTCTTGTACACTTGTTGCTAGGACAGACAAATGCATGGCACGATTTGAACTTGTTTACTTTTCCATCGTTTTTCTTTAGAAACACAAAAATGTAAATTAAGTTACAAGAACGGAATTTTGTTTATTTAATAGCTATAGGTTACTATCAAATTGGGTTATTTCTTAAATTCAGATGACAAACAATGTATATTGTTAGATAAAAACTCTGCATACAAAGAAACAAACGGCTGTCTAAATGTTATGGTCGGATTTAAAGAGAAGTAACTACGCAGTGATTGTTGAGCGTAATGTTGGTTATAAGTCACCTTCAGCAATATACTTATTTCAACTTAGAAGCAATTTGCTTCGGGTGATTGAGTTAAGCAAATAATTACATAAATAATTTATTATTCTGTTATACCCGCGGGGACTATAAAGGGACATCACTCCATCCTAACAAATCGAAACTTCAGTTGAGAAGCAAAACACCCTTTATGTGAATTGCTAATATTCTACAAATGGTCTCCTCATTTTCAAAATTAATGGAATTTTAAAAATTTATAGATTTGAGTGGAAATACGTCTTTCCATTAGGGTTTCAATCATTCAGATCGATTCATTATTCAGCTGAAACACTGCTAAAAGCTTTCAAGTAAGCGTTGATTGGATTTTGTGTGTTTATGTTTTGTACATTAAATTATTCAAATCGATCATGCACTAAAAGCTAACAATCAATAATAATGAGAGGAAACCCTTAATGTAATAGTCAGTGAGTCACTGGATCCTTAAACTTGCTAACGTAACAAAAAACGCTGAAATAACTACATAATATATAAGCATCGCATATAAAGCATTCATAAGTCTATACATTCCGCATTTTACAGTCAAACATGTGCTGTAATACAACTTTGGATGAAGTGGTCTATTTACATAACATTATTATTTTATGAGATGGTTGAAAGAAGTCCTCTGGTTTATTGCATATCCATTACAAATCAATCATATAGTCGTAATCAAGCTACATGTACTTGTTTTATTGTCAGCCCAGCTACAGTAAAATTAACAATAATTGAGGTTAAATCTAATAACGGTATTATAGAACAACGCCCTGGGATGTCTACTGATAATATTTACATCAAATATACATTGTACGATGTTTAACTGTATGGAGACCTAGTGGGGGGGGGGGGGGAGCGCCTCACTCATGATCCGAATGTCGTGCGTTCAAATCCCACCTTAACAAGGTTGTACCGAGACCTTCACAATTCCTGAATCAGGCGCGAGTACTGGTTAGAAACCAAGGTTGTACCGTGAACTTCACAATTCCTGAATTAGGCGCGAGTACTGGTTAGAAACCAAGGTTGTACCGTGAACTTCACAATTCCTGAATTAGGCGCGAGTACTGGTTAGAAACCAAGGTTGTACCGTGAACTTCACAATTCCTGAATTAGGCGCGAGTACTGGTTAGAACCCAAGGTTGTACCGTGAACTTCACAATTCCTGAATCAGGCGCGAGTACTGGTTAGAAACCAAGGTTGTACCGAGACCTTCACAATTCCTGAATCAGGCGCGAGTACTGGTTAGAAACCAAGGTTGTACCGTGAACTTCACAATTCCTGAATTAGGCGCGAGTACTGGTTAGAAACCAAGGTTGTAATGTGACCTTCACAATTCCTGAATCAGGCGCGAGTACTGGTTAGAAACCAAGGTTGTACCGAGACCTTCACAATTCCTGAATCAGGCGCGAGTACTGGTTAGAAACCAAGGTTATACCGAGACCTTCACAATTCCTGAATCAGGCGCGAGTACTGGTTAGAAACCAAGGTTGTACCGAGACCTTCACAATTCCTGAATCAGGCGCGAGTACTGGTTAGAAACCAAGGTTGTACCGAGACCTTCACAATTCCTGAATCAGGCGCGAGTACTGGTTAGAAACCAAGATTGTACCGAGACCTTCAGAATTCCTGAATCAGGCGCGAGTACTGGTTAGAAACCAATGTTGTACCGTGATCTTCACAATTTCTGAATTAGGCGCGAGTACTGGTTAGAAACCAAGGTTGTACCGTGAACTTCACAATTCCTGAATTAGGCGCGAGTACTGGTTAAAAACCAAGGTTGTACCATGACCTTCACAATTTCTGAATCAGGCGCGAGTACTGGTTAAAAACCAAGGTTGTACCGTGAACATCACAATTTCTGAATTAGGCGCGAGTACTGGTTAGAAACCAATGTTGTACCATGACCTTCACAATTCCTGAATTAGGCGCGAGTACCGGTTAGAACCCAAGGTTGTACCATGGCCTTCACAATTTCTGAATTAGGCGCGAGTACTGGTTAGAAACCAAGGTTGTACCGTGAACTTCACAATTTCTGAATTATGCGCGAGTACTGGTTAAAAACCAAGGTTGTACCGTGAACTTCACAATTTCTGAATTAGGCGCGAGTACTGGTTAAAAACCAAGGTTGTACCGTGAACTTCACAATTTCTGAATTAGGCGCGAGTACTGGTTAAAAACCAAGGTTGTACCATGACCTTCACAATTTCTGAATTAGGCGCGAGTACTGGTTAGAAACCAAGGTTGTACCATGACCTTCACAATTTCTGAATTAGGCGCGAGTACTGGTTAGAAACCAAGGTTGCACCGTGAACTTCAAAATTACTGAATTAGGCTCGAGTACTGGTTAAAAACCAAGGCTGTACCATGACCTTCACAATTTCCAAATTAGGCGCGAGTACTGGTTAGAAACCAAGGTTGTACCATGACCTTCACAATTCCTGAATTAGGCTCGAGTACTGGTTAAAAACCAAGGTTGTACCATGACCTTCACAATTCCTGAATTAGGCTCGAGTACTGGTTAGAAACCAAGGTTGTACCGTGACCTTCACAATTTCTGAATTAGGCTCGAGTACTGGTTAAAAACCAAGGTTGTACCGTGACCTTCACAATTTCTGAATTAGGCGCGAGTACTGGTTAGAAACCAAGACTGTACCGTGACCTTCAGAATTTCTGAATTAGGCGCGAGTACTGGTTAGAAACCAAGGTTGTACCGTGAACTTCAAAATTCCTGAATTAGGCGCGTGTACTGGTTAGAAACCAAGGTTGTACCGTGACCTTCACAATTTCTGAATTAGGCGCGAGTACTGGTTAAAAACCAAGGTTGTACCGTGACCTTCACAATTTCCGAATTAGGCGCGAGTACTTATTAGAAACCAAGGTTGTACCGTGACCTTCACAATTCCTGAATTAGGCGCGAGTACTGGTTAGAAACCAAGGAAACAGAGCCCAATATAAATTGTAAAAACAGGAGTCACAGTCGTTGTAGGCTAAACTTCATAAGTAAATAGGACAAAAGCTACAGTAAATAAGTATTATACATGACTGCCGTATTAACTTATTGACTGCGTACATAAAAGTTCCATGGTACCGATATAGTTAATTTGATAAATATAGTAATGTGTCGTAGATATAGCAAGACTATGTATTCAAACACTCTTCTTACTGGTCACTTTTATGTCAGCATCATTTCCTACAAGGATTGCAACAAATCGAAAAGTTAGGTTCAACTTCATATACACCCATACCTCAATCATTGAAATGCTACTAGAGCTAGTTTATACTTAGTTGTAATATCATCCAACAGTTTCTGTTATCGGCCGTTATAAATTATTCTGATTTGTACAATGATTGTCCTGCCATGTAATAGTGTCATCCTGCAGATTATCATGTATGCCTATAATGTTATAGTGTTATTCTGTTATGAATTTGTCTATAGAATGTGGTAATTTGACAAACGGATATGTAGTTATGTCGAAACGCTGACTGAAGTGGTTTAGATGACCTGTTGGTACATTTTGCAGGTGATACGGGTTAATTGCTTGGTCGAAATTGTCTATCAGTCTAATTGTCTTAGTCGAAACAACGTACCTTTTTATATGTTTACATGATATGACAAGACAACATTCTCACTGGTACTTTATTAAGTTAGATAAAACATTCACTTAGCATTTCGAAAAACAACATTCCAGTGTGACATAATCAAAAATGAAAAAAAAGAGCAAAGAATTAAAATAATTATGGTTTACATACAAGGTGACAATCCAACGTGAGTTTTAACATTTCTAGACATATAAGGCGTTCTAAAGGAAACACTTAAAATAGTAAAGTATAACAAGTAACGTACTGTGTACAATATGACAGATTCCTATTCTAGTATTATCATTACAGCTGCTAAACAACATTTTGATTTGTTTGATGGCAATAAAGATGGTACAATATCACGTGCAGAGATTATAGAAGCGTTCAGGGCGCTGGGTCAAAACCCTACGAACAAAGATGCAGAGGAAATGATAAAGACACTTGATTCTAATGGTAAGCATTACGATATTATGTAGGTCAGTAATTTGGTCTCAATAGTTTATTTGTTAACTGTTACTCTTCTTGAAGGTTACTTTAATAATACCCCTTAACATCATATTTAGGCCATCGCAAACAACATTCAGTAAAGAATGACCAAAAGAAAGCAAGATTACAAACGAACGGTTTTACAAATATATGTTAATAAGGAAACCCACTGAAACTTGTTAAAATTGAGTATTTGCAGCGACCTGAGCAGTACATTCATACGTGTATGTTCTTAATATAAAATGTATTTTGTAAAACACTTTCTCGTGAAGACATCTTGCCTTAGTTAATGATCACGTGTATAATGTATTGCAGCCGATGGCAAAATTCAATTTAACGAGTTTGTAAAGTTGTATTCCAAAAACAAAAAAGAACCGAAAGAAGAATATGACGAACTTAAACAAGCATTCGGCTGGTTTGATAAAGACGGCAGTGGAAAAATATCCAAGAAAGAATTCAGGATAGCATTGTGTGAGCGTGGTATTAAACAAGAAGATGTAGATGAAATGTTAGAAGAAATGTTTAAAGACGCTGACGTAGACGGTAACCAGGAATTAGATATTGAAGGTATTGATTATAGAATTTTGATCATTAACACGAGGTACATTTCAGTACATATTATAACACAGAAATCTGCGACATGGACTTTGTTGTGAGTGTCGATCATTCGAATCGAACTGATGTGAAACACTACGCGGCTCACTTTTTATAAGTCTTACTTGGCAGTATTTAGTATTGGCTACAGTGCTTCATAAAATGTGCTTTATTTGGACCGTGTTGTTGCAGCAAATTCACATACTACAGATTAGCCGACGGATGGCATTCTGGGTGTTTCAAGCCCATTCCGCTACGTGTGCAACCAAACGTTTAGCGACAGTAATTGGTTGGACTGACTGGATGGATTCTGCTTTCTAAAGCATGTCCAGCAAATGATTAATTGGGTTTGCACAGTGCGGTGGCTAGTAAATTCTTGCAATTTTCTCACTGTCACAGCACTCGATGGTGAGCCAACCTTAGTATGGACAGGCATTGTCGTCCATCATAATAAAATCATGCCAGTATACGAATGTATGGTCTAAGATGAATATCTACAAACATTGTCGGTGATGTTAGGGCCGGTTTGTTTTTTCATACTGATACCCCGACACCGTTAGTGATCTCATAGTCATACCCGTCATGTTTTACCACACCTAGTCTTTTGCAGGCGTTTCTAAAACACAACCAAGTAAGGAATTTGCAGGATGGATAACAAACTTAAATTTACACTCATGTAGCTGTAAAATGAATTATTACGTAGTAAATAATATAGATATTCATCTTACTTATACTCTCGAATGATTATTTCAGAGTTTGCGAAAAAATGGAGTCAGTAGATGAAGGGCAAGCAGTGGTGTCAAATGTCGCCCGTATTTTCCGACAATCTGATGTCTACGAACGTTTATTCTGTCTCTTCGAACAGCCGATAATAATGATTTACATGCACTATGTACAGTATGAAGTAAAATGTATTTTAAAAAAGAGGTACGCATATTTAACATAAAAAAGACGATAAATATAGACAATATTAAAACGAGAAAAATATTACTGCGTTCTTGACAGTCGATGCTTGATCCCATAAGAGGATACTGTATCTCTTTTCATTTGACATTAACACGCTACTACCGAGTAATAGCTGCACGCTGATTGGCTGCCACACCGTTCTTTCACTCATTTACACTGGTCCATTTAAACACTTCATTTTATATGTAGATTATATGACTCATTTATATATGTGCAGAGCAACTTAATTTTGTGCAAAGTTATCTCTCTTTATATGTTGACGAGCTATTCGGTTACACGTCGTTTACCAATATAATTGAAGGCATTAAGATCACTAATGATACTACGTAGCGCTTTGACTAAAACTATCTAGACATTGGTATTGAAAATGTTCTGGAAAAGTGTTTCTGAACTTTCAAATTGTCTGTTATTTTGTCAATGATTCTACAGTATATGATACGCATGAAATCATTGAGTAACGTTTTTAAATTTCTAACAGTTTTCTGAAATTCAGACAAAGATGTCGTTGGAGGATCCGCGTTTTTACTTCCATTTTTATTTCTTCATCGTTTATTTTGGTAAACAAACATCATCTTGATTGTTCTAGTAGAATTGAGAAATATTTCAAATCTAACATTTTATGGAACTACAAATACAATTAGTGATTCCGATTAACTTGTGTAAAAACATACTGATTCATGTTTTATACGAAATATTACAGAATAAAAATCGATTTCAAAAGTTCGAGTGTTGGTCTTGCGTTTTAGTAGCTTAAAGTGGCACAAATATTTTTCACACTTCTCAGATGACTCGGTAGTATTTTCAAACAGTACACATGCATTTCATTTTACAAAAAGACATTCTGTTAGTTTGATAAATTGACATGCCTTTCTAAACCGAAAGTGACCGATATTAGACATCAAAACGAAAGTAGCGGTTTTGACAGGGCGAAGAGGATTTTTCTAATTGTCGTTTTGATAGATAGATACTTTTATTACCTCCATATCTGGAGAGCACAACAATATGTACATCAACATTTAAATACACTGTGGTACACAGTACATTGTATATACATGTAAACACATAAAAACAAACTGGCATCAAAAAAGCATCAAGCATCTGCCCGTATTTGCTACCTTATCGAAACGAAAATTAAGGTAATCATTGAACAGCGCTTAACAAAGTCAGTTATGTCTCACTAATAAGTGCAGATTACGATAAACGGTTAGTGAGACTACACAGAGTTACAGCAACGGTGAAGTTAGTGAATGTAACACCGTTATTTTCAACAGCGAGCCCCAAGATCCTTTCACACTGGTTAAATGGGCTCAGACATATTAAATCACCAAAGCGAGCGTATCCAATACATCCAATCAGAGCGTCCCATAGTTTTGTTTGGTCATTGGCACTACAAAAACATAAACGATGTACAATCACATTGTCCGTATGTTTGTGACATAGTACACATTTCTTGATGTAATGTTTAGACATCCACACAGCACATGTGCGCATGATGGTTCTGCAGACGCGTGAGAGAGATGGGGTTTCGCGACAAAGATTCCACAGATTTGAGCTTTGGTTGTTGTCAATGACATATGGATGTGCCCATTCATGTCCTGAACGAATGATATCTTCAATCATACGGGTTGTGTTGTTAGCAGTAACATGTTGTCTGAGGATCTTATTCCACACATTCTTCGACGGGAATATCGCTTCACGAAAGTCTGTCAACATGTATTTGTCTAGTATCCGATAAACATCGCGAGGATAAAACCAGTACTTGGTCCCCTATCGTTGACACATCTAACAAGCCTGTACACAAACAGTGATTTTGCAAGATGAACACTTGGAAGTCTACATAGTTGGCCAAGAAGTTGTATTTTTTTAAAATCTACGATGGTTTCCATCGACTCCATGCTTGAACATGAAAATGAAAAGTCTGTGTGTGTCCTTTTTTGTTCACTTACATTAATCACAAGAAATGTGTACTGCCTGTTTAAGACAACAATATATGAAAAATAGTGTAACGGAAATATATACACGTATTTTAGAAACGTAAGGCAGATTAAGTTGTTACGGGGAACGCCACATACATAAGACAATGCCTCCCCATACAGACCCCGGGAAAACAAGTCCACAAAATATCAGGCACTGATGACGTATACGGGTGAACACTGTGGAGGTGCAAGGGCAACCTGTAGAGGAAATAGGGTTGTAAGGAATGTATTGGCTGACAATAAAGAACAACTACGGAGAATTAGGGGGGGCAACAATGGGGGAATCCAATGGATAGAATACATCACGGAACAAGTCAAGAAAGTCAGTAGTAATAGGCTGAAAGGGGGAGACAAGAACATGAATATTACATCAAGCGAAAGAATTGCACATGAGGAAAGGGGATCTTAACGTTCATCTAACACATAAACTGAAATAATAACAGTACAGCGATTTACAGCCTCAGAACTATCAGTAAAATACTGGGTGTTTAAATCAATTGAACAGCTAACTAACCTCACACTTTACTGCTATATGGTCAGTGACTTCAAACATATACACATACATTAACAAAGTAGGCATTTAGAGCAATTAACCATTACCTATACAATCACTTACATACTGTATATATAATCCAGTACGAAGAAACAAGCAGCTTTATGCTGAACTCTTTCATGTCTTGTCATATCAAACAAGGTTTACATTCAAACTTCATTTATTCTTAAAACGTTAGTGTCCGGCGTGCAGTTAAAAAAGGTGCGAAAAACTCTCAACTGTTGAGTTATTTCAAATGTTACAGGCGGTAGTTCTCATTATGTCAGGATTATATGCTTTCCTACTATATCTAATTACCAGTTTAACAAACAACTGATTAAAGTTACAACTGTTATGAATTTTTCCGAATTTTGTATTATAGATCTTCAAAAAAAAAAAAATCCAGTCCCTAACATAGATTTGACACTAGATCTATTTCAAAATAATTGATGGATATTTATAACAAAATTTACGAAACGTCTTACATAATTCATGATAACGATAACCTAATTTAAGGAGTTTACCTGTAAGAAGAAGGTTATGCTCATTAAAGTCCACAAGGTTACTATTGCCTCATAGAAACCTTGTTGAGAGTTGAGATATGTAAATGCCGTATGCGGGTGATTTCGGAAAATCAGAGTCTAATGATGGAAAGTTTATAATCTCGAAGTCGTAATCATCTCCTTCACCGTAAATTGTTGAAGTAAATGCCATTATCTATGGAACTATCAAAGTCCAAAACGAGGCATGTGTGTCCAATGTGTTGGCTTTCACACTGACGGTCACGTCATGTCATAGACATGCCTGAACAAAGGTCTTATACTTGATACATGGTAGAGTGTGAATATCATTGATATTTGTATGAAACATTAATCCCTTATTATACAAGTTGAAAGGTTAATCCAAACTCAAAGACATTTACGATGACTTTGTTTCTGACGGAGCCATTTGACAAACAACGGTCAAGAATGACCCATCGATCTTTGCCTAGCAGGAAAGACAGCACAAGTATTTAAAACATCACATCTTTACGATTACGTCTGTCTAGTGTTCAAACATATATCAGTGATTGCTGGTGGATATTGTTAATGCAAACCACTGGATTTATCTCTATCACCAGTTTGCAAATGAAATGCACATTAATAAATAATTGCATATACACACACAAGTGTGATATTGAAGTCTGCCAAAGTGATAAAAGTGACAGACATTTGAAAATGGTGAATGACATTGATACTTTCCACACATACCCAACGTTCGTGTCACTGCTGTATGACCAAACTTCCTACATAATTATAGAAGGAAACTATCTTAAAACCGCGATAAATCAACATCTGTTAAAGGTATCTTGCAAACACATGTTAGAGATCAAACCTTCTACTTTATGATGGTATAACTACTATGTTTCTGTGATTTCTACATCACTGTCCTTTTTTGAGGTTTTTAAGGTCCCCTTTTTACATTGAAATTAGAACGGGCTAAAACAATATCTCTGAATTTAAATACTTTCCAATAGAGGTAGATACTGTGTGCAGAGATATATTAAGAGTTCAAAATATGTACTTTCGAACGCACTTTTTAGATTTAATGTGGGTGCTCTGTTATGCTGTCCTTCTTAACGATTTTTATTAACAAATGTCAGTTTTTCCTATAATTTCAAATACACTATATATCGAGGTGTACGCGTGATCGGTGTCCAACAGGGCACGCGCAGCATGACCTCTGATTAAGGTGATCAAGACGGGTGTAGCTTTTGTTTTTGTATTTGCGTTTATTTATCGTCGCCTCCAGAAGAATGTTAGACATATTAGATTTTTGGAGGATAGTGCATGATACAGAAGATGCCCCAGTTTCAGAAGCACCCCTGGTTCTTTTACGTGCTCGATGTAAAGCAGCATACACGGGACCTCGGTTTTTAAAGTCTCGTCCGAAAGACTGTTAGTACGGTGATGGAGCGGGGAATCGAACCAGCGATCCCTGGATTACAAGTCCAGCGTTATACCACTGGACCACGGATCCGCTACTCACGGGTGTAGCGATTATACAAGCTGTTAATTAACAATTAGTGCTCTTTATAGGGAAGAATTTGGGAGGAATGTGACACTTTATAGAATAGCCTTGAAATAAAATATTGGTGTGGTTAATTATAGATTGACTTTTTAATCTGTAAAGGTGTAAAATTCAAAACAGTATAACTCGATTACAATAAATATATTTTATAATGATATTGTTTAACTTGATATTCGAAAAAGGAAAATATGATGTTGTTATTGTAAAACAGATGTTACAATTATTTAGACAAATAGCATGCATAACTTATATACATGTAGTATAAATTTAATACCACTATGTTTGATATTTATTTTATATCGTTTTTCGAGAAAAGAGATACCATTCAATGGATAATATACATTAAATACTTTTCGATTGCATAATTTCACCTCAATAGTAAGACAGCATAGCTTGATGTTTTTGCAAAAATGATAAAACTTATCATTTATTTATTTAAAAATTAATGCATCCAGATTTTATTCCTAAATCATAGACTAGTCAGGATTCTATTATAGTACCCAAAACCTGCATTTTAATTGAATGTTTGTTTGCAAATATATTAAACCAATACCCGAATATAAACAATGCAAAACTACATAGAACAGAACAGAATACTTTATTCAAACTACAGGGCTTAAATGTTATACTTCCGGCGTACACAATAGGTACATAATATATCACAAATAAATTTATATTTACTATCAATGAGATATTATCACCAATGCACATATGACGATGGTATAAATAATTGCATTCCTTCGTAAACAATACCAGATCATGTTTTTAAATGTAACAGACAAAATAAGTAGTTGTAATGGTCAGTGTCATTATAAATTCTGCTGAAAAAAGAATAATGTAGCTTTGCGATGATAGAACGTTAAGAAGCTACCATCTGCCGAAACAAAATACAAGGCATAACCTTATGGTGCATATATCAATATGTTTTTTCGAAAGAGGCTACAATATAAGTATCATGAATGTATAATACACAAGTCTGAATAGAAAATATGGTATGTTCTGTTCTCTTCTGTTCTACATTCTGATAAATCAGTATACCCCGGGGAAATTTCATTACGTTAGCTAAACACAGCGGGGTGCTAATTAAGTCGCGAACGATAATGATCATGAGACGTTAAAGTGGCGTATATATTACCGGTTAAAACATGGAGCCAATATCGATCAGATCTAGGGAATCTTGCGATGAGCTAGAAAGTTGGACATGCATTATTTCCAATCGTGTCTTGGATTCTCAATTGATCGCGATGTCCCGAAGGAGAATGCAAAGAAACGTTTATATATATAATACAAGGATACAAAAAAGTAAATCTTAAATCTATTGTACAAATCATATACCCCGCAAACTTTGATTTGTGATAAGCAGGTTATTAAAGATGTATTTCCTGCTTGGCATTCCGTTCTTTCGAGAAAAAAACAGGCCTGTTATAATTTTCTCCTTATTGAAGACATTTCATTCAACCAGCTCGAAAAGCAAAAACACTCAGGTAATTTTCATTCCGTAATATCCAGCAAAAAGAAAAACAAATCAAAATCGAATGAATCCTAGCGCTGAGAAATCTTCCAAAACAACAATAGTGAGACACGTGCATTTGGCTCGCATACAACAATAGTGAGACACGTGAATCTGGCTCGCATACAACAATAGTGAGACACGTGCATCTGGCTCGCATAAGCCAATATCTTATAGACAACACAGGACAGTCGTCGTCGTGTAAACACCGTACCTATACCCAAAGTAACAGACACTCAAGGCGCTCTAAAACTTCTAGTCAGCAAAAAGACGTTGATTCTACTGCCCAGCGTATTGCTTCAAATGAAGCGGGTCCGGTTCTCACAAATATTGACTTCGGTTAATGATCACAAGAGAAGGTGTATATTAAACTGATACAAATATCTTTATTTTTGGATAGAAATTCTTTAGGTACTTAATCATCGTTTGAGATGATAATAACTATCAAACTTCGAAACAAATTTCAACAGTTATGAATTATTCCAAACATTTTCGTCAGTATTTGTTCTCAACTGAAAAGCATAAATTACAAATTGACCTAATTTGAAATATTTTGGAATAAATTATTTCTTAAGTTATCATGGATAGCACAGTCTAGGACAAAATGAAATTCATTCTCTATACTGGCACAAACGTTCGTTAATAGTGATACCATTAGGCCTAATACTATGATGTAACTGCAGGTAAAATTTTCATCTTGTATGTTTCTCTTGGCTGAAATATATATATCAATTATGCATCTGCAACATCTTGTATAAGTATAACAATATGATTAACCTTCTCCGCAATAAGTTCACATCTCAACTGGAATATTATACAAAGTTATCGGCAACCATGTTTATTATGTTGTCATTTTGTTTTTGTAGTACACCTGTTGTCATCTGTTACATAAATAAAACATTATAATTTATAACCATGTATGAGAATATTGTGTATTTACATGAGCTTCAATTGAAAATGAATTAATATTATGCAACATAACTGTCTACAACGTTCATTATATCGTCAAATCGTGTTTTTGGAGTTTTGGGTTTGAAACTTTCTGTGTTGTTGTGTTTGTTGTTATTGTAGACCTGCCCTGTGTTCAGTTACGGCTAACAGTCGCTCACGTTTTGTTTTGTATCCCTGGCATACCGTATCACATTGACTGCACACGGGGAACACATTTGAAAAACGTAAAGAAAACGTGAGCCGCAAATACCTTTACTGAACGCAGGGCTGCAGTCACCAGTTACGTCTATATGCATGTATAATGTTATGTACTGTTGCTCGCCCGTATGGGATTTCCCGGAGGCTAAGATAAACAAACTCAACCCCACGTATGTACTGTTGTCACCACAAATCATTATCAACCTGTTAGTTTCAAAGCAGCACTTTTTCCAAGCCTAATTATGATTACAGTAGATATTTTATTAATATGGTAGAATCTGATAAACATGTGAATTCTTCTGCTTTAGTGACGATTCGTAGCAAATACTATTAATAATGAATACCATAATAACCAGGGTTGAATGAATACCTGATTTTCTCTTTAATGTTTCAGATAGTGTTCCGATGTCAATACGGATTTCTACAATATAATGGATATCGGACTCCAATCCGCGACATTGTTTCACAAACCGTTCGCTCGTCAACATTCACAAGTGGAATATCACGATGGTAAGCGGCTTTTGATACTTATGATGTGAATTGATATATGGAAGATGTCACTTTGTTAGCATATGACTTTATATTGTTGTTTTATAAGATTGTGCAAAATCAATTTGATTGGTTTTATGTTGGGCTTTGTGGTATTATTGTTTTTTCCAAGCGGTAAACTGACTAAAATGTTCATTACTGAGTGGTGTACATAATACTATTTTTTCATAAAAAAACATTATATGTTATTTTTCAATTACAAAACTGTGTTATACAGTAGCAAATACTTGTCAATTTATTATACATGTATCACTTTGTATATAATTATAAGTATATATACACATTTCTCTAAGGAATTTTTATTTAATTGCATTTACCATGTTAATTTTTTCATGTCATAACATGTTGTACTCAATGTTAAAAAGTGACTTATATATTGTTAATATATATAGTCTGTTGACGAAGCACTGCAAGGACTTTATTATTTTTATTTAGTGGCCATGGCAAGAAAATATCATAAAAATAACCACGGATTTTAAAGTCTGATTATTTAAATGGGAATGAAATTATTATTAGAATATGTTAAATAAATGGCATCTTCGTTTCGTTTCTTTCAGGCTACACAGAGCTCACAAGATTTAGTTGCAAGTATGTATTTTTTTTTTTAATTACCTATGTGATCTTCATAAACCGAATAATTTATAGTTAATCTTACAGTTGTTGCAATAATGTTATTTTATTGTTATTATACATATGTTCAATTCATATTAACACAATCAAAAGAAAGACAATCAATGTGGTTGTATAGGGAGAACTAATATTTACATAGTTTTTTATTTGTTTTCTGTGATCAAATTTCATTTAGCATTTCCTAAAATATTAAAACATTTAAAACTTGACATATGTTGCTAAGTGAATGTTGAGTAAAACACTTGCACATATACGTTGTTAACTGTTCATTAGTTCTGGATATAAATTTACATAGTATAATTACCTTATGCAAGTACGTTTTGTATTGATGTTTGCAGGGACGCTATAACTTAATGTGGCCTTCCCTGTATTACTCATTGTTACTTCAATGCCACATCGGCACCGGCACTTTGCCATGCCCTGTTATCAGTTGTTATCAAAACTATATCAACATTTTTACAATGATGCTTTAACGAAGCATTTGAGCACGTATGTTACTATAAAAATAATACCACTTGTATCAAGTCCATACGATAGCGACCTACTGTAGAGAAAATGTACAATATCCAGTATTTGAACTATGAGTTGTCAAGGAATCAAATAATAAATTCTATAATTGTGTATGAATTGTAGTTATTTACAATATTATATACACAGTTTCATACTTGACTTATGCAAACTAACAAATAGCTTACTGTAAGTAAATAAATCCAAAAACAATGTAATGGGCATTATCGTCAGATATCATATTTTCATTTTGGAGTCCACATGAAATGATTATTGGTCTGATACATTCTATGTGTTGCCAATTTGATTTGGTCTGTAATGCAAACGGCCATAACAAATATTTGTACTTGTCCTACCCAGTTCTTGGAGGAGCCGACAGGTCGATTTGTAAATGCTTTCAGACTTTAGACAAGAAATTAATTCCATACTGAATAGTCAAAACGAGATTTTTGTTGAGGTAGTCGGGGCATGGGAAGCACTAACATTTGAGGATGACTTAAGGGAAATGGTCTTGTCTCTTTCCCGTACGGTATTGACTTGGTATGTTTAAGTTAGACGCTGCTTTATTTCAAGTTATCGTTTAAACGCATAAACTTCAACTTCATTCTGCAGTTTTAAATTATATTTGTTATTGACTCCATGCGGAATAAATTGCTAATATGTTACACTGTTTTAATAATTAACTGTAAACGTACAAGTTCTAAAAATCAATATTCAGGTATTTTAGCGTCATCGATTATATTTTCATCCTAAAACCAACTTGCAAAATAACCAAACTTAACGTTTCATCGCTTTCACCGACGTGGACTTCAGTGTTGGTTTTCATAAATGCTCAATACATTAACGGTGTATTACAATCCCAAAAGAGCTATTAAAACCTTCGTGCTGAATAATTTAAACAAACATCTTGTTGATCATGTGTGTCGATATGGTACACAGAGCAAACGATTCCAAACTATTTAGTAGCATCAAAGTGCTGCTTTTTACTCTAGTGTGTCAAAAACAGCATGAATACACATACTGGAGATGCAAAAACAGCATTGAACATACATTTGCTTTAATAATAGCACGTGACGTTCGACTGTTCTCTCTTCGTGTACAATGCACCTGAGTCGGTTTGAACATAGACAATATCATCTACCTGTTGATCTATAATTATTCATGAACTGAAACACAACTTGAACTCATGGTGAGATGACTGTTCACGCACATGAGTTAATAACGAGCTTTTGTCCTATGCACGGCTGGCACTGCTAAACAATTCATTAATGTAACAGGGAAATTGTGATAAATAACCGCATAATTCCATTATAAATTCACCCCACAGGAATACGCAGCTTTTTACCTCTAAGTTCTAATACTTCAAAGCCATTTATTCATCCATAACATTTTAAACTTTAATCTGAAACATTGATCGAATAACAATGTTATCACAAACACCAACACCACACTTCATAATAATCATTTGAGCACAAGTTTAACAATCCAGTCCTTATAGATATACTTAGTAATAAGTTGCCAACAATAATTAATTCGAAATGTTTTACCATGTAGTTTGTAGAGACAACATTTTATAATTGTGTTTGAATTATTCAATGTTATAAATGAATTTATATTTTCAAACATTATATCATCGTACTAACCATTACAATAATTATAAAGATCATCACCATTACCACCGCCATCTTTAACATCGACAGCAATTATTACTATCAACATTCGTCCTTTAAATGATTATTGCAGAGCAGAAAAAGATATTTGATATCTTTGACAAAAATCAGGATGGCACTATCTGTAAACGTGAGCTTGGTGAAGCTATGAGAAAGATGGGATATAATCCTACACAGAAGGAAGTGGAGGCTATGATCAACCAGGAAGATATTGATGGTAAATACGTAATAGTTTTTGTTGCATGTTAGATCAAAATACATTAAAATGATGTTCATTGTTTGAATCACAAGTCCTACAAGAACAGTTTATATATGATGAACAGAAAACTAGTCTGTCTAATGTGAGTGGAGGTAAGGGTTAAGCTCGAAGCACTCCCGAATTGTTCCAAACCACCTGTGGTGTTTTGCCACAAGCTGTTCCAAAGAGAGTCTCCAAGTTGGTTTATTAGTAGTGTCTTAAGTCGCTATTACCGTTGTCAAAGTTTACATGTATGTATATATCTAATGCCTCCTTGCCTTTTGGGGTCGTTGCGTACTTGGCATATCATGGTTTCACAGACCATCTGTGCTGTAAACGGATAAAATACCTGACAGTCACATTTTCTCTGATTATTTAGGTGACGGATCAATTAGCTTCAGTGAATTCCAAAACTTGCTCGCAAAGAGAGAAAACCCTAGAGCTACTAGGGAAGCTATGAAGCAAGCCTTCAAGAAGTTCGATAAGAATGGAGATGGTTTTATAACTGTTGATGAGATGCAATCTGCTATGGCTGGACTCGGTGACGGCAATAAGATGACTGAGAAAGAGTTCAAAGATCTGATCAAGGCAGCAGATGTTGATGGTGACGGAAAGATAAATTATGCTGGTTGGTTACCATCTTCGTACATTATTGTAGTCTGTTTGAATATTGTGGTTATTTTATGTTTCAGTGGCATTTCATTTCATGCGTTTGTGGCACAGTAGTCATGTCCTGGTATGGGCCCGAGATAATGAGATTAAAACTTCTATCCAAACACGTTTGTATATATGATAAGGAATCAGCGTTAGGGTTGATTTTTAAATATGGTACTCCAATATTTATTATACGTAATATTGAGAACAAATTAAATATTTTTGTAGTATGCAATTGTACATAGTTACTTAGCTGTCGTCCTTATATATTGTTCCTATAAGGATACAGCGTTAGAGTTAATGCATAAACTATGACTATTAAATAGTATGTGTTATAACTGAAATAATACAGAACTTGCATTTTAGCATATACTAAACAAGCATGTGCATTTATAGCAGAAAGCTTATTTCAACACGGTATATCGATATCTGTACTTAAAAACGATCATTTTATTATTTTCTTTATTTCCTTTCTATCATCCTTTGATGAGCAAATTTGAATTAAAGTATATTTAAGGTTCATGTTAAGCGGATTTTGCATATTACAATTCACTGATTTTTAAGTAAAATAACAATGTAATATGGATTACTATATATCTAAATGTTCGTCTGAATGAGCAGATACAGATAGATTATTTGTTATTGACAAATAATGTAATTTAAAAAAACAATTTTTTTTAAAATGTTCAGACTTTTTAGAAAATATGTAAAAAAATAACAACTCTTTAAATAATTTCAACTATTACTTGTTTTGATCCATAAAACACTATTCTAGGTGATAGAGACAAAAGAAAGTCTATAACACTTGGATTAACTTTTAAATGTCAACAAACAAAAATGGCAGTGTCCAGTGACAACATTTGAACAAGTTTGACATCAAATTTCTACTTTGTTGATAAAATCTAGAATAAATAAGTTAACAAACAAAAATGGCAGTGCCCAGTGACAACATTTGAACAAGTTTGACATCAAATTTCTACTTTGTTGATAAAATCTAGAATAAATAAGTTCTCGTACCATCTTACTATGATAATGGATAATAATGTGGTATGATACTAAACTTAAAATGTTTTCGGATAATAAGTTGGATATATTTTTAGTGAAGGACCCTTTTTACCTGAACTGTCACTTAATTTTGGCCTATAACAGCTATGGTAGTGCACAAAGGCATACTATTAAACACCCAATTTATTCTTGTTACTCTTATCATTTATATTATGCAACTGATTTGAGTTAGAATATATTGAATCCCAGAAATTTGTGATTCATTATTTGTAGCAATTGCAATGCCAATCCGCTTGACATAAACCTTAAGTATCCATGTTAAACTGACTGTCGCTTATTATGTTAATGAAAACTGCACATATGTTTATTTTGTATTGTATATAAATATGTTGTGAAATATGCTTGAGCAAATATTATACATTTGCGTGTGTATTATAATCGAATATGATCAAACTATTAAACTACTGTCAATATTAACTGGCTATGGGAGTTACATACACTAAATCTTACAGACTTTAACACTGCATCTTCCGGAATCTATTCAAATAAGTATTTGTATAACCTTTTCATTTCGTAGTAGAATGCAGCTTTCATTAAAACTTAAATTAACAAAACGGTCATCAATTTAGTAAAACTCATGCTAGGGTTTTAAGAACATGTTTTAGTGCATGTACTTTTATAAAATCAAATACAATTAAATGTTTTTTTCTTCCTTTTTCAGAATTTTGTTCACATGGTGCCATACAAAAGTTGGCTTGAATCAATCATCGACTAGATATCAGATGAAGAGAAACAAGAACACTTTTTTTCATTTTCATGTTATGTAACCATATATATGTTTGTGTTATAACCCAACCAACACCGAACAGTAGAAATGTCAGAGCCAAGTATGATTGTGACAGCTAGAAACGTAGTTTGCGCGTTTATTTATATATATTATATTGTACACTCAAATGCTTCCTTCTGATTGGCTGCTGTTAGATCACCATATTTGTCAATTGTGCACAAATATTTGTAGCCGTTCGAACAAACCTATAACGCCAACGTTTAAATATACCACTGCATAAATTAATTAGTCTACGGCTACGATAAAAGTCTGAAATGCATGACCATTACTTACGTAGAGATCTATCAGAAAAGTATTCCAGCATATACATTACATTGAACATATGTACATTAAGATTTCCGTCCACTACTCGTCGTCACTGGCATTTTTTTTATTTTTTTGCAAAATTTCGTCGGTCTAATTCCAAAGGGTCGTAAGTCCATTTTTTGAAAAAAATGAGTGTTGGGTATCGTTGGAATTCTCTTTTCAAGCTCTACATAATGAGCTGATTTACAATCATATATAACTTATAGTTTGAACGTAAAATGCAATTCCAATAGGGCGTAACTCGTTAAAAGTTAGAGCATTCCAAAACTTCAATCGCGTTTTTCTCGAAAGTAATGAAATGCAACATACGCCCCTTTGGAATTAGACCGACGAAATTTAATGTCTATGTATTCGTTATAATTATTTACATGATAACTTGCTTACTATTGTAACCGCTCGTAAAGTTTGTCATTTCACTTGTTTTATTCGATTCATTGTTAAAAACATTGGTTCCATTCCAGTCAAAAGTTTAACAAAATCAAATTGAATCCCCAGAGGTTACCATGGAAACTTTCTTAAATTGATATTATTGTTCAGAAATATAAAAGGTTGTACAAATATATGAAAAACTGCATCAGAGTCAAGTGAAGACATTTACGACAATACCAGCATAAGAGGAAGGAAAAGAGCGAGGCTGATTTCTATTCTTGAAACCGGTCGATAATTATGATTTTTTCATGAATTCAATGCACACTGTGACTCAGGATGGTTTTTAATACATTTAAAAGTCATTTTGAAGTGTCATCATTTTAAGGGAATCCGTTTTTATTCTTTTGTTAAGGAAATGTCTACCTATTTGGAACGAAATAATAACATCGTTGTTAATTATTAGTGCATAGTAGTAACACTTTGGGCAGCGCTAGCTTCTGGTTGCCAAGCGAACTCGATTTTAATACTTATGGTTGTAAAGCACTTGTTTGACAACCCTGTTGAACTCTGCCTTCATATTTTTAATCCGTCATTATTATTACATAAGAAAACATTATTACAAGCTAGTTTCAATTAATGAGATTATGTGAATGGAAAATTGCACACTTCAGTAAAGTTGTCCTATATATAGAATAAAACATAGACACATAATTATTGTTTTTTCTTGGTTTTTGCTATAAGTTGTCAAAATATTACTTTATTCGGCGATGTTTTGAATAGACCTGTATATGTGATTGTTATGCTTCAAATACTTGTTAAAACATTATATAATGCCGCGAGCAATCCATGCACTAAACTTTGGTGCTTTAAAAATATTGACACAGATCAACATAACTAAACTACACACGAGCTTACATAAAGTAATGTTCGATTCTTTTTCGAACAATCGACTTTGAACTGTTGGGATAGATCAAATAAAAATGGTAAGCAAACAATATTTTTTATTACCATTTCCAATTACATTAACCTCAATAATACGACCATCATTGGGACCCTTGAAAACTGGTACTATTTTTGAGGTGATCTTAATATTGAGGTTGAATAATGAGCAAAATAGTGAAAATGCACTTGAAAATTGTGTTCTTAATTTTGTGGTGGTCTTATTATTGAGGTAGTCATTAGGTGAGGTTTTATACTGTATTACTTTTGTTCAAAGAAGGCGTAGTAGTCGATGGGTAGAGCGCCCGACTCGTGATCCGACACCCATGTATTCGGGTGGGGTAGAGCGCCCGACTCGTGATCCGACACCCATGTATTCGGGTGGGGTAGAGCGCCCGACTCGTGATCCGACACCCATGTATTCGGATGGGGTAGAGCGCCCGACTCGTGATCCGACACCCATGTATTCGGGTTGGGTAGAGCGCCCGACTCGTGATCCGACACCCATGTATTCGGGTGGGGTAGAGCTTCCGACTCGTGATCCGACACCCATGTATTCGGGTGGGGTAGAGCGCCCGACTCGTGATCCGACACCCATGTATTCGGGTGGGGTAGAGCTTCCGACTCGTGATCCGACACCCATGTATTCGGGTGGGGTAGAGCGCCCGACTCGTGATCCGACACCCATGTATTCGGGTGGGGTAGAGCGCCCGACTCGTGATCCGACACCCATGTATTCGGGTGGGGTAGAGCGCCCGACTCGTGATCCGACACCCATGTATTCGGGTGGGGTAGAGCGCCCGACTCGTGATCCGACACCCATGTATTCGGGTGGGGTAGAGCGCCCGACTCGTGATCCGACACCCATGTATTCGGGTGGGGTCTGATAAGGAAAATCTCAACTCACCAATTTTACGTGAAAACTGGCGAGTAACCAAGGAAGCAGTCATCGAGACATTCTTGACAGCTCTCGGGCATATCCGTACCACTTCGTTACTCAGATAACACTTGACGTAGTTGGCCGAGGATTTCCGAATGTCATCGAGAGTGATGAACTTAAGTTGTCACAACTTGTTTCACATAGTTTAAATTAAAAGAGGGCAACTGTTGAACCTCAAAATGTAAAAATGGTCAATAATGTGGAATGTGTTTTTTTAAATTTAACGCAAATGTGAAACCTACTTGGTACAGTTGTAAAACATTTAGGGTTACGTGCGTATGTAAGAGAATGCGCATGTACAAATGTGACACGGATGTGTTCATCATGACAAGGATCCTAACAATATCATTCCTATTTACTCTTTCAATTGCATGGAAAATAAGAGTAAGCGTAAGTTTAACTTTACGTTTGACAAAAAACATAAAGCTCTGGTGAGCTTTGTGCGATAATCTTAAATCTAATGCCCATTGGTCGAGTGCTTTTCGAGTTCAGCGAAAGAAACAGCTTAACTGACGGATTAAACTGACAGACATTACCGTTATTATATATCCATCCCGCTCCGAAAACTCGTAACACGGAGATCAGAACGCCTAAATGTTCGTTGTTTGAGACAATAAACTCAGGACTGGATGAAATCACACATAATGCAAAAAAAATTAAATGCATTTTACATTTGTAGAAATATATTTGTTAACATTTGCGACAAATTCTGCTTAACTTGTCTGAAACACAGGTTTCATATATGTGGAAAATTTCACTTGAGAGGTGAGTCCTACAGACATCATATTTATCGGCTGTTTAGTATCATAATTAAACGTTAAGTTCAACGACTTACGTTAGTGTAATCATCGTAAGAAGGAGTTTAGATATCGAGAAAGTTGATTCTTGCGTTTTTCTATTCGGCATCAGCTTGTTAGTGCATTTGTCATATGTGATACTTGCGTGTGCGACAGTTCACATATCCAGACATTATTTACAAAATACATCAGCAAAGTCCCCCTGTTGATAGGATCTATCCGTGCCAATACCTATACATGTACATGTATTTGGTGTCTGTTCATGCGTCTGTATGAGGGATCAGTCTCGGATACGGACTTTATTTCGCATGCTTGCCAGTCAATGTTAATGTACTTGTGTTAGCTATTGATATGTTAACAGCAATAATGCCATTTGAATGCACGACAGAAGAAACAACGCTATGAACATAAAGGAGCAATCCAAACACAAAATACAATCGTTTTAAAAACGCAAGCATGATATGTTTTATAATGAAGTATAACTCTGTCCTATCCGATTAAGTAGGCTTATTCGAATCGATGTTACGTTATATAATAAATCGCATCACCGCTTATGATATCAGAATATCATTGTTCTAGACATCTTTCTGATCGATCTCAGCCTAAATAAGTCATTACATACCATTGAATTTGTATAACAAACTTATTGTTTCCACAGACTGCCCGCGTCGTAAACTGTACATAAATTCAATCCCATCTACGCGTAAGAAAGAATCATACTATTGATATTATCTGTTAACCAAATAGTATTAATTCGACACTTATTATTGTAAAACTATTATACTAGCAAGTAACAATGTTCAAGCCAGATAGTTAACCTGTTGGCACTGACTTAAGTCAGATACATTCCACATTTTACATAAATATTTGAAAATAAAAGTCGATGAAAAGATAATATTATTTTGATTAATACCACGGACTTATAAGTCCGTGTTCGTACCAAGAGGTTTATACAAATACGAGGAACCATCAACTTTTTTGACAATGGTTATAAAACAAGAACTTAACGTTAGATTTCAGTGAAATGTATGTATCATTTTACGTGACCGCAAAATTTATTTACATTGTTTAAATACTAACAAACTGATGAAATTATAGCATTGAACTATTCATACATTTGTAGCCAATTACCACATGTCGTTAGTTACGCCAAAATCGAATTGTCGTTGTCAAACGGCACGTATATTTTAATACAATCATGAAAATCTCGACAGAAAGGAATATCGTCCAATGAATGCGTGATGAATGTACATAGCAGTATTACAACTAGAACATAACGTTATAAGCAAACAATGAGCAATGGAAATACCAATGGTGCCAAGTCACAATTCGTCTCCGGTAAATGTGCGGGTGCAGTATCAAAGTGTGTGACGCAATTATGTACGTTTATATTCGGACCTGAACGTTTCTTGTACATCACAGTCATTTAATATCAACGAAACATTTGATACAGTGTAATGATGACCATAATGATGTTCCAACAAACAAATCTCAGCAAAGTACACGTAACAAATTAATTATATATTTAAAACTTATCATTTGATTTAATAAGTTTTGTTTGTTTTCAGTGGGTTTTACGCTGTTTTCGACAAATATTTCAGTCATATACGGTGACCAGTTGACCCAACCAGTTTTCCTGGAATTAATTATCAACCAGTACTAACTTGCTCTTCGCCAAGCAACAGATAACTTCTCCATATGTGGAGGACATGACCGTAGACAATGTCGCGGAAGAACATAACCAGCCCAACCCGGGTATCGAACCCAGATCTGCCGGGTGACAGTCTAGCGCCCTGCGAACTGAGCTAGTCGGACAGGCTTGATTTTATGGTGTTTTGCGTAAAAAAGACAGCGACAGTATTTGATGAAGTCAAATACCATATGAAAATAAAGTGTAGTATTGATAGTATGTCCTCTTGGAAAAGTTGACATAGCAACGCTCCAAGATTGGTGAAAAACACAATGGACTTGTGTCTACCAGTAGAACATCTCAATGTTGATTAATTTGTTTGAACATGACTTCCATGAACTCAACTCTTGTTTTGTTTCTGGGTCATAGTAAACAGTCACGTTTCATTTATAGTTATGACACTAAAACATCCCATCCGTTTATTCTAAAACGTTTGAGGTAGCGTTTTCATTTCAGCGCACGATCCTTCTTGTCAGTAATTGAAGAGTCCATCGAGCTCTCAAATCCATCTGTCTATCAACTTCTTCTGTCACCAAATCCATCTGTCTATCAACTTCTTCTGTCACCAAATCCATCTGTCTATCAACTTCTTCTGTCACCAAATCCATCTGTCTATCAACTTCTTCTGTCACCAAATCCATCTGTCTATTGACTTCTTCTGTCACCAAATCCATCTGTCTATCAACTTCTTCTGTCACCAAATCCATCTGTCTATCAACTTCTTCTGTCACCAAATCCATCTGTCTATCAACTTCTTCTGTCACCAAATCCATCTGTCTATCAACTTCTTCTGTCACCAAATCCATCTGTCTATCAACTTCTTCTGTCACCAAATCCATCTGTCTATCAACTTCTTCTGTCACCAAATCCATCTGTCTATTGACTTCATCTGTCTATCAACTTCTTCAGTAACGTAACGTTCAATTTCTTTAATGCGGATCTCTTCTCGTCAGCATATAAACTGGAATATACGAACTTTAGAAATTGTATCAATACATGTAGTTCGTGTACATTGTATGTACTTGCTCCAGAACAAGTTCTAGTGTTTTATTCCAAACAAGAAATATATTTTTTTTAAATGGTCGGCGCAATTTGAAGGTTTAGATTGTGCTGCAACATAAAAACTGCCGATATGTTACTATTGCTGGTCACTCCAGATCCAAAATGGATTTCCGTAAATTCACCGAAATTCAGTGGATTTCGGTAAGGTAACGTACCCTTTTTCGAAAGGTTAACCAATCCGTGTCAAGGTTACAAACGTTGTTCGGTTGAAGAAAAATTGCCATGTTGGTTAACATAAGATTTGATTGGTTTACACAACACTGATATACAAATAGCAAAACCATGTTAGTGCGGCTGGGCCGAAAAATGCTTAGGTAAACCTTCTGTGCAATGAATGTATTCGACTGTATACAGAAATAATTGTATTATGGTCATGTAAAACTGTCGTTTCAAATTATTAATTGCACATAAGATAACTTCATTCATTTGTTTTGCAGTCAGAAGAATTGACGCAAGAAGAAATATCGAGTAAGTGATAATTTTCGATCGAAACAATCGGTATTTTTTAAAGGATCACATTTAAGCAGTGAGGTCATGTAGTTGCTTTTGCAGCTATTAGTGTGGATGAAGACCCCCGCAGGACACCTGGGTAGAACCACCGACCTTCCAGCCAGCTGGATGGCTTCCTCACTTACACATTTGATATCCCAGGTGGGATTCGAACTCGCGGCGCAATTTATTTGAAGTCAACGAAAATAACTACTCGACCAGGAAGGCCCTATAACTAACTAACACAAACTGAATTCGCTCTATTGGATTTGTAGTAGGTCATATTATATGTAACATTTACATTTTTCGGGAATTGTTTAGAAAATTGTTTGAACTATTATTGGTTTTGTGTGCAAGTAAGATAATTAGTTTTTTGTCAATGTCGCAGATCACCGTGACGTATTTGACATGATTGATAAGAATGGTGATGGTACAATATGTATAGACGAACTAGGGAAAGCTATGCGATTGGCAGGACAGAACCCATCAGATGCTGAAGTTAATGAAATCATGGTGGCTGAGGACACGGATGGTATATATATGCATGTACATACGTAGTAGTACCCCCATAATGACCCCCTTTATTTGTATTTTTTCCAGTTGTGTTGTATTCACCCCTGTATAACTATCTACATTTTGTGAGGTAGAATCATTTGCCATTTCGAATAAAAATTACTGTTACTTTAATGTATACTCGAAATCTTATGTTCCGTACTGAAATTTTAATACACTAAGAGCAATTCTAAGTCAAAACACTACAGCCTATATTCGACTAGGAGCCAGGCAGTCTATCCTTTAGCATAATTATAGAGAGTGTCTTTACTGCAGTTATATTAAATCAAGAGCTAGATTGCTTACACTGCAGCGATTACATTTTCCGGGTCAGGTCGTCTGCATTGTACCCCCTCTGGTTTACATTGTTTAGACCCAACCGGCTCGCAACATATTTTGAATACAAATTAAGAAAGTCAGAGCTATCAACAAACCTTTTAGTTGTTTTTTAAACTCAAAACTTGTTATCAACAATATTATTGCTACTACTTCATTCTTATTCATTTACTGGCGTACTACATATTACACAGTATTTTTTAGAGACCACGTTGTTCAAAATGTTTCAACCAATCTTGGGCGCTACCCTTTGGACATGTAGTTACATCGGTATAAAACTATTATAATAAGAACATGGCTATTTTAAGCGTGCCGAAACTAATCCATTCTTAGATTGGTATCATACTAATGTGCCTTTTAGGAAATGGTCATCTCGATTTCGATGAATATCTGAGACTGATGTTAAAACGAAAACTGGCGGTACCAGATCCGGAAGAAGAGCTTCGTGCAGCGTTCCGAGTGTTTGACCGTGACGACAATGGTTATATAACAGCAGACGAACTGAAATTAGTGATGTGTGAACTGGGTGAAAAATTAACTGAAGAAGAATTTAATGATTTAATGAAAGTTATGGACATTAATGGAGATGGTTGTATTGATATTGAAGGTAATAACAGAAAAAGAGAAAAGTATCATTGGTCTTTTTTTACTTGGGTGAATCACCAACGTAGCCATGTTAACATTATTTGACCGTCAATTTGATCTAAACAGATTACAGTGTTCTTCTGCTAGTAACTGTTAAGTTCAATGCTGGGTCCAACGTGAATGTCGAATGAGTTTCCAAGTTCATTATCTTCAGTATACTCATCACAGAGGAAAGTGTCCAATGGCCAATGAGTTCTTACTATATCGCACAATTCTCATAAAATCTAAATGATTGATAATATGTTACTGAAATGAACCATGCTATGAACATTACTTCGGAGAGTTCTCTACTAAATACAATGCACACCATGATCCATTTTATTAGCATTTTTGATACAGGGCCTACACAGTTTGAAATTAACCACGTTTAGTCTTGAGATTTGTCATAGATTTTGCTGGAACCTAATTTCAGGTATAGTCTTTTCTTTTTCAGAATTCGTTCACATGGCACAAGTTGGAGAGAGTTTAACGGGAAAAAATGCTGATGATTCGGACGTGGAGCAATAGTGCACGGCAGAGACTTATTTGAAGTGGACTCATTTTGGTCCTGTTTAACTGCCATGTCATTTTTAGTGTGCATAGTTCTAGCAACTACAATTGCTTCTTCCTATTACTTCCAGAAAGTGTGTTTATTATCAAGTTTTGTTGACGTATCTTGAATTGTGCGAGAATGTATACATGTTTTGTAATGTTATTAAATTAAACCCATCACTAACGAAGTTGTTTCACTATCCGCTAATTTGTACGTCGTTTATATCTCATACTCTGTTCATATATTGCATGTAGAGACATGTCACCATTGGTAAACAAATACATGTAATGTTGCTCTTAGAAAAGGCAGAGACAGTACTTTTACAAATAACGTGTCACAGAACATACCGTTTATACACGTAACTACCATATACCTGCATCGACACCATATGCGAATGAGACAATACAAATTGGCTATGATAAAAAATATACAAAATATATACACATATTTCTGACAATTTCGATTGCGAAAATAACTAACGACGAAGATATTGCTTATGTCTATACATGACCTGCGTAGCATTTATTGTGGCAGACAAGTGACTTACATCGTTAAGTACGTCAATCAAACTGTAATGATTCAATTCAATCAGAGATTATGCATCAATCAATGGCTGGCTCCAACACAGAACCCAAACAGGCGATTCATACACGCTGTAACATGTATTTCTAAACCCAACCGCTGAACTGGGAAGTGTTGTCAAATCCCATTGTCGGATGTGTTCTACGCATCAAAATACCCTACGAGGATGTCCGACCAATTCTGTTTCTAAAGAGAAGTAAAGGTCTCATCGTGCCTGTGAAATTCCCGTTTGTCAGGATACATCGACTGTCTCAAGTTCCCTATATGCCTTCCGTCCAACTCGATGGAAGCAAAGCATTGACAGTAAACAAACACATGTTGTGAACATTCCATACGTCTTTACAAATGTCTTTGAAATTTCAAGCATATCGGCACTGTCTGTTTGTTGTTTTCTTAAAGCGTTCTGAAATGGAAACGTCAATTTATAAGTAGTGTTCTCTTAATTAAACGACTAGACACTTTTATGAACAACTGTAGACACATTAAGTGTTGTAATTCAGACCCCCCACCCCCCCCCCCCGATATTTCGGTGATTATATAAGAACTAAGAACCATTATCATTGCAACTTTACAAATTAATAACAGACATAAACAGTCCCGTTCAAACGTACCCAGTGTGTTTGCATCGATGGAGAGAAAATCATTCTATGGCCCCATTGGTTCTGACCAAAATTAAAACGAGAACAACTGCTCAGCACCAATAATGGTACGAACATATGATTTATAAGAAAACACCTATTTTCTGTGTTGGGATTTCTAAAATAGCAATTGTTTCGGAGTAATTAACGTCATAAAACAACCAAACATTAACAAATTGACCCTTTGTCGGCCATTTTATCACATTATACCAGTAACTTGATCGTTTATTCATTGCTTCAGTTTCTGGAATCACTGGCTTACTGAATAAGTTTGTGTTCAATGCGTTACTATGGTTATAAAATCAATAAGTAGTTTTGCTAATGATTGTTCACTTGACTAACAATTAATCGTATTTTGTATTTGGTTGGCTCGTTGTTAATTTGGAATTCTTCGGTTAATATATCTAATCAATGACTTACACGGTGTTTGCAAAGGCAATCCGAATCGTTGGTCAGTATCTGGCGGAGTGATATCAAACGTATTTCCAAAATACTTAAAAGAGATATTAAAGTTTGAGTTTGTACATTAAGTGGGCTTTAATTAAGTTTTTATTGTTGATTTAAGTAAATAATATAAATCAAGATGGCGCATATAGTGGCTTTGAGGGATAACCGTGCCCGCATTGAGAAAAATAAGGCTCCAGAAGATCGTCGTGGAAGAGAGTACGTGGTTCAAGTTAGACAATTCCTCAAATCTGATCTGGTAAGACGTTTTGTAAGTGTGTTCCTTTACTAGTACTTTTTCAGATTGCATTATAAAATTTGCACAATGCCATTTTAAAACGGAATACTCCTTTAGATATGCATGCAGTTGTGTTTTGTGATTTTCAGTTGATTGATGCCACCGTATCATACCATTGGTTTAATGTCATTGATAGTTGCCTTTACTTGTATGTTTAAATATGCTTATTTCAGAAAAGGGTGATTTTACAATGTGATTTAATCTATAATTATTATAAGATTATTTTGTACCAAACGGGGATTATCTAACTGTTTAATACGGTATGTCGGTTTATCAAAATATGTTCGGTTTAATGTTACATAAGTTATTAACCCTGGTACAGAATTTATATAGCAAAATCAAATTTTATAAAAATGTAAACGTTTGTACAGTTCGTCCGTCCAAGACCTTACACTTTCTAACGCTGTATTCTTATGCATACGCACATTTTATTTTACTTGTTGGCGTATTATAAACAAGTGCTCAAAACGCAATATGCTGGTTCAGTGTTCTCATTTAGATAACAGCGGTATATTTAATTCAAAACATAAATGTTTATACATGTTTTAAAATTGCAAATCTTTTATAGTGATGGTAAAATAAAATGTGATTTTTTCAGTCGGCATTTTTACGGTTGACTTCGCAGAATGCGATACAGAAAACATTTTGAATGAATCACATGCATATTATAATGGTTTTCTACAACTAGCGTATATTCAGAAAATCGGTTGAAACGAATTCATTGTAGAAGAAATATTCAAGTTTTCTAATCATAAGTTTGATTAAGTACGTAATTTTATTGTAGATGTTGCTAAAGGTAACTATATAGATACGACCCGCTTGAATCGATCTCATTAAGTACTGGGACTTTGTATATTCCTAAACACACAACTGTCCGAAAATTTGGCAATAAAGTACTACAAAATTTTGCTAATTAATCGTAAGCGAGCCAATATCACGTAATTAAAGTCATGTAAACAACATTGGACAATCCACAGAAGCGTTTCAATGTATCATATACATAAACAGCGTTTCAATCGAAGACCGATAGGCAATATCATGCTTTATTACATCCCAAGTGTATTCAATATTGTCTGGTGTTGTGTTTAATGACCTACAGGTCCTTAACATGGATTCAAAAAGATCAGAGACAAATTTGGAATTAATAAAACAATCAAGGAGCCATGAACTTACAGAAATCAGGCAATCCGCTATACCGCAAGTTCAGTGCCCCAGTTTCGATGCTGATGCGTCAATTCAAAGTACATATCATATTAGAAGTCGAAACTTAATTGAATGTTCATAAAACTTTACGGCATAAAAGTGTGTATAATACAAAATGAACATTTTATATTCATACATAAAGCGTGCAAAAAATTATTGAAAATGCGCATAACTACGAATATTTCAAATTAGTGAAATGACATGCCACTCAAATATTGATAAGGATCAATATTAATGAGCTAGCTACAGGGCACATTCATCATCAATGATTAAGCCAATGAGGGGCGGACCCACGATGATTGTACATTCATTCTTTACCTCTGCGCAGAACTTTGACTGGTCCAGAGCACCGCCCTATCACCATCAAGAACCACGTGACCCAATAAATGTCACATGACAGATAAAAGATGGCGGAATAAAAATGGTCTGACAATTGATTTCATTGATGTTGGAAGCTTGCAATCATGTTACATAATCAAGACATCATTGACATATAAGTTTTTGAATAGTGTAAAGTTCATCAAAAATGAAATCCTTCCATATTGTTCAGGGTGTGTAGGTTGTAGCAGTAGTTACTTTTAACCGTCAGGGGAAGTCTCTGGTGCCAATAGTTAACGTAATGAAGGGTTTGTGGCAGAGTCATGTGTTAAATTAAGATAGTTGGTATTGAAAAATTTCAATAACATTGTTGACGGGTACCACACAGTGGACACGGACAAACAGAACTGCCCAATTTCGATCATGGTTTATTGACAGCTGGGATGTAGTACAAGGGGTACTATTACTATTTTAAATATATTGACATGCGACGGTACAGCTGGTTCTGATTTGATTACGATGAAAGACAATACCAGCCTTCAGCGACTATTTAATTAAAAGAGCAAAGCTCAACAGACTAAGTCGGCCGTCCTGTTGTAAAGACTTAAATGACCATTGTGTGTCATGCTTTAGCGAGTATATCCCGACCAACCAATCCACCAATGACCGTAGAGGAATGGAATCAAACATGCTATTACTGGTTCCCATGGGTATTATACCTGTTTTTTAAGAAATCGTCCCAAACTATTAGTTACAATTCAGTTCAGTTCAGTAACATATCAAAAAAATCAAGAAATAACTTTCAAAAAAGCTGATCGGCGCAATTTGAAGGTTAAGACTTGTTGTGCAACATAAAACACGCTGAGATGTTACAATTGCTGGTCACTCCAGATCCAAAATGGATTTCGGTATCGTAAAGTACACCCTTATCGGAAGGTTAACCAATCCACGTCAAGGTTACACAAGTTGTTTGGTTGAAGAGAAGTTGGTTTAATGGTTAACATACGATACGATTTGATTGGTTTACACAACACTGATATGCAAATAGCAAAGCCATGTTCAAGTACGGCTGCGCCGAAAACAATTTTCAGTACATGCCATGCTTGGGTGCATAATGTTTGAATAGATAGGATGATATACATGTAATATGTATTACTTTAAAAAATGAATATTTATAAATCGTTTGAATGAACTTCTATGTGATCACTTCTAATTTTCAGTCATGCAGTAGTAATAATGATAATAATAATAAGACCTGTAAGATTTGGTTGAAAATCTCCATTTCAACCATACTATCATGAAATAATTCCACTTAACACAAAGCATATAGTCAATGACTGAAGTACATATTAACTGATTTATAAAATCATGTGTAGTATTAAGTGCAAACTCAAATGTAACAGAGTGTGTAAAATAAATGACAGTTTCCAGACATCTTTAAAAGAATTACAGCATGCGAAAGAACGAACGTTGTAGGTACAGTAAATAAATGTGTCCGTTTCAAATGCTTTGCTTGCCTCTATAATTATGAAGACCATCTAAAGAGTAACTGCGTGTGTTGTGATATTGCCTTGTCAAACTTGACTGTATGAGAAAGGTAGGACTATACTTATATCATTTGTTATTTTCAGGGGGACAGTCTTACAGAGGAACAAATTGGTGGTCAGTATGAATGTAGTTATTAAGTTAATATTGAAGCGAACATAAAAGCGATATAAATGCAAATACCGTGGTTTGTTAATGAACAATTGTCTTTATTGTACAGATTGCTAATTGTACAATTAATCATTCGATTCCAAAAAAACAAACTGCAAATTTAGTTTAGTTTCGAGTTTATTTACATATTCTGCATAAGACCCGAATAGGGCAGCATTAGCAACTATACATTTCTACATATATTGAAAACAGAGTGTCACATGACAAAAAGGAAACGACTATACACAACATATACATGTAGATTCATATACGGGTGACGCCAGTAGCAACACTATCAGAGCAACAACAGAAACAAACAAGACATATTCACATAATAGTTCATATGAGCATTACATATATAAATAGTGTACATTGTTTTTCATTCAAAAAAATACATCTATATGTACATGTATAACGACTATCAATTCAAAGTAGTGCTTCCATTCCCAGCAGTAGGTCATGCATCTGACCATCTCCTCAGTGTGTTGTGACTATCAATAATAAACAGTGTGTTTTTGTTAATCTACTACGGTACTGCAAGTAATATAGCTTTTAGATCTATCTGTTTTATATGATAACAATTTAAGTTTATTCAGCTGTTATTGCCAATTTCACACCGATCTCGAACCAAAGCTTTATAATATTTCACTCGTAATTCACTTCTACTTATTCATAGTATTCAATCCAGACTTGTGAGTATGCTTGAATTATTTAGAGACGTGAAGGTCTATCCCCAGGTGTGGTGAATGCTTTCCCTGGTACGATATGAACCGAAACTGTTCGAGCAAAAACATGAAATGTAATTACCTAAAGTTACCCCCGTGAATAAATGTAGAAATCGGTATTAATGCCTAAAGCAATTACAAGATATTATACATACTTTACTGGCGATTCATTGAAAGTTATGTCCTGTTATACGACATTGTTCCAGTTATAGAATGAATATACATGATTAGGCCTAATGTGCGTGTAAACATTATATCTATCTATAGGACACTAATTGTATTACAATGTTGATGATATAGTGTAATACATAATATTTTTATTCCCTATTGGGATTATAGATTGAATGTGATAGTTAACCAGATATTGTTGATTATTTGAGTGTTAGTCATGATTCTAGTGCACACATGTACAAGAATTGTGTATATATATAATTGTACTTTTTGCATTTGTACAAAAGAAATGGACCAGTATTATGACATTGATTTGTTAACTTCTTAATTACTAATGACTCATATTGATTACGATCGGTTTTACATATATGTAATCTATTCTACGCAATTTGGGACGATTGTTCAAAATTGGTCTTTTTGTGTAGTCAAGAACAGAAACTAATTGATAACGAGCATTAATTGGTATCAACGAAAGTAATGGCTGAATAATGTCGATGTAAGATCAATTTTTATTGTTAGATTTATTTGAACATAAAATGTACAATTTACATGGCAATATAAAGTTAAGACATACATTAGTAAAAACAATATGTATGCATCAATAAAGCCATATCAATCAACATTATATGTTAAGGATAACACAAAAAAGAGCTCTAGTTACTCTTATTACCATTGTGGTCCTTGCTATATAGTATTGTGTGACATAGGAAGAATTGTAAGCTATACATTAAGTTTATCAAAGAAAGACATTGAGTTACATAAATGATAAACACATAGATAAAACGATGAAACAATAAGTTATTCCTAACTGGAATAATGAATGAAAAAGCCAAACAAATAAACTTAACGATGTATTAAGTTACACATTATTAAACCGTTAAAAAGAAAAGACAATACATTTTTAAAACGAGCTTAAAGGTTGTTTTTAACCTTGCATATAAAAGAAAAAATTACTTTTAAAGCCAAATTGATCCTCCTCAAAGTTTGATCTGTTTTAAGAAAGTTAAAGAAGTTGATTGTCATATTAAATATAACTAAGCAATCAATTATTCAAGCGCATTGTATATTAGAAAACTATTCAATACTAAACTGATTGGTTTATAACAAAGCGTATTACGGACTAACTGAAATATTTCAGAATTTAAGGAAGCGTTCAGCTTATTTGATAAAGATGGGGATGGTAAAGTGACGTCCAAAGAATTAGGTACAGTGATGAGGTCGCTGGGGCAGAACCCCACAGAGTCGGAACTGTTAGATATGGTCAACGAAGTGGACCAGGACGGTAAGAATTTATTTTCAAAGTTTGATATGTTTTAAAAATAAAAAATGGGAGACTTGGAATGACAAGAAGATACCACGTTTAAAATGATAACATAATTATTATTTTCGGATTCAGACACTCGAAGACAAGGTAGTCATGATTACTTACGCTTACGTTTTGCTATTAATGATCATAAACTGCGAACACAGTGTCTGTATTTAAAGACCGAGGTGCCCTTAGCAACATTATTGCACCAGCGCAATACGATCCTATTACATTACACTTCAAATGTATTAATGATACAAACCGCGTAAACAGGTATTATTTCTTCTTCGTGACAGGAAACGGACACATCGATTTCCCAGAATTCCTCACAATGATGGCGAAGAAGATGAAGGAAACAGACGGTGAGCTAGAAATACGTGAAGCGTTTAAAGTATTCGATAAAGATGGGAACGGATTTATAAGTTCTACAGAACTAAGATACGTAATGACGAATCTTGGAGAGAAACTAACAGACGAAGAGGTTGAAGATATGATACGTGAAGCAGACGCGGATGGTGACGGACAGGTTAATTATGAAGGTCAGCATAGGCGCGAACATGCACTTTTTGTTAAAATTATTGGCTTAAAATGTCTAGTTAATCACAGTCGTTTCTTCTTTCATTTTAAATTTGTGTTAGCACGTTAATATTTAAGTATTCAAATGGTCGATCTTCAACAACAAATCTTGTTGTCCCCTCAAAGGCATGTAACCCATCTATGTTTCTTCACAACACATGTTAACAAATTATGTTACCCATTCGCAACTCGTTTCGTTGTATCAAATCACGAATAATATACGTGATCGATTACAGACCTCACACAGTCGCGTAACATGAATTGAGTTATTTGAATAAACTTTTAAACATGTATGCGACTGGTCCAATGTCATATTACGTTGTAGCAACTCATCTATATAATACTAACAATTGCTAATTCATTGTGACCTTTTGTTTCAGAGTTCCTGCAGATAATGTTGGGGAAATAACATCATACATGCCACGTAACTAGAAGCGAGGTTTAAAGCTATGCAACAGTCAGTTCAGACGACAACCTAACGTGCATGTACTCATACTTCATTTTCGATATAATTCTCAGTCATTGATATGTGTCTTGTACATAGTTATGTGCGTGCTGTGTGATCTTTTTATATATAATATGAGCGGCTTTTAAATTGACCATATCATCGCCTGCAAATTTAAATCAACAAAGCTGGTGAAAGGTTTTACATAGACATATACTAGGCGTGTTTAACCAAATTCCATCTTAGAGACGGCAAACTGGAACATTCCAAGAATCAAACTGTAATTTGTGAGATAGCTGTTATAACTACCAACAATTTTGTGCAATCCGTGCGCAGCAACATTGAAATGTCTTTTGTTTTGTAGTGTAACTTATTTCAGCACTTTGTCAAAATGAATGTAAAAAATAGTATAAATAAATGATCTCTTCGTTTGAACCGGGTATACATGTACTCCAATACTCATAAACAACATCGGATGAATGAAATGATGGGACCGAACGCATAGGTCAAACATGTCTCACGTTGTTCATTTAGTTAATATTTCCTTGCTCATTTTGCTTTTTCTGTCAGTACACATATATTTTCCTGATACAGACATAATCACAAACTGTATAATAAAGTGTATACATTGTATGTACAATGGCAAGTCTCTATAACTACATCGGTTCGTCTCATTTGGTCTATCCGATCGAAAAACGATGGACCCTTCTGCAAATCCAAAATAAACAAAAGCATGTTTAATGTCTCGAACCGTACCCCCAGAGCATATTGATCCTGCAAATTTTAAATGAACAGCATTAGTAGATCATGGATCTATTCCAATACACTCGGCAACATTTCTAATTGGTCACTTCATATTTATTGAAGAGACCATACAATATATATCCGTTTTATGACTTTTAATTTTAGGGTTATTAGTGTTGATCTGTCGTAAAATTCACGTGATAATCAATATGGATTAATGTATTCTGAACAGTTGTACGAAGAAAGTATTTATGTGATGGTGTTTGAATTGTTGAATTTGCATTCACTGTTAAATACTATCAATAAATCCAAGTGACCAATTAGAAATTTTGCTGAGTGTATAATGTAGTTACAATAGGCATTTACAATGTCAAACATGTAGATAAAAATGCTGCCATGTTAGTAAGTTATTTATTATTTACGTCCGTTCGTAGTCAACAAATGCATTACAGAGATGGACATTGTCTAGACAGAACGTATCCATTAGATTTAGTGACATTTATTGTTAAAAATCGAGTGGTAACAGCGAAGATAATCTACATGTTTCTTAATTTCTATGTACATAGACTAGTTTCACGTTCATCCCTCGAAATGTATCAGAGCATAAACTGAGGCGTATTGTTGGCACTCGGCCTTGTATTGACACAACTGGTCAATAACAAGAGGCAGACACATGATCAACTTGGCCATTGACCTGTTCATGGGTCGGACACACACGCACAATTATAGAGCTATTGAAATGTTGAAAATAAAAAAATAGCAGTTAAAAAATACTGTACTGGGATTGTTAGTCAACTACGACAGGCGATTCCTCCATGCTTAAGCAAGGCGAACATTCCAGAAGACTTGCCTTATTGATAAGCGTATCTTCATTATTAACAAGCTATTGCATGTCGACTCGATAGCGGCATAGTGTGTGTATATTATTTAATGGTTAGGTAGGATTGTACGACGTTTTTCGACCGTATTTCAATTACGTACCACGCTTACTTGACTTCATTAGTGATCTTGCGTAACTATCCAGTACTATCCTTTTCTTCCGCAAGCATCTGAATCGGGGCACAAATTACTTCAAATGCATTTTCTACAGCGAATTTGTCACGGAGAACGTGTCTCACCGAGGATATAACAAACGTCCTCCAGATTGCCCTCTGCCGATATAACCAAGTTCATATATACGGCCCCTGACTAATCGCGAAGCTACATTTATTGTAGTTTGCAATGTGTAAGAAAATTATATAAACCCATTTATAACACGTTTCAATATTTCAACATTCTTCAAGTTCGTGAGGTAATCTCTCTACAATCCGTTTCTTGGTTCAGTGTAATACTCATTTCGCACATCCAACGTATAGAATATTTTAGGGACATCCTGTCTCGATATGATATATCATGGGCCACATGGTTCTCCGTGGTGGTAGGAACTTGATTCGAGCACCACTCCCATTTTTATTGCATTGGTTGGTTTTCATTTTGGAATGTCTCCCTCACTTGCTAAGTGTCTAAGGGAGACAATCCAAATGAAAGATTAGACTCCATTTGTAAATAGACAAAAACATCTGCTGATATTTCAAATTTTTTACTGATCAGCTCATGGTGCATAAAAGCAAAGCTTCATTGTAGACAGGTTTCAACTACCACATATACATGTATACATGTTCATAACAGATGCACTATACAGTAACAGCTACACTTTAATGTGTTCAATAGTGAAAAGCACTATTTTATCATAAAAACCCAAGTTTAAAGTCTGCTCAACACTGCTTGATATAACAGTGTCAGAAACTGCAGTGAGGTCCATTTCAAAAGCAGTTATATCCCTCGCTTCATTGCATTACAGCACATTAAATCAATAATACCATTAAACAAACAATATAACCAAACAATAGAGTATTTTTAAAATGCCTAAGTAAGCTTAACACTTAAAATTCAACAAAAAATGACTGTGGACTTTAATGTAAAAGGTTTTTCAACAGATATGGAGATGAAATTAATACCCAATGAAAAGCAACACAGTTCCTACATAAACTTATGTGTGAAATGGAATTCACAAAGTATACACCCAGTACTACAGAAGATTGATTCTCAGAACTTCAGTATGTAAAATAAACAATAGCTAGTGACTCCAACAACCAGTAAAATTTGCCCTATCACAATAACACATTAGCAAGCCATGATATATACACAGCAACATCCCGAGTGACAAATGGACAGGTGCAATGCATCTCAACACCTCGTCGCCTTATTTCCAGAACCCTCAATTTTTGGCCGTTTTGAGTATTTGGTTTCGTTAAAAACGTCTTTCCAGGCTCTTTCTATCTGTACTACCAATATTGTTCCGGAATGCAAATAAATTAAATAAGTGCAATTCCATAACCCCGTATGTAACAGTTATCTCAAGAGGGTAAAACTTTAGTTGTTATACTCAAAAAGAGGAAAAACAAGTTATGGGGTTCTGGAAATAATGCGATGAATGTCCTGACCCAATTTCAATAGTTCTGAAATTGAGATTCACAAGTCAAATTTTTTGTTTCATGAAAGTTATGCAACAAACAATAACTGCTATTCATAGTGGCTTTAGAATGTCAGAAACCAGTTTGTATACAAGCTTGTTTGGTCGGTTATGATAATTCAAAATATAAGTTATTGAAAGTTTGTTTGTGGTCAGCATCTAATCTCCTTACCACAGTGTGATGATACTTTCTTTCAATTATAGAAATTAGATGAAACTGTCCAACAAAAGTTATTCAAAACAACTGAGCAATAACAGAGAAGAACTTATCCAAATTAAACTATTATAGTTCCTACAGACATCAGAGGATTCACTTGCATACAGTCTGACATACTGTTAAATACTTTCATACAAAATGAGGTCTGTAGTATAAGGTGAACACAGAAAGGTACAGAGATGGATTTAAGTCAATATAGTTCTTCAATTTGTTAAAACAGAACATGTCAATATGTATAATGATTCAACACTGAACAATAATACACAACCAAATCTAAAACCAAGCTTACATGAACACAACTGAACAACACATGTATACATTACACCAACTTAAATGCATATTTATTACATCAAGGGATGAAAGTTAGACCAGTCTATCTGTATATATATATAATGAAGCAAATAGACTTGTTTTTGGCTTTCAACTCACAATATACAAACATAGTTAATACCAACTGTGTACACTGGTTTATTTCCAGATATCTACAATGTAAACAATAGATACATTTACCAATGCATGATGTCCTAAAAACGAAAATAAAGTAATTTAATATACCACCAGATATAACTACAGTGCTAGCCATTGGTTGAGATGTTGCACATGAATAACAGAATACCACGTGATGTACATGCTATAAGGTTCAAGAGGTATTTGGATACGACCAAAATATTGATCACAGCATGTTAATGCATTTTTCACAGATACATGCATATCATAATATTGAGGGTATAATAGTAATAAATTTAGCACATGATATGGATAATAAGTCAAAACCGCAGCACACGAAACTACTGTAGGTATTTTATGTATATGAAAAATCAGTATCTTCCACCTCCCCCTCTTCCACCACGTCCACCTCTTCCTCCTCTACCACCACCTCCTCCTTGATAACCCCCACCTCCTCCTTGGTATCCACCGCCCCCTCCTTGGTATCCACCGCCCCCTCCTTGGTTACCACCGCCCCCTCCTTGGTAACCACCGCCCCCTCCTTGGTATCCACCGCCCCCTCCTTGGTAACCACCATTTCCTTGATTATGGCCCTGATTGTACCCACCACCACCACCACCAGCATTCCCGCCCCCTGCTGTCTGAGGCCGACCATATCCACCCCCTCCTTGATTCCAGTTTCCACCAACACTATCCCCTTTGTTCCCACCCCAACCCCCTTGTACTTTGCCACCACGACCATGATCTTGATAACCTCCCCCTCGACCACCACGACCTCCTCTAGCACCTAAAATGGCCAAAGTCAAAATTTTATAAGAATTATTAAAGAAACACTTATCAAAAGTAGAATGACAAGTTTATATTGACAAGCATAATCCGTTAATACAAAGTACTGGTAAATGACTTGTGGCTTCAGTAACCGAAAAAATTGTATAAAGCGAAAAGCTTATTCAAAACATCGAGGCCAGTGGATATATATCTTTTTTCTAAGACATAGCTAAACTTGCACAACTACAATATTTTCAGACACAAAAATTCGTAAGCAGGTCAAACATTGCAAGCCAAGAAAATTCTGTCCTTCGTATTGGACGATCTGCATGAAATTTCTATTTTTTCCAATCTTGAGACTAGTCTGGACTAACGCAATGTCTGAAAAGTTGCAGGCCAGAGATAATACAACCAAACCTGGAGACCAATTCTAGGAGGCAGCTACAGGTAATTTCACAACTAGGAAACAACATATCAAAGCTTTGACTATTGAGACTGGTCTCCAAACTTGATTTAATAACCTTTAGCCCTGGTTCTTACATCACAGATCTATACTAACTTTGTGGTCTCTGTCCTTGTGGTGCATCTTGTCTTTTCATAAAGGATGGCATTTCTGGTGGAGGGGGTTCTAGTTCCCAAGCACGACCTCCTCTATCAGGGACCTGTATTATATATACAGTGGAAATGTTACTTTTGTTCTGTTAATTGCCTCAGGCTCTAATCACTCACCGAGCCCATATATCTTTACAACATATGAGATAAATTTAATTCTCTAACACATGCATTTCGTTTCATTTTAAAGACAGCCTTTCAAAGTAGACTATGGTAGAAAAAGATGTCCCTTATAGGTTACCGTAAAACATGATGTCCCTTATATGTTTCCATAAAACAAGATGTCCTTTATAGGTTTCCATAAAAAAATGATGTCCCTTATAGGTTTCCATAAAACAAGATGTCCCTTATAGGTTTCCATAAAAAACATCATTCTTTATGGAAACCTATAAGGGACATCTTTTTTATGGTAACCTATAAGGGATATAATTCTTTATGGAAACCTGTAAGGGACATCATTTTTACGGTTACCTATAAGGGACATCTTCACTTATGGTAACCTATAAGGGACATCTTTTTTTATGGTAACCTATAAGGGATATAATTCTTTATGGAAACCTGTAAGGGACATCATTTTTACGGTTACCTATAAGGGACATCTTCACTTATGGAAACCTATTAGGGACATCATTTTTTTACGGTAATCTAGTAGGGACATCTTTTTTTATGGTAACCTATAAGGGATATACTTCTTTATGGAAACCTATAAGGGACATTATTTTTTACGGTAACCTATAAGGGACTTCTTCATTTATGGAAACCTATTAGTGACATAATTTTTTATGGAAACCTATAAGAGACATCATTTTTTATGGAAACCTATAAGGGACATCTTTTTTATGGAAGCCTATAAGGGACATCATTTTATGGAAACCTATAAGAGACATCTTGTTTTATGGAAACCTATAAGGGACATCTTTTTTAATGGAAACCTATAAGGGACATCTTTTTTTATGGAAAACTATAAGGGACATCTTTTTTTATGGAATACTATAAGGGACATCTGTGCAGGGGGAATACTTTGAAGGGTTGACGTGAACAAATTTCAGATGGAGTGAAAATTTTAAATACACAAAGACCAGTGACATAATCTATTGAATGCCCCTCATATATATGATTCAAATGTCATTTTTTCGTATGCATATTTAACATCAATAAAGTAGTCAAAAAAGGGGTTAATGCGGAAACCACATTAAAACCAGATTTTTGTTTTAGACCCTAGAAGACCCATATTCATATTTGTTGATGTTTCATGAAGATTAATTAAGCACTGTTGTATTTATGAAGTGAATAAGAAACTGTAACGCAAAATTGTTAATGACATTCACCCAAAATAAGCCCACCCACCCGTTTTTTTACCAAGTGATAAAATGAATTTTTATCTCTGATAACACAGTGTCAATATACTGCAGGTAACCCCTGTATGTATATTATTAGTTATGCAGGTTTTTGACAGGGTATATGGGGAAATATAACCTGTCATGTGCCATATAACCCGATATAACAATTTCATAATACTGCAAATCCATGTTTTCATAAGAATTTAGTTAAACAAGCAATGTTTCCATGCCTAGCTCTAGATCTAATAATTAGATTTGTGTATTTTTGCTGTTTTTGGTTCATACAATTGTTTAGAATATTTTACTTATGTATTATATCAGTTACTAAAATGTATTCCTTTAAAAATATATTGTAAATTACTTGCTGTAGATCAAAATTTCTTTTATTTCACTCACACGTATATTGCCTGTATTGTACACCCCATAAGGTACCTCAATACACATGATTTAGCGCGCTAGATTCTTAAATTAATTTTCAAGCATCTGAAAACATAGACTTTATCGAGCTGAATTTGGCTCAAACCTTAAAAAATCTATCGTTTTGAATATTAATACAAGCACACATGTAATCTTTTCAGTATTTATTGACTCATGTATGATTATGAACATCAATTGTCAATTTCTAGTCACTTGCGGACATCAAGCAATAAAAGTTTTCAAGTCGAGCCGTCACAGCAAAAATGGTCATGAGGCTCATGAAAGGGATATTAGTTTGCATGTCAAATACCCTGTCAGTGCCGTGTATATAGAATACTATACACAAGTCTTTAATCAATGAAATTACTGGATTTTTATTTGCAGTATTATAAACAGTACTCTATAGTGCCATAGAAATATATGTTTAATCTCAGAACATAGTGTGTATTTGCCTGTACTAATAAACAAACAATATGAAGACAACATACCCTTGGTATAAGCACTCTATTTATTGCACACTTTGTAACAATATCAAGACAACATACCCTTGGTATAAGCACTCTATTTATTGCACACTTTGTAACAATATCAAGACAACATACCCTTGGTATAAGCACTCTATTTATTGCACACTTTGTAACAATATCAAGACAACATACCCTTGGTATAAGCACTCTATTTATTGCACACTTTGTAACAATATCAAGACAACATACCCTTGGTATAAGCACTCTATTTATTGCACACTTTGTAACAATATCAAGACAACATACCCTTGGTATAAGCACTCTATTTATTGCACACTTTGTAACAATATCAAGACAACATACCCTTGGTATAAGCACTCTATTTATTGCACACTTTGTAACAATATCAAGACAACATACCCTTGGTATAAGCACTCTATTTATTGCACACTTTGTAACAATATCAAGACAACATACCCTTGGTATAAGCACTCTATTTATTGCACACTTTGTAACAATATCAAGACAACATACCCTTGGTATAAGCACTCTATTTATTGCACACTTTGTAAAAATATCAAGACAACATACCCTTGGTATAAGCACTCTATTTATTGCACACTTTGTAACAATATCAAGACAACATACCCTTGGTATAAGCACTCTATTTATTGCACACTTTGTAACAATATCAAGACAACATACCCTTGGTATAAGCACTCTATTTATTGCACACTTTGTAACAATATCAAGACAACATACCCTTGGTATAAGCACTCTATTTATTGCACACTTTGTAACAATATGAAGACAACATACCCTTGGTATAAGCACTCTATTTATTGCATACTTTGTAACAATATCAAGACAACATACCCTTGGTATAAGCACTCTATTTATTGCACACTTTGTAACAATATCAAGACAACATACCCTTGGTATAAGCACTCTATTTATTGCACACTTTGTAACAATATCAAGACAACATACCCTTGGTATAAGCACTCTATTTATTGCACACTTTGTAAAAATATCAAGACAACATACCCTTGGTATAAGCACTCTATTTATTGCACACTTTGTAACAATATCAAGACAACATACCCTTGGTATAAGCACTCTATTTATTGCACACTTTGTAACAATATCAAGACAACATACCCTTGGTATAAGCACTCTATTTATTGCACACTTTGTAACAATATGAAGACAACATACCCTTGGTATAAGCACTCTATTTATTGCACACTTTGTAACAATATCAAGACAACATACCCTTGGTATAAGCACTCTATTTATTGCACACTTTGTAACAATATCAAGACAACATACCCTTGGTATAAGCACTCTATTTATTGCACACTTTGTAACAATATCAAGACAACATACCCTTGGTATAAGCACTCTATTTATTGCACACTTTGTAACAATATCATGACAACATACCCTTGGTATAAGCACTCTATTTATTGCACACTTTGTAACAATATCAAGACAACATACCCTTGGTATAAGCACTCTATTTATTGCACACTTTGTAACAATATCAAGACAACATACCCTTGGTATAAGCACTCTATTTATTGCACACTTTGTAACAATATCAAGACAACATACCCTTGGTATAAGCACTCTATTTATTGCACACTTTGTAACAATATCAAGACAACATACCCTTGGTATAAGCACTCTATTTATTGCACACTTTGTAACAATATCAAGACAACATACCCTTGGTATAAGCACTCTATTTATTGCACACTTTGTAACAATATCAAGACAACATACCCTTGGTATAAGCACTCTATTTATTGCACACTTTGTAACAATATCAAGACAACATACCCTTGGTATAAGCACTCTATTTATTGCACACTTTGTAACAATATCAAGACAACATACCCTTGGTATAAGCACTCTATTTATTGCACACTTTGTAACAATATCAAGACAACATACCCTTGGTATAAGCACTCTATTTATTGCACACTTTGTAACAATATCAAGACAACATACCCTTGGTATAAGCACTCTATTTATTGCACACTTTGTAACAATATCAAGACAACATACCCTTGGTATAAGCACTCTATTTATTGCACACTTTGTAATAATATCAAGACAACAACCCTTGGTATAAGCACTCTATTTATTGCACACTTTGTAACAATATCATGACAACATACCCTTGGTATAAGCACTCTATTTATTGCACACTTTGTAACAATATCAATACAACATACCCTTGGTATAAGCACTCTATTTATTGCACACTTTGTAACAATATCAAGACAACATACCCTTGGTATAAGCACTCTATTTATTGCACACTTTGTAACAATATCAAGACAACATACCCTTGGTATAAGCACTCTATTTATTGCACACTTTGTAACAATATGAAGACAACATACCCTTGGTATAAGCACTCTATTTATTGCACACTTTGTAACAATATCAAGACAACATACCCTTGGTATAAGCACTCTATTTATTGCACACTTTGTAACAATATCAAGACAACATACCCTTGGTATAAGCACTCTATTTATTGCACACTTTGTAACAATATCAAGACAACATACCCTTGGTATAAGCACTCTATTTATTGCACACTTTGTAACAATATCAAGACAACATACCCTTGGTATAAGCACTCTATTTATTGCACACTTTGTAACAATATCAAGACAACATACCCTTGGTATAAGCACTCTATTTATTGCACACTTTGTAACAATATCAAGACAACATACCCTTGGTATAAGCACTCTATTTATTGCACACTTTGTAACAATATCAAGACAACATACCCTTGGTATAAGCACTCTATTTATTGCACACTTTGTAACAATATCAAGACAACATACCCTTGGTATAAGCACTCTATTTATTGCACACTTTGTAACAATATCAAGACAACATACCCTTGGTATAAGCACTCTATTTATTGCACACTTTGTAACAATATCAAGACAACATACCCTTGGTATAAGCACTCTATTTATTGCACACTTTGTAACAATATCAAGACAACATACCCTTGGTATAAGCACTCTATTTATTGCACACTTTGTAACAATATCAAGACAACATACCCTTGGTATAAGCACTCTATTTATTGCACACTTTGTAACAATATCAAGACAACATACCCTTGGTATAAGCACTCTATTTATTGCACACTTTGTAACAATATCATGACAACATACCCTTGGTATAAGCACTCTATTTATTGCACACTTTGTAACAATATGAAGACAACATACCCTTGGTATAAGCACTCTATTTATTGCACACTTTGTAACAATATCAAGACAACATACCCTTGGTATAAGCACTCTATTTATTGCACACTTTGTAACAATATCAAGACAACATACCCTTGGTATAAGCACTCTATTTATTGCACACTTTGTAACAATATCAAGACAACATACCCTTGGTATAAGCACTCTATTTATTGCACACTTTGTAACAATATCAAGACAACATACCCTTGGTATAAGCACTCTATTTATTGCACACTTTGTAACAATATCATGACAACATACCCTTGGTATAAGCACTCTATTTATTGCACACTTTGTAACAATATGAAGACAACATACCCTTGGTATAAGCACTCTATTTATTGCACACTTTGTAACTTCTCTTGCTGATCCACTGCTTGTCTTCTGTACTTTTAATAAATCTGAAATAACAAAATAACGCCACAATTAAAACTTATTATGAACAAAAACTATATTTCTAAAGGGCAACTTCAGATTTTGTCAAAAATCAAACTGACAGAATCATTATTTTGAAAAAAGGAGTTTTATTTTATAATTTTCATTTCATATTTTTATTTAGCAATTAAATAAATGGTTAATAATACAAATATAGTTGTCTTTAAATCATTATAACCATAAGATTGATATTTAATATGTATCAGTCTGAATTACTTCACACTATTCTTCTCAGTACATCAAATTCTTTATTTCATCAGTATTAATAGCTAACATACTGATTATTTCTTCTTTAAAAATCGAGTGGTTATATTTTAGAATATGTTACAATGCATAGCCTAACAACTGTACCACTACATTTCAACACCGACTATATTCTATTTTCACAAACACTATAAGGCAAATTTTGTTCAATATATGGAAATACTTTTTCAAGGACCAACAGAAGAACTGTCGACTGGAAAAAAGCTGTCTCAGCAGAATTAGGATAAAAAAACACCTTGTCAATGCACAAACCAAGAACAGAGGGGTTGCATTAGGGGCTGAATCTCAACAGTCATTTAGATATTTTTTTACCAAATTTTCCATTTTATAGCCAAATTACCTATAATTTAGAGAAAAATTGACCATCTTACCATCTCTTGCGGATATAATCTCTGGTACACCTACCACTTCAACGACTTTTAATATTCTTCTTATAGGTTGATATACTTCAGCTACTTTATTTTCATTTTGCTAGAAATATACAACAATATTTGAGCGCCGCTGTATGATTTCCAACCTCTTCTTTAAGTGATGTCATTTCCAGAAAATGTCACATGTGACGTCACTATGTACTGACAGTAAGCAATATTTGCCCCATATGGCAATATGAAAACGAACTGACCATATGGAGTAAATACTGTTTCCTGCTTGCAAATAGTGACATCACATATTGCGTTTCTTGAAATGACGTCACTTACAGAAGAGGTTGTAAATCCCATAGCAGTGCTCATTTATGATATGTTATTATTTGATATAAAAGCATTATACAACTAGGAAGCACTATCAATACTATCTTCTGACTTGTAAATAGTTTGACATCAGAAGGTCATGCACAGTAAGGATAATATAACAAGAATAAAAAAGCATTCATATCATATTGAAAATGCAGAAACAGAATTACCTAAAATTCTTACATACATGTTTCCTACAACTATAGCAACACTGATGCAGCAGCACAATATAAGTTTTCATTGGATGCTCTGTTCTTAAAGGACACTAATACAGTTAAACCTCAATAATAAGACCACCCTTGGAAACTGATCTTCTTATTGAGGACATCTTAATAGTGATGTTGAATAACAAGTAAAACAGTGACAATGGACTTGAAAATTGTGGTCTTAATTTTGAGGTGGTCTTATTATTGAGGCGTTCTTTAAGTGAGGTTTTACTGTACTTACTGAATAAGTGAGGGTTCACAACCTACCTTTGCTTTATCTGACCACATGAACGATTGTATTGTGACATCTAAACGTTTGAGAAGCATTTCTCTCCGAGTTTTGTACTCATCTGCTAAAGCAATATTTATTTTATGTACTTGTTCCCACTGTTTGTCAGACAGTCGTACTTTCATGAGAGGTTTCCCAATTTGATTAGGGTTATTACCCATAGTTTCTTTAATCTGAAAAATAAAATGTTATAAAAACTGTTATTGGGACTCGACAACAGTAACAAAAGTTGCTGAATCTTCCAGTGTTAACTTACCAATACAAATTTCCATCAAAAGTGCAGTACATCCTTTCCAGGGCAACCTCCTTTAGAAGATGCAATTTCTGGCTGTTGTCGAGAAATTTTAATTTGAGCACATTAATAATTTTAGGAGAAGTTACTGCTCAAGAGAAGGCTGCTATAGAGAGTTTGCACAGTAATTCTACAAATAACCAGACAAAGGCAAATTTAAACTGACATCAACAGTTTTACCTTTTTCATCACAAGGTGAATAGCTGTCAATATCACCACAGAAGGTCTTCAATGCGATTCGATCTTCAGATGAACAAAAAACAGTTTCTATCATGTGCTCATTGTTAAATTTCAGAAATTTTAAATGACTGAAAGTGTGTACCCGACTTGACAAATTCATTAAACTAAGCATTACATATATTCAATATATATATACATTATATCACAGAAGATAGCTCAGTATATCATGTGCCTCACTGAGTACATGTAGACTGGTGAGAGAAAAATGTTTGCAAAATTAGTTTCATACCTTTGCTGCAGCCGCGGCCGTGGTCCAGTGCGCTGGACTTGTAACCCGGCGATCTTGGTTTGATTCCCGTTCACGGCAGGTCATACCCTTCCATGAAAATTTGACAAAAATGTCGATTTTCCTCCACATGTGGAGAAGTTGCCGGCTCCTTGTGGAAGGGTAAGTTAGTACTGGTAAGAATTCGGTCCAGGAAAAACTGGTTAGGTGAACCGGCCGCCGTATATAACTGAAATATCGTTGAGAAACGGCGTTAAACCCGATGAAACAAACAAACAATCATACCTTTGCTTCCAATTTGCTAAACAGTTGAAATGGTGTAATGTTTCCTGGGGGTTTTGGAAACCCCAGTGCAATCAACATCAACTTCATATGACGAGCTGTATCACTTTCATACTGAATGAAAAACATATAGGGGATATTGCATGAGAAGTCACAAATTCTGATGTCATTGAAAAAAACTTTCCAAAAACAAGGGCTTGTCTTTGAAACAATAAATACATTATTTCTACCCACAAATAAAAATTCCATTCACATCATAAACAATAAATACACACCTTAACTTTTTGGGCTCAAAGTAGCCACTGCTATGATTGTAAGGCAATCTGGCTTTGACATCAATGTATTTCTTGTACTGTGGTTCTTGGTACCATTTTAGTACATGAATTCATTTTATAAGGCATTTAACACTTAGTGACATCTGTTTAAAATGTTGATTGCATCAGAGCTCTAGAAATTATCTTTAAATACAGTTTCCCGGACTAGCTTACATGTTAATTTGACTTGTCCAAAGTGGGAGGCCAGATGTACAAGCATAGAATAGGGTACAAGTTAAGTAGGCTTGCACAACAGACTTGTCAAAGATTAAGTTCAACTCAACTGTTGATAGCCCAAATCGGCAATAAGACTTGTCCAGGGCCCGTATTCACAAACGATTTAAGACTGAATCTCAGACTTAGACTTTAAAATTGCAAAAATTAAATTTACAAGCATTTCGTTTTCATTATATTTAAACAGATACATTTTTGCAAGAATATTTCTTGTTAGCCACTCTACACTTTTGCCATGTTTTAACAAAATATATTGTGTAACAATAACGTAGGAACAAAATGAAAATTTACCATTTTAAAGTCTAAGTCTGAGATTCAGTCTTGAAACCTTTGTGAATACGGGCCCTGGGACTTTGGGCTACTGGATTTCTAGAGCCCTGGGCATTCTGTATATGAAAACAATGTACCTGATCAGCCAGTTCACTTGGAGTAGTGGGTGTAGCTGTATTAAGCAGAGCCGGATTTCTAGATGCCACCATTGTTACAGCTTGAACTTCAGTGATCAAATAATCTATAATCATAGTACACACACTCATTGTTTTGGTTTTTATCTGGTTTTGGTATCATTTTTTTTTTCAATGATACAAAAAACTAAATAATCCACATGAACTTAAAGAGATGTCATAGGAAGATGTACAAAGTGTCATAGGACCTACAGTCTACAGTAATGCGTTTAGTACATACAGGCAAGCACATACTTAAGGAATTTCACAAAATATTTATCATTAACAAATATATTTTAAAGACTGCAATAAAGTAAGATATGCTTACAGCTTACATGAGGTAAGTAAGGAAACCATGCAATATCTTGTTATAAAAACAAATTCTGTATCGAAATATTCAGGTCTTACTGCTCACAATTACAAGTTGAAAGAAAATGTGCACATATTTACTTTTGCATAAAAATACCTGCCAACATATCATGAGTGATATTGTATTAAAATGTAGATTGTTACCAAATCAATGCATACAAACCTAACAACTGTAATCTTGATTCTTTTGTTGCAAGTCTTTGTGTAATGGGGCCTTCATTAAGTGATGAATATGGACAGCCTGTAATAAAGTCATAACATACAGTGACTTGACATTTGTTGCAAGTCTTTGTGTAATGGGCCCTTCATTAAGTGATGAATATGGACAGCCTGTAATAAAGTCATAACATACAGTGACTTGACATTTGTTGCAAGTCTTTGTGTAATGGGGCCTTCATTAAGTGATGAATATGGACAGCCTGTAATAAAGTCATAACATACAGTAACTTGACATTTGTTGCAAGTCTTTGTGTAATGGGCCCTTCATTAAGTGATGAATATGGGCAGCCTGTAATGAAGTCATAACATACAATGACTTGACATTTGTTGCAAGTCTTTGTGTAATGGGCCCTTCATTAAGTGATGAATAAGGGCAGCCTGTAATAAAGTCATAACATACAGTGACTTGACATTTGGGTTTTCATTTGTAAATAAGAAATTATGTAAAGGCAATTGTTTGGTACAATTGGTACAATAATCTATCAATGAATTGTTAATTCTAAAGCATTTACGAGTGAATTTTGAATATGTATTACATGTTCATAGCATTGCTTACAAATTTTCACTTAAAAGTCAGTTAAATAACATTATACATGTACGTGCATTGTATGTTTGTTTACCAGTACTATCTAGTACTTTGGAAGTCGTTCAACACCTAAACTTAAAATAGAAGAAGCCTTTATTAAATGCCGTATCTTCAGTTCATCAAATCGCTGATATAATTGTTAACCTCTCTTAAGTGGCTCAACATAAGAACCAACCGACTTGTACAATAGTTGTGTTCCCTATTCATCTAAATATGGTAGTTCTATACAGAATGAGTCTGTATATTTGTAGGCCGAGATAATTAGTACACAGAGAACTACCAACTTTCTTTGTGACATATAATTGTCTCATATATAAATTTTATTCTTTGACACAACTAATATCAATGTATAGGACATTATTAAATTTCATGGTTCATACAGAACTTCCCGAAAAAATTCAAGTACTTTTCAAGGACTTTTTAAGTACTTTTTCCCCATTTTCAAGGACTAAAAATTTAGATTTTTGGTATAGAGAAGAAGGGATCCAGTGTATTTTTTAAGTTTAGCGCTCCGAGATGACTATCACTGCAGCACGGATAAAATTACACAGTGTAAGAATTACTTTAAGAGGGCATAAAACTTGTTGCCACCATTCCATACTGTATAACCATACTATTGCCCACTCAGCGGTAGGCCCGGTCGAAAATTGTTGTCATTTTTTTCATCATTGTTGGTATGTTTGTTATTATTTATCCTTTTCTATACGCAGCAGAAGAATTCAAGGGCAATTTACCAAATTTTGTTCGTATTTTTCAAAATTCAATTACTTTTCAAGGAGTTTTTGGCTGTAACAAATTCAACTTTTTTTCCAGGAGTAGGCTTCAAATTCAAGGATTTTTCAAGACTGTGTTAACCTTGTTAATAGAAGATAGACTTCACAATAACCTTCTTACCTGTAGACATGTGAAATCATTTTTACCGAATGAAAAAATAAAATTTGCTTTATAAGAATATTGAGGCATGAGGACATACGACCCTAAGGCAAGTACTACAAAAACTTCATGACGAAGATTAAAATGATAAATGAATACTGAAGAGATGCTTACCATACTCCCTAAGAAAGCCACTAACTTCCATGAGAAAGTTTGAAGCATCATCAGGTCCTACAATGTATCAATGATTACATATCATATAAATGGTAGGTACACAATTTAACACAACATATGAATAAAAATACCAGATAATGTAAGATGAAAATTGTGCTAAACGTTTTTTATTCCAGAACACAGGAGGCAGCATATCTGTCTTGACACAATACAATTAGAATAGTATACATCTATCTAACTTTTTTAAAAACAGGCAAAGGTTCAATAAAATTATTTTATCTATCAAGTTGAATATCTGAACTTGTAACTTTTGAGTTTATTATCAGTTTAATCATAAATCTCACATAATACTAAGCCATCATTCATTTGATAATATGGTTGGTTGACAGTTTATTCTTCAACTCCTAGTCAGAGGTTTGTGTTTTATTTGACCACTTCTACTAAAATGTGAATAAATCAGATTACAGTATCGACAAGGGTCTGAAAAGTTAGGAGGTAAATTACAAGGATTACAGTTATTCACTGTACATGACACTTAATAATTCAATATTACCTGTTATAGGGTTGACTGACTCTTGCAAGAAGCAAAAACTTTGTAAATGAGTTGTGAGCCAGGAAACTATCTTAGTATATTCCATTGATGCAGGCCCGCCTTCCAGAGCACTTTGGAGGACATCTTCTTGTAAAATATCATCAGAATATCTGAAAATATAATCAGCAATAACAAGGCACATGTTCGGCAATTTTTGGGATTGTTAATGGATACCATTCCCCAACAAAAATTAATACATGTTATATGTTTTATTTGCCTATTTCTACTTCAAATTCCCCTCCCAAAATGTTTGTTTGGGTTAATCTACTTTCCTGAAGCATATTAAGACATTTGTACTTCATATTTGTCATAGCTGATTAAAAACACAACAAAAAAGTAATGAAATTAACATCAAAGTTAAGCTAAGTTCCTCTTTTCATCTATCAAGGACACAAAATTCCCCATTGGCAGATATATGGGGCGATTGAGATTTATGCTGTTTTCTACAATTCTATTTCAGTTAATTCAAGCGGAACATACTATTAGTATTATGAGGCAAAAGCAATAATCATATCACAAATGTACTATACTTACAAGTTGCACAAGTACTGTTTAAATATTACATTTATTCTGTTTGTATAACTGTAGACATTGTAACAACATAAAGAGCAAATAAAATATGATTAAACTAAATTAAATATTACATACTTTTTGACCAATTAACTTATGAATCCCAAATTTCTTTGAAACCTTTATTTAAAAATATATACATGTCCAAAGGTTTTATTTATATTTCAGAAAATGCACCTATAATATAACTATTTCACAACTATGATTTCCATACAACCATAATATGAATTAAGAGGGTTTTGACATTTAGGGATATTTTGATGCACACAAAAATAGAACATTTTCATACATCTGCAAGCAGTGAATATATTTCTTCCCTTTTCTTGCACCTTATGCCAACAATGAACATTGTGGAATTTCCATAAAATTCATAATTTTGAGGCCTATCTATGTCCCTAGCCTCTTCAATCTAAAGCTTTTTATTTAGTGCTGAACATCCCGACATTTTGTCAAGTTGTATTTCTTCATTAGTCAAGTCATATTCCAATTTAAAGTTAATTCTTGTTATGCATTGTCTATGATTTTTTTATTGATGGAATATCACTGATAAAGTGATATGTATACCTGGATACAAAAATCCTAAAATTAATGTTAGACAGATAGATAGATTTATTTCAACATAAAATGTAAAATTTACATGGCAATATAAAATGAAGACATATAATGTTGAATGATGAAATGTAATAGATATTGTACCCAAAATGTTGAAATCTAAAAAAATCATTTTTTATCAAATAATGCCATTAACTCTCATAAAAATACATATGAGTGCCGCTGTAAGATTTCCAACCTCTTCTTTAAGTGACAACATTTCCAGAAAACGTCACATGTGATGTCACCATGTACTGACAGTAAGCAATATTTGCCCCATATGGCAAAATGAAAACGAAGTGACCATATGATATGGAGTAAGTATTGTTTCCTGCTTACAAATAGTGAAATCCAATCTTGAAATGATGTCACATAAATGGAAGTGGTTGTAAATCCCATAGCAATGTTCAGATACTATAATGTCAAACAAATCAACAAACATTATAAAGTGTTTAACAAGTGCTTCCAAACAAGTTTACTCATATCAATAATTTCGTGAAATGTTTCTGGAACTGACAAATTATTTAATGCATACCAATTTCATGCATTCATGCCCACTCATTTTCAGTTAGCTGTATGTGTATAAACCCAATTCGATAAGGCTTTCATTATCGATGTATCCATTATATTAGGTATACCGTATAGGCTGGGAAAGTTGTTTAAATCATATTTTCAATTATGAACGGATGAGTAGGTTGTATACAACACCCCTATAATCTATATTAAGGTAAACTCGACAATGAAAGAAATAGCGAATTTGAGTTATACCCCTAGTCCAAAATATTAGACGTTTACATGGCCATTTAACCATAAATATTCGTTATTAATTTAAGTAGTTATTTTACATTTTACTATCACTTTGTCTTAGCACATAACCTGAAAATGTCAAAATATGAAATAAGTTATGTAGGGTCTTATTTAAAGAACTATTGTACCACAGACTGCAAAATGGGGGTATACTTTGAAACTCAGGGGTACACTGAAAGGCTTATAACTATCTTAAGCATTACATATTTATAATGATGTGTTTTACATGTAATTATGTTGTTATAAAATGTAAACTGAGTTAACTTCATTTCCCCCATTTGTTGAACATAAATGTCCATTTGTCACCAGACTACTGTTGTCTCTTAAAAAGTCTTACAATGGTTTTTAGACAATAAATACATGAATAACCCCATTCTAAATTCTCAAAAAATGTTCCATCAGACTCTTTAAACACAAAAAAATAATTATTATTATTACCCGTGGACGTCCGTTACATAATTTATTATTCTTCTAATATATAAACTATATTGTTTTTAATTTTAGAGTTATGTTTCCTTGCCTGCGTTAAGGCAAACACAGGAGAAGACAAAATGACAAATGCAACGGTGTGATTTGACCAACATGTCTTTGAGTTGTCTCTGGTACGAGATTGGCAACTCCACCTGGAGGGTACGAAAATAACTTGGGACGAATTATAATATATTGACATAAAACGAAAATAGGTACAAGACAATGATAAAACATTTCGGCATGCTCGAAATGACATATACCCAATATCTTCTAAGGAGTCTAAAATGTCGTTTTCCATTTGTTTTATTCGATTTCAGAGTGTATACGACACGACTTGCAACACACCGGCTAGAAACTTATATCCAAATGATCGAGTCGATAATATCCCAAATGGCTGAGACCGGAACGCCTATTTTTAAGCTCCTCCCTCTATGTGCCTCGATCAGATAGCTAGGTGTGTATCACCTGAATTTGCTATTTTCATGCAACGGCAACTTTCGAAAACTGCGAAGAAGTTGAGAACTTCACAGCTGAGTTCTCTGATAGAACTTGATTAAGTTTAGTCATACGAAATAGTGTGTACCAGATGGTTGTGTTAATATAAATTTATCAAGTTTATGCAGCGTAATCTGCTGAAATTACACATTGATTGTTGATTACTTTATTTCCTCCAAGTGTCGGAGAGCATAACTACAGAACAAATTAATATACATATTACATGTGCATGTTCAAAAGTGATACAAATGTACATACATCTATAAAACTGTTGAGGGAAGTCAGGTTATATTCCACCATCATTAGAGGCGAACCTAATCACGAAACGAAAATGCTAGATTACCATAGATGGACAGACATTCTTAAATTATAGTTACAACACACACAGCACACACATGTACATATACACACATATATAAATGCTTATACATAAACACATGTATGAGTTGAGTTGAATTGAATTGAACATACACATACACACATGCACTAACAAATACACACACTCATATCATACGCAACACATACATACGTACACATGTATACATATACACATACATACATAAACATATACATACATATACGTACATCTAGACATACATATTCACATACATACGTCATCTAAAGTAGCTAATTAAGCATATAATCGTAATGATCTTCAGGTACAAATACGAAACATATTGCGGAGTGCCTGCAAAATAATATATAAAAATACATAATACTGATACACAGATACTGATTAGAGTGTATTAGTTTCTTTGAAAAAGTTGACTCCAGCAATGATGGCGAACCAAGTTTTAAAACGACAGTGCTATGTTACCATAGATGAACATACTGTCTGAATATAGTTACAATATGTTACACACCAATAAGATAATCTGTTTAAACTAAGTTAGACCATCAGTACACAAGTTTAACCAATGAGGTTGATAACGAGAAGAATCTCAATACGTCCCCTTCAACTTCAGTTGCTAAATTTAGCAGATAGTCACATTGCTCTATAGGGGACAGAGCCGCGAACGAGTTGAACTCAGAATGACCATGTGTACCAGTGAGAGTTTCCCACACTAGATCACGATTGGAATTATTAACACGACAGAAGCATATCAAATGTACAACAATATTATCTGTTACATCATTACATTTTTTACCAATACAGGTAAAGTTGTTAGAGATAAAACGTGCAACCATTGACATTAATTTAAAGCACAGGGCGGAGGTCCGAGGATTATGCCTTGACAGTGACCACAGCTTACAAGGTTTGTCATCCTTCAGTATATTCGATAAGATCGGTGACCGACACACTACATGTTCGAATGTTATAGTTCTCTCACTTTGGATGACTCTGTTATTGATGATGTTCTTCCATGTTGAATTAGACGGGAAGTGTCCGTTCATCAGGTAAGCATGCAGAATATCAATTAGACGATACTTTTGTAGAATTCTGTAAATATCTGGAATAAATCCATTATGCTGATTGTCATAATTGATGTAATGTGTAAGTCTATTATTGAAGACGTATTTTTTGCATTGAAGCTGTTTGACAGTCTACATAATTGTCCGAGAAACTGCAGTTTTTTATGTTCAATGACGGTTTCCATTGAGACAACATCTAAAGCACACAATGAGAAATCGGTTGATGTTCCTGTATAGAATGATTGCATTCTTTTAACACAAAAACGGTGAGACCGTTCAAGTTTCAGTAAGTCAGTCGAAGTGATCGTTGTCCATAACTCGCAGCCGTATAAAGCTTTTGGTAACACCACGGCGGTGTATATAGTTCTTGAAGTCACATACATGATAACCCATCTTGAAAGCCACCTTGCTGTTTGTTAATGCATGAATTAATTTGGTTTTTACATCGTTTCAGTAAAACAGCTTCATATATTTTTAGGAATACGGAGGTTAAGGTAATAGCACGGTAATTGTCTGGATAATCCTTTCTTTTGTTTCTACCTTTGTGTAATGTTATTATAACGCCTTGCTTTAATGCACTAGGAATAGATCCCGTCCTTAACATATAAGTGAATAGGTTTGCCAAAACAGGGGACAGAGAATCTTTGGCATTGATAAGATGTTCGTACTCAATTTTATCGTACCCACTTGATTTCCTTCTCGGACAATTTTCAATTATACTTTTCACTGTTTTAGGTAATATAGTCACCGTGGGATCTGGTTGTAGTTGACTCAACATATTTTGCATTCTAAAATTCACAGTCTCCTCCCAATTCCCATCATATGTGCAATCATCATTCGGAGAATACAAGTTTTGAAAGTAATTACACCATCCTTGAGTTATTCCCATCCGATCCCGTACAACAGCACCAGTAAATTTAATCCCATCACTTTGTTTATTTTGCTTCCCTTTCCTTCGAGAATTAATTATTTGCCAGAATTTCCGGGAATCAATTTCGGCTGATCGATCAATTTCAGAATTGATTTTTCTAAGATAGTCATTCACACACAGTCAATGTAGACGCCTGAACTCACATTTTGCTTGTTTGTACGACTGATACACTGGATGCTGATTTCCTCGAGGTCTACCATGCATACACCATGTATTCCTGAATATTTTCATATTATTATGAGCAGCTGATAGGTCACTATTCCAATATGGTTTTAAATAGTCTAGATATCTCTTCCTGGGCAAAGATGCATTTGCACATGATGTAATCTTTTCAACTAACAGATTATAAGAATTGACAATGGCAGATGAGTCTAATTCACACTGTGATAATTCAGCTAGCTTTCCGTCAGACATTAACTTATAATAATTGTACTCTTCAATTTGCTCATTGGTACACTTACCCCGTTTACATATACTATATCATTATCAGATCTATCAACGACACTAACAGGTAGATTTAAGGTACATAATACAGGTCTATGACACAAGAAACATTCAAACAATCATCATCAAGAATCTCACTGTAAAGTACACAATCAGACAATTCACACGGGATACAAATAAAATCTATCAACGTGCTACATTTACCATCATATGAAACATATGATTTCTGTGCACCTACACAATTAGGTGTAACATTTACAGGAAAAATATTGTTTAAATCTGTATTTCGATATCTTCCTTCTTCAATATATAGTTCGTGATAATTAACTGAAAAAAAGATCGCCCAGTAAAGTATAGAGACAGGCAAATATACTGACTTACAAACATACCGATGTACTGCTGTAGAGTAGGACTACATGTATATATCTAGCCGAACCTTTAAACATATTATCATATGCACAATTAGTCCAAATACATTCGATCGTACCTCTTCAATTAGCAAGTCGAAAAAATGGAGTGAGAATTTTAGCAAGGATAGCAATGTCTTCACTGTTATTAAAATCCAATTAGTTGATATCTGTTTCCACCTAGTGTTTATATCACTCTTACGTCATCTGTATGTTTAAAACGCGCGAAAATTTAAACCGACGCGATATGGCCGATGCCGATGCACAGCTCAACGGTAAGTTATTGATATTAAAACGTACATCTTGTATCTGTCATTACCGAATGCGTCAGCTGGTCTATCTATATTTTACTTACAATATTTAAAACAAATTGATTGCATTTGATTAGTGTTCAACTCTATTATAACACCAAGTAAAGATTGGCCATCGTAAACCAAAATGGCTTCTGAGCAAAACATTCACCAAATGTCATTACCGAAATAGTCATTAGCCTACCGAAACGTTTACAAAGCCTTTTTAACGAAGTGTTCTGCGTAATATACACTCACTTTGTAGAATTTTTATTTTTCATTTTTAATGGCTTAATATGTAGTGCGCACGACCGCGCAATTTATTTCTTAGGTTCGCATACCATAAAAATACAATTTTACACAATAATACAAGTTTACATGATTGTTAACATGCAGCGTGTTTGACTTATACATACTAGCTTCTACAAATATGTAATTTAAGCATTAAAGTAAACAGCATCATATTTGTAATGATTAAAATACTTTGTTGTAGGTTTAAAGAAGCAAGTCAACATTTTACACCTCAACATTGGAAAAACCGAAAATATTTTGTATCATTTGTTGGAAACAAAACGAAACAGACAATTACTACTGTATTTATTATATATTTGTGATTTACGTGACTCCATTTCATGCCTTAAGGATAAACGAAGGTTATATTTACCCCAGATACAATATGGGTATGACAAGTTGGGAAAGGTCTGCACTGTGGTGGAAGAGACAGAGGAAAACCCGGACTTACACCAACAATATAAAGAAAAAGAACGATAGGGGCCTACTTGTAAAGATAAGACAATGGCCAACTAAAATCTGTAACAGAAATGAGTCCACAGGGAAAAGGGAAAACTAGACGCAATTGGAAAAAAACAAACCAACAACACAAACGCCTAAGGGACAAAGATATATTAGGGCATATTGAAAACACACTAATTCCGCCTCAAAGTCCTGAGCCATCCCCTCATGCAAACCAACCTGCAGTACTGATCAAACAAGAACGAGGTAGAAAGATAACTACGCGCGATACGGCTAAAACACATAGGGATATTTCAAGATTGAAAGTTGATTTAGACAACGAAAGTCGACTAAAAGAAAAATAGTGTTAACGAGCGTACCGCTTGAAACAACCAAATAAGACAGAACTTGACAGAAATATGAGGAAAGCAAAAGAAGGTAAAGAGTTAAAAAAGAGTTTAACTCTGCATCTGATTACGGTAAGAAACATAAGAGAATCCTACATGGAGGCCAAAACCAAGCAGGAGTAAAAGGCATATATTTATATAAGGAGAGTCGCTCTGAAAAATTCTGAATAAAACTCGCTCCTGACAGTATAGCAAAACCTAAGTAACGACCATCTCTGTTGAAGATAATGATTGTTAATTTCTAGGAAAGAGATGATACTTCGCGAATTAAAACGGGTAAAAAAATCGACAATCAGTCGATCTGGTGACAAAGACAGATAAGACTATTAAATGATTCTTTAAACAATATTTATACTAAGTTTTTATCAGAGCACGGAAGCAAGCTTTCATATAGTTCGTTCTGTCAAATGAAACCATTCTGGCTGTTGAAGGCAACAGAGAAAGACCGACAAACGTGTCTTTGCAAAATACACGAAAACAAACAATATAAGATAAATAGGCTCTACTCGGAAAAGTGTATTAAGACTCAGTCTATTGAAGAACTGATTTCAGAAACAGTTTGTAAGAAAGAAAGCACAGAATGTATGTATATGAAGTGTCAGGTTTGCAAAGAAAGGTCAGTTACAACAAATTGTGTCGATGGACGGCAGGTTATAATATTATAAATTACTTATCAACAAAAACAACACGAAGTACCAAGTACATTATCATATTTAATGATTTGTTTCAACTTTGAAGCATGGTTATTGTCTATCCGACACGTTGTTTTCGGCTAAATTGATCAATGTCATTATCTTTTACGTCATTGCTGGGAATATTTGAAATTTTCAGAATTGAAATTGTTTATTTTATCAAACATACCCGCCTGAGGACGCTAAACATATATCTATACTGGCATGGCCTAAACTTATATCATCAATGCATTCAATAGGCATTTCGTTGATATTACAAATATTATTTAAAAAAAATCTAATCTGAAATAAATACTTGATGTCCCTTCATGCTATCATATCTTTGGCTTATAACGAATATTGAAGTAAAGATAACTATCTTACAAATAGTGATAACATCGGCCAAGAGATTTTGAAACATTGTGGGAATGTTCCTTAAGTGACATCAATCATAAATTGCTATATACATTGTACATTGTATGTATACTACATTTTTGTAGTATTTTCCCTCATAAACTTAAAGAAGCACGTGTTTTGCGCATTTTAAATTGGAAAAATAGGGAACTGACTAAAAATTATTGGCAATTCAATTATACTCTCAATTTCAAAATATAGCCACTTACCTTCAGTTGTTTTTTTTTCGAAATACTGGGATAATACACATAAGGCAATGTGGGTTCAGTGCAGTGTTGATTACGTTAATTGATTCTTGGATCAGAGATATTGATAGTAGTAAAATGATTGGAACAATTTTCATAGATTTTAGGAAAGCTTTTGATCTTGTCGACCATGACATATTACTTTACAATTTTGACATATTTATAATCAAGTAACATGTTCCTCAATGATCTATTCTTTAACCATTACTGTATTTTGAACAATATCAATGATATATGAATGTTACGTCATGACCTTAATGCAGATGTATGTACATACTGCACTACACTGTATAAATCGGATTATCATTTATCCGGTGGTGAGATAGTACACGACAGACCAGTGGTGAGATAGTACACGAAAGACCAGTGGTGAGATAGTACACGACAGACCATTGGTGAGATAGTACACGAAAGACCAGTGGTGAGATAGTACACGAAAGACCAGTGGTGAGATAGTACACGAAAGACCAGTGGTGAGATAGTACACGAAAGACCAGTGGTGAGATAGTACACGACTGACCAGTGGTGAGATAGTACACGAAAGACCAGTGATGAGATAGTACACGACATACCAGTGGTGAGATAGTACACGAAAGACCAGTGGTGAGATAGTACACGAAAGACCAGTGGTGAGATAGTACACGAAAGACCAGTGGTGAGATAGTACACGAAAGACCAGTGGTGAGATAGTACACGAAAGACCAGTGGTGAGATAGTACACGAAAGACCAGTGGTGAGATAGTACACGACAGACCAGTGGTGAGATAGTACACGAAAGACCAGTGGTGAGATAGTACACGAAAGACCAGCGGTGAGATAGTACACGAAAGACCAGTGGTGAGATAGTACACGACAGACACGTTATCTGAGATAACTGCTATTTTTTACACATTGTTACTTAGGTTGTCTATGCAGGTGCAAAATACACAACAGGGTTCAGTTATAAAATAACTGAAAAACACGGTAAAACACGTCCAACTTTCTGGCTCATCGCAAGATTCCCCAGATCTGATCGATATGGGCTCTATGCTATAACCGATTATATATACGGTACTTTAACGTCTCATGATCATTATCGTTCGCGACTTGATTAGACACTCCGCTGTGTTTAGCCAGCATAATGAAATTGCCCCGGGCTGTACTAATTTATCAGAATGTATTATACATTCATGATACATTTAATCTATTCATAAACGACTTGACTCTCTACCTTAAATCATTTAATATTGGTGTCGCAATTAGTGAGGAGAAAATTTGTATTATGCTATATGCAGATGACATTGTACTACTAGCTGAATCTGCTGATGATCTACAACTATTGTTGAATGCTTTAAATGACTGGTGTTTTTTGAATGATATGCATGTAAATGCAACTAAAAGTAACGTTGTGCACTTCATGCCTAAATCAGAATTGTGTTCACAGTTTAAATACATGTATGGATTGAATCAAATCAATATTGTTGATCGATATATTTACTTAGGTGTTGTTTTACATGAAAATCTTGATTATAGTAACACTGTCAAATATGCAGCTCAGAGTGCCAGTCGTGCATTGGGCTTGCTTATAGCAAAATGCAAATCCATGTTGTAGTATTTGCGTTTATTTATCGTCGCCACCGGCTTCCCACATGGGCGACGCCTCCGAAAGATTGTTAGTCATTTTAGATTTTTGGATGATAGTGCATGATACAGGAGATGCCTCAGTTCCAGAAGCACCCCTGGTTCTTTTACGTGCTCGATGTATTTAGCATCATACACGGGACCTCGGTTTTTCAAAGTCTCGTCCGAAAGACTGGTAGTATTGTCAGTGATGGAGCGGGGAATCGAACCTGCGATCGCTGGATTACAAGTCCAGCGCGTTACCACTGGACTACGGATCCGCTACAAGCAAATCCATGGGCGGTATGCCATATGATGTGTATACGAAATTGTACGATTCTATCGTTGGCTTGTTATCAGTGCTCCTTTGTGGGTTTACCATTCGTACTCGCGTATCGAAGCCGTTCATAACAGAGCATTCAGATTTTTTTCTCGGAGTTGATAAATACTCACCAAATGATGATATAGCGGGAGATATGGGTTGGAAACCCCCATTAGTAAGGCAGTGGAAAGCTGTCTCATTATATTGGACAAAGCTATCATGTATGAATAATGCAAGGTTCAATAGGCGAGTGGCAATCTGGGCTAACCGTTCATGTAGAAATTGTTTTTTTAATGTGAAGAGTTACTATGATGATAACGGTTTTACTATGTATACTAATTTTATTAATCATATTTCGTTCTTTCGCTAATGACGTTGCAGTGAAAGCGCTTTATAATTTTATTAACGGGTGGTTAACCAGGATAAACAAAGTCGTCGGCCCCTCTGGTCGCGGCCGAAATAAATTGAGAATATAAAACAGAATATTTATTTCGACGTGTACATAGTCATCATTTACATATAAATACACAAAATAAACATACATATATTGTAATTATGTATAAGCATATACTATAAATCCAAATATATCAAAATTACATAATATACACAATACAAACACATATATACCATTTACATTCAAAGTTTCTTATGAATACACATATAAATCAAAGGTCAAAGGTGATCAACACAAAATATTTTTTAAGATTATGTTAAGTATAAAATTATGATTAGAATTCTCTGCATAAATAGGAACTAAGCAACATTATTTACTAAACTGTTTCTCAACATCAATGCTTTTTTACAATAAATTGTAACGGATGTAGAATGTTTTTATCCTGGCTTTTCATTAGTTGAATAAATTTAAACATGCTTGGTCTAAAATAAAAAATATTGATCAAGGTATTGTTTCCTTAAATTATTATACAACGGACAGCTGATTATAAAATGATATTCATCTTCTATATCTCTAGTATCACAAAAAATACATAGTCTTCCTGTTTGTATTTTAAAGCTATGTTCTTATTCTTGTGATAAAAAATCGTAAATTGATAGGTATAATATCGAGGTATTGTTCATAATTAAAATCTGATTTACAGTTATTGTTCAATATCATAACTGGACTTGTATTTTTTCTAACATGCCAGCCCTGAACAAAACAGTCAATTTACCTGTGTTTAAAAACATGTATAAAACAATTACCGTTAAACGTATCAGGTCGTTGCCATACATCGGCAAACCATATTCACACAATAACCTTTTTACACTATACACCCAGTTGACTTTATTGTTTTCACAGTCATTTAATGATTGCAAGTATACATGTTTGATTATAGACTTATCATAATAACTCTTCAACTTACTTAGTTTATTGTCGTAAACAGTACAGTTTCTTGACATACAAACTTACATTACAATATAATTTTAAACAAAGTCATACGTTACATGACACGTATTTTAGTTATTTATAAGAAAAGAAAAAAAACTAACATTTTTCTAGACATCTAATGTCGAATATACATATACATAGGTAACACCAAATAAATAATACATAATATGGTTCCAACTACGACCAAGTAATGACAATAGCTCCTCAAAAATTTTGGTATGGGAGGCTTAATGTGACCAATAACTAGTCTAAACAATGGTGTTGACAAAATAATTTCTTATGACAAATGCTTGGGAAATAAATTTACCAATGTTTATCAATATGTGTTTGTTATCAGATTTCATCATTTTTAAAAATTTGAATACACTTGGGTGTCTGACATAATATGGTTTAATGAACTCATTTCTGAGACCATTGTAAAAGGGACATATGATAAGAAAATGATACTCATCTTCTATATCATTTGAATGACATAAAGTACAATAACGTTCTGATCGTTCTTCTCTATGACGGCCATATCGGCCTGCTTCAATACGTAGTCTGTGGGAAGACAGTCTTAACCTTGACACAGCTATTCTTAACTTTTTTGGTAGATTTTCTAGATAATATTCGATTGACAAAGTTTCTTTAAGATATTTATATGTACACAATGTGTTGCTATTACAAACATTTTCGTACCAGGTCTGTTTAAAAACATCTAAAACTCTATTTCTAAAGATATGGTGGAAAGTTTTCATGTTTACACGTTCTGGATTCCTCCATACCTCAGAGAAACCAAATGTGTCTAAAAGTATCTTAACCTTATTTGCCCAATTATTACGAGATTCAAGGTTTTCTAACATTGTATTATTCATAGTTTTAATAACAATATTTTCTGAATTTTGAATTTTATACCAATATTTGATAATTCTTGCATATCTGTTTATATATAATGGGTATCTACCTAATTCCCCGTAGATAGCCATGTTACAGGTAGTAGTTTTGACGCCAAGGACATATTTGCAAAATTTAAGATGGATGCGTTCGATTTCTTTAGATTTGCCGAATCTCCAGATTTCGGAGCCATAATTTAAAGTAGCACTAACAAAAGCATCAAACAGTTGACACAATACACTCGGTTTAAAGTTATAGTGTTTTGTATTGGCAATTAAAACGTTGAGAACTTTAAGGCCTTTTCCAGATAGTGATTCCTGGTTTAGAACAAAAGAACCTGTATAGTTAAACACTGTTCCAAGATAGTTAAAATCATTAACAATTTCTATCTGCTTGTTATCATACCGCCATTTCTCATTTTCTTTCAGTTTACCCCTTCTCCTAAAACCCACTATCTTTGTTTTATCAGTATTTACTTCTAGGCCCCATTTTTTACAGTAAACATGTAGTAAGTTCGAAGTGTTTTGTAGTTCATCAATCGTTTTACCAAATAAAACCATGCCATCAGCAAATAACATCAGTATAAAAGTAATGTCATCCATAGAGAGCCCACAAAAGGGACTATCTTTTAAAAATAACTCAAGGTCATCGATAAAAAGAGCGAACAAAATTGGGGACATTATTTCCCCTTGTTTGAGGCCAATAACACAGTCAAAATAATCTGATAAAGAGTTACAATTTCGTACACACGATTTTACATTACAATACATTGCTTTAACAATTCTGAGTAGTTTCCCATCTAACCCTGATCTATATAACTTCAACCACAGACTGTTCAAATATACGCTGTCGAATGCCCTTTTCATATCAATGAAGGTACAATACAGCCTTTTCTTTTCATTTAGAAGTTTTTGTACAACTGCATTTATTACAAATATTGCGTCTGTGGTAGACCGACCTATACGAAATCCAAATTGCGCATCGCTCAGTATATCATTTTTTTCAACCCAATTGTTAACACGTTTATTTAATATTCCGGTAAAAATCTTTGAGAAACAGCTCACCAAAGTAATTCCTCTGTAATTACTTGGGTCGCTGGGATCTTTCTTTTTGTACACGGGTACAATAATGCCTTTTGACCATTCAGATGGAAAATACCCAGAGTCAAATATAGCATTAAATAAATCTACCAGATGAGATGCCAGTATATCTACCGATTCAATGAAATATTCATTTAACAATTCATCATTTCCGAATGCTTTCCCCCTTTGAAGCGATTTAACAACCTTTGAAATTTCTTCGACAGTAATTGGCATATCAAGCTCTTTAAATCTACAGTTCGTGTCACCGAAATCATAATTATTACAGAAATCCTCTGAGTCATCATTTACGGTTACATTCATGTCGTTTTGTAAAGATGAGAAATATTTATAAAAATCATCTATAGAAATATTTCTACTTGAGCTGTTTTTACGTTTGCTAAATATTTCCAGAAGTCTTTAGGCTTTGAATGTCTATGTTTCTCAATTTCTTTTATTTTCTTATTTTCATACTGTTTACGTTTTCGCTTCACAAGACGCTTGTAAGCTAATTTATGTGTCATCAAATTTGACCTGTTTGAATCGTTTTTATCACAGTTATATACATGCAAAGCGTTTTTATACAATGTTTTGGCCTCACGACACTCAATATCGAACCAGTCTGACTTTTTACCAACACTACGTGCTGGGCGATTTACGTTACCTGGTTTAACTTGCTTATGAAATAGCGGTTGCAACCTCCTTTATAACCCTTGTAAAATCGCTAACAGTGCAGTCAATATTTTCAGAATTATGCATATTAATATGTCCAACAATATGGTTGAACTCTGGCAATTTACTAATCAGCCCACGCCGAAACTCATTTTTCAATAGTTCACTCCATTTAATTTTAGTGCAATGCGTGGGTGTGTCCACATTTTGTCCTATACAAGTGGTTTTAATAACAAATGACAGTGAGCAGTGATCCGACCATTCACATAACTCGTCCACGTGAAACTTATCAATACTATAAAAATCCTGATAATTTAACAGCAAGTAATCTATCGCACTTGATCCCATGTGACTCATTAATGTAACCGCCCCCGTCCCTTGACCTAGTCTACCGTTAGCTATACGCACATGCATTGATTTGCATAGATCAATCAGTTTTGAGCCATGCGAGTTACTCACATAATCATCCGTATTTCTCTCGTAGTAAATGTCAGGAACATAATCTTCATGGTCTAAAAAATCAACAAAACTGTCACAAACTATGAAATCTCGCTTATTGCCCACTCTTGCATTCCAGTCTCCTGCCAGCAATACTTTCCCTTGAGACTGAAAATGGTCTATATCCTGCTGTACTATGTCAAACAGATTAACATTTAAAACAGTGTAGACAGGTGAATTTTCCGGCCAAATATATACTCCTGCCAAAAATATATCGGTGTCAAGATTAAAGTATGATTTCTTTAGCTTAAGCCATAGGATAGTATCATGTCTATTTGAAACAATATCTACACCTTTACATATCGAATCTTTTATATACAACACTACACCACCGCTGCAGCGTTTTGCATGTCTATTTCGAAATTTTCTGAAAAAATTAAGCATTTATATCCGTCTACTTCAAAGTTCGATTGAGAATTACCCCAAGTTTCATACAAGAAAATAATATCACATTTACACAGTTTGTCTACAAAATCTTGGTCAGTCAATTTATCTCTCGTGAGACCATTAACGTTCCACGAGAGTATATTCAGTCCAGCCTCCCGCGTTCCTATGAGTGGGGTTCCGCCTGTTTGTTACATGTCGCTCTACTCACTTCCGGTTGCTCCTCCATCGGACTTCCGGTGTCTTCGTTGTCATCGTCAAATATCCAGTGACCCTCAGTCACCGGGTTGTTATCGATAAATGAAGTGTCATAACTTATCCAAGCCCTGTGTCCCTTAGCTATAGCCTTTCGTACCTTTGGCATAAGACGCCTTCTTCGATCCGCCACTTCCTTAGGGAATTGTTCATTAACAAAGAACGGCAAACCTTTGAGAGCGTCACGTGCTCTCCGTACCATTTCCCGATCCTTGAAGTACGTAAACTTGGCAACAATGTTCCTTCTCCCATTCGTGTTAGGTCCCCCTGTTCTATGCACCCTCTCGAATCTGATACTCTCCACCGTATTTTTCGCTATATTCATTTCAGTCTCAATGAACCCTCGTAGTATTGACTCAGTTTTTGCAGGCTTCTCATTTTGATGTTCAAAAATGTTACTAAACACTAAATTGTTCCTCATTGACTGTGATGTGATATAGTTAATCGATTCCTGGACCTTTTCGTTTTGCTTCTGTAGCTGATCAATGTACTACTTAGCAGTGCTTAGTTCAATTTCTAGGGTTTCTAGGTGATCACTTGCACTATTTACTTTCTCTGAATTCGTATTCATATAACATAACATAACATATAGTTTATTGGCATAAAATATTACATAAATATAGCCAAACAAACAAATAAACAAATGTACATGTATAAGTGGTGAAAAAAGTTTTTGTTCAAGAACAAGATTTCATATTTGGAAGAAAGTACATGCATTAACAGTATTTTCAACGTATTTATAGTTCTAATTTCTATTACTTCTAAGATACCTATTAATTTGATTGATTTTGTGGACATAATAATTTCATTTTTTTGATAGTTGGCCAATTACGATAATATGGTAGGAAGAATTTTAATTGTCTATATTTAGGACATACTAACAAAAAATGATACTGATTTTCTATAACTTGCATATTACATTGTGGGCAGATACGATGTTGTCTTTCTAAATTATTATATCTGCCAGTCCCTATTGTTAGGTTATTAGTATAGTCGAAATTTTGAAAGGACAATTAGATATTTCTGATCAATACATGCATTAATATTAAGATATTTTTCCATAACAAAATCATGTTTAAATAAACAATATTCAGATAATCTGCTCGAGTTATTTATATTAGTATACCAAGTTTGTTTAAAAACATCCAATATTCTTTGTTTAATAGTCTTATAGTTACAAAAATGTAATAATATTTGGATTTTGTGATAACCAGACATTTACTAGACCGTTTACATCTAATAATAATTTTATATGATAAGCCCAATTTAACCCACTGTATGACAGTCAGTAGAAAACATTTGATAATACGTACGTATCTAGTAATGAACAAAGGATAACGACCTAACTCACCATACATACATGTAGAGCACGTGCTTTTTCGGACGTTCAAGATTTGCTGACACAATTTTAAGTGTTTACAGTGAGTTTAAAACCGTTTACGAAGTTGATATGTATTTTAAACTGATATTACCACCCAGACATCGTTCTGCCATTTGCACATTTCGATTGGGAGTTGCCCCAATTAGGATTGAAACTGGCCGATACGAAGGTTTACCAGAGGAGTCTAGGACCTGTTATTTTGCATTGTCGGTATAGATGAGCGCCGCGTACCTCTTCTTTAAGTAACGTCATTTCCAGAAAAGGTTACATATGACGTCACCATGTACTGACGTTAAGCAATATGAAAACGAAGTGACCATATGGAGTTAATATTGTTTCGTGCTTGCAAATAGTGACATCACATGTTGCATTTTCTTGAAATGACGTCACTTACAGAAGAGGTTGTAAGTCCCATAGCAACGCACAGATGCAATTTGTTTTTAGGCTAATTAAATCCCTTTAAGGCAATAATACAATATGTCATCGTACCTTCCTGACTGAACAATGTTTAATATAATTACAAAACATCAAATAGCAGGGAAGGTTTTTGGACGATCGTTTTCTTAATACTTATCAAAGCCCCAACATATTAGTCATTTTAACAGACATGGCAACATTCTGTTTGACATTCTGCTTTTATATACCGTTCTTAAAATAGGCAAGCCAATCACAGCATTGTTTGAATTGTGTTTAACGAAGTTTGCACTTATCGCTCGTTATCTTTTATTCAGTCATCTTGTCATAAAGTTGTATTGTATCAACAGGGACTGGACTATTCAATGCATATCTCTGATATGGGATTCATTAAACCAGTACGGGTTGGGCTTGAAAAGAGATTTTTAATAAATATATCACAATGACATGAGTCTGCTTTGCGTTACATTAGTATATATAATGTCCTGTACTATGTTAATTTTAAAGCCAAAGTCTGTTGTTGTTACTGGTGCTGTAGATGATGAGTGCGATACTACTATAAGTGATGAAGTTGACATTTTTTTGATAAATATGTTGTTTTGTTTATGATTATGATAAATATAACGACGATATTATGAAGAGTCAACAGTGTTTAATCAGATGAAGTGGTGAGTATAAGATTCAATGAGATACTACGAGTATGAAGTCACAACAGTGTAGAAGCTGATGAAGTGACGAACAATGAAGATGCTGACGCTCCCTTGCACTTAATTTGCTTATAATTCCAATATATGATCTATAACCTATACTTAACGAGTAAAAGGAAAATGCATATCATTATATCGAGTGGTTAACGCCTGAATCTACCATCTCTGTAATAAATTTATATGGAGATAGCTGGTAATGGCACCAACACCTCGATATTATCGTAGAATAATGCTATCGTGCTGGAGAATATATTTTGCATTCGATATTTAGGATGATTATCATCTAATGCAAGTATGTGACACCTTACATATGTATATATAAATTGCAACTCAGCTTGCAATAAATTTGAATCTATGGATTTGAAGAAAATATTCAAGTATCCAGTATACGCATAGCATGGTTGAGTGTTTTTAAAAATAGACAATTATTTGTCGGAAAAGGCGATGCATCTATACATTGATGATTATGAATAATTCATAAGTGTCGCTATCATAAAGTTAACATATTCATTATATCAAACTTTTATAAACTCTACATGCACTTCCGAAGTGATACGGTATATTAGTTTATGCAACGGGTCATTAGACTGTTAATGTAGCGTATATTTATCAATGAATATTTTAGAAACAATTCCCGTAAGTTCAAATACGGTGCTAATCTAATCAGTCCTTGATGCACGTTGTATCGTGCTTATGTCACGTTTACAACTAAGTTTTGTAAGCAGCTTATATAAAACGATGACAAATTATTATGCCAAATTTTGGTAAAATAATTTTGTATTTAATTCTTTGGTTTTTTTTTAGTGAATGCAAATGTTAGCAATGTGTCACGTTCCCATTTAAACATTTGTGCTTTAATATATACTATCACAAGGACATCAATGTTATTTAACACCCATTCATTATTCAGTACAATGCACGAATATTACGTTGAATAGACTTTTTATGTAAACAGTTTTTTTTCAAATACGCGGAATTATGTTTCATTGTAATCTAGTCCCTGGACTTATTTGTGTGAATTTTTTGTCCAGAGCATATTTTGCGGTTGGTCGTGAAATGAGTAAGCACAGTTTCTGCATATATGTCAATGTATTTGCTGCTCAAAGACTCAAAGAAATTCAAGGTCAAAATTTCCATCGGACTGTTGACCAAGTTCGCCAAAAGTCAAGGTCATTACATGTTGAAAATGAAACAAAAATGTTGAGAATATGTTTTAATCTTGTTAAAACATCAGTAGACTAAGTGTTTGGTAGGTTAGGCTACCAGTAAGTGGCTTGTCTTTATTTGTGTTCCTTGCAGTTTATAACAAAACGTAATTGATGGTCCTAATTGGAATAACGGTATAATTAAAAGGAATTACTTAGCACCACCTCTATCTATATAATATATGCATATAATATACGAGTATAGCCAATGAATGCATCTTCTGCATTTGTTTATGCACACATTCTATAAGTACACATGCAGGTGTTTGCAGCTCATTGGCTAAAGTGATATCAAGGTTACCAGCCAAGAGCATGGATCAAAGTCATTTGAGGTCAAACCAATTTTATTTTATTACAAACGAGAATGTAATGAAGTGATTAGTCTTTGACGCTAAATATGATACCGAATCTAGTCCTATTATTTTATTCATTTGACAAAACAAAACATTTATCAATTCATACACGACTACTTTATTTGTGTATTTTTTATGTCCCCACTTTGAAAGGGGTTTGCCCATTTCCGTCCGTCTCAAAATCTTGTTTCTCCAAAAGGATATGAGCCAGTTTCACAAATTCTTAAAGGAATGTTAACCAGAATGTGCAGTTGTGCACCTGGAAGTTTGTGTGTGGCTGTACTCGTTAAGTGTAGAGTCATGGCCCTTGATTTTGTGAAAGTATGTCATAATGAGCATGCAATTTTATGTTGCGCATATTTAAAACAAATATGAGATCCAGAGTCATGTTACTTTACAGGAATGTTAACCATCTTAGGAACTTGTGAACTTTGGGTATAGCTTGTGGCTGTTTCCAGTAAGAATAGAGTGATAGTTATTGACTTACTAAACAATTACATATACAAAGCAAGGACGCTTGTGTCACAGCTATTGAGATGGGAATATGAGCTAGATGAAACTTCAGAGCAATGTTAGCCAGCATGTGAGGTTAGGCATCTGGGGTTTTCTGTTTGGATGTGTCGAGCACCAGAGTTATGACCCTTGGCATAATTAAAATCATGCATTTAGTATAACACTTCACTCAAAATGTATTTTGTTTATAGTATTAAACCTTCACAAACATATAATTCTACGTGTGAAGCTTTGCACCTGGGGTCAAGATTAAGGCCACTGTTACTAAGATAGAAAAAAGGTTTTAACATGCACCAGTGATGGCGCAATTATCGAAAATAATCGAAAAATCGTCGTTGGACATCCGAAGTCGGCGATAATCGTTTATGAAATACAATAGTCGATTATAATCGGAAATTTTGTCTGCAGTGTTATTCTAATAAGATGGTGTTATATATATTCAAATTTTACAGTTATAAACCAGGGTATACATTCAAATGTTACAGTTGTAAACCAGGGTATACATTCAAATGTTACAGTTGTAAACCTGGGTGTGCATTCAAATGTTACAGTTATAAACCAGGGTATACATTCAAATGTTACAGTTATAAACCAGGGTATACATTCAAATGTTACAGTTATAAACCAGGGTATACATTCAAATGTTACAGTTATAAACCAGGGTATACATTCAAATGTTACAGTTATAAACCAGGGTATACATTCAAATGTTACAGTTATAAACCAGGGTATACATTCAAATGTTACAGTTATAAACCAGGGTATACATTCAAATGTTACAGTTATAAACCAGGGTATACATTCAAATGTTACAGTTATAAACCAGGGTATACATTCAAATGTTACAGTTGTAAACCAGGGTATACATTCAAATGTTACAGTTATAAACCAGGGTATACATTCAAATTTTAAAGTTGTAAACCAGGGTATACATTCAAATGTTACAGTTGTAAACCAGGGTATACATTCAAATTTTACAGTTGTAAACCAGGGTATACATTCAAATGTTACAGTTGTAAACCAGGGTATACATTCAAATTTTACAGTTGTAAACCAGGGTATACATTCAAATTTTACAGTTGTAAACCAGGGTATACATTCAAATGTTACAGTTATAAACCAGGGTATACATTCAAATTTTACAGTTGTAAACCAGGGTATACATTCAAATGTTACAGTTGTAAACCAGGGTATACATTCAAATTTTACAGTTGTAAACCAGGGTATACATTCAAATTTTACAGTTATAAACCAGGGTATACATTCAAATTTTACAGTTGTAAACCAGGGTATACATTCAAATTTTACAGTTGTAAACCAGGGTATACATTGAAATGTTACAGTTGTAAACCAGGGTATACATTCAAATGTTACAGTTGTAAACCAGGGTATACATTCGAATGTTACAGTTGTAAACCAGGGTGCGCATTCAAATTTTACAGTTGTAAACCAGGGTATACATTCAAATGTTACAGTTGTAAACCGGGGTATACATTCAAATTTTACAGTTGTAAACCAGGGTATACATTCAAATGTTACAGTTATAAACCAGGGTATACATTCAAATTTTAAAGTTGTAAACCGGGGTATACATTCAAATTTTACAGTTGTAAACCGGGGTATACATTCAAATGTTACAGTTGTAAACCAGGGTATACATTCAAATTTTAAAGTTGTAAACCGGGGTATACATTCAAATTTTACAGTTGTAAACCGGGGTATACATTCAAATGTTACAGTTATAAACCAGGGTATACATTCAAATTTTAAAGTTGTAAACCGGGGTATACATTCAAATGTTACAGTTATAAACCAGGGTATACATTCAAATTTTAAAGTTGTAAACCAGGGTATACATTCAAATGTTACAGTTATAAACCAGGGTATACATTCAAATTTTACAGTTGTAAACCAGGGTATACATTCAAATTTTACAGTTATAAACCAGGGTTTACATTCATATTTTACAGTTATAAACCAGGGTGTATATTCAAATTTTACAGTTATAAACCAGGGTATACATTCAAATGTTACAGTTATAAACCAGGGTATACATTCAAATTTTACAGTTGTAAACCAGGGTATACATTCAAATTTTACAGTTGTAAACCAGGGTATACATTCAAATGTTACAGTTGTAAACCAGGGTATACATTCAAATTTTACAGTTGTAAACCAGGGTATACATTCAAATTTTACAGTTGTAAACCAGGGTATACATTCAAATGTTACAGTTATAAACCAGGGTATACATTCAAATGTTACAGTTGTAAACCGGGGTATACATTCAAATTTTACAGTTATAAACCAGGGTATACATTCAAATGTTACAGTTATAAACCAGGGTGTGCATTCAAATTTTACAGTTGTAAACCAGGGTATACATTCAAATTTTACAGTTGTAAACCAGGGTATACATTCAAATGTTACAGTTATAAACCAGGGTATACATTCAAATTTTACAGTTGTAAACCAGGGTATACATTCAAATGTTACAGTTGTAAACCGGGGTATACATTCAAATTTTACAGTTATAAACCAGGGTATACATTCAAATGTTACAGTTATAAACCAGGGTGTGCATTCAAATTTTACAGTTGTAAACCAGGGTATACATTCAAATGTTACAGTTATAAACCAGGGTATACATTCAAATGTTAAAGTTGTAAACCAGGGTGTACATTCAAATGTTACAGTTATAAACCAGGGTATACATTCAAATTTTACAGTTATATATAGAATTGTTTTCGATGTATTCAGTCAAATACAAATATACAAAGTAAACATGCAAAAACAATAATTAATTTTATTGAATGATATAATGTTCTTATGATGTTAAATGTTGTAAAAAGAGACAAGTAAAGTTGTATAATGAAATTGTCTGTTAGCATTATATTGACACTAAATAACTAAATATTTCGATTATTTTCGATTCGATGATCGATTATGAATTTTCAAACCGATCCGATAATCGATTATGAAATTTGTCCGATTATCCATCACTACCATGCACCTTCATCAACTATTGGCAGAATAATGGCCCTTGTTTTGGTGGCAAAGACGGGAAAAGTGGGGTATCTGTGTCATATGGACACATTTCTAGTTTACTAATGCAATACAAACGGAACACAAACTAGAATAACAATGCCAATGACTCATAACAACATAGAAATTCACCAATCAATTAATTCGACATCACGCACGGTGATTGATTGTTCACAAACCAAATATGTAAACAAGAACAAACAACAGGTATATGGTTATTATCTACACAATTAGTGAGTACGTAAATAGTATTATAAGTACCGTACTGATAAAATTGAATGAAGTTTATGTTAAAAGATCATTATCACCTAGCCCCGCATACATGTCTCTGTACTCCGACTTTTACACGCGTCGTTCGTTGTACAGCGACAGTATAGAGATGTGACGTCCGTGGCTGGACTAATTATCACCCATCATCTTTGTTTGGATGAACGTTCTTTATAAATGGATAACATGCATTTTAAGCATAACATTTTGAAATGAAGTTATTTACAAGTAAAATGAAATGTGTGCAATGAAAGAAAATGTATGTGTAATATAAAATAACTTGATAACACATGTAACAAATGCTCGAAATAAACTAAATACGACATTTAAAAAAATTAAAACGAATTTTCAAAACTGTAACATGAAACTAGAAAAAGTGTTAAAAATATAGTAAAAACTATTCACGTTACTGTAAATTTTTACTTTTTGTTGTCAAATAATTATCTGACAGTATCTTCTATTTACGTCAAAGAAATTGAAATAAAATTTAATCGCAATTTATAGCTTATACTTATCACATAATGGATTACCTACAGACAATGTACGTACTAGGAGTTTGTAGCTGCTTCTGCTGGGCCAAAGGTAAACCAATTTAACTTATAATGTATCGCTGTACATATTATTGATGAGACAATAGTCTGGGCATTGACAATTTACCTTTCAACCATTTCATTTTCAATTGAGTTAGAGCATACGGTTCCAATCAGTTTGTTTGTTTGTTTTGTCGGGTTTAACGCCGTTTCTCAACGATATTTCAGTTATATACGGCGGCCGGTTCACCTACCCAGTTTTTCATTGACTGAATTTTTACCAGGGCCCGTATTATAGAAGCTTCTTATCCTTAAAATTTTCAGAAAATTCTTAAGTGGTAATACAAAATGTTCTTATCTTATTTTTTCACTTAAGGTAAGCGATTTTCTCCTTAGATTTTAAGGAAAGCTAGACCTCCCTTATATTGTATAAAAAATCTTAAGTTATATATATCGCCTCCATTTTATGAACCAGTGAACAGCACAATTATTCGACATCAACGATTTCAACACAACGTTCGTGTCAAATCATCAAACTCACGGTAAGTTCATATATAACCAGTGTTCAGTAAATTAGAATTAATTATCAAATTCATCTCAAATTGTTGTTAGCCTCTTTAAATTATGTCAACGCTACGAGCTAAATCAACAAAATTTAACATAAAATGCTGTTTTTAGTGTAATTTATACTTACGACCAACTATGTAATAATTCAAGAACTAAATGTAGCCAGATAGTGAATATATTTGAATAGAATGATTGAAATTACAGTGAATCAGAAATTTCAAGTGTGGATTTAGGATAGTTTAATTTCGGATGTAAGGACTTTCTACAAATTTACTGTAATAAGCATCAATATGATACACCAATTGTATTGTCGGCCTTGTGATTATTTTACAGTCAGCATTTATTAATGTATGTTGTTAGTCGAAACAAAGATTTATGTGAAATGGCATTTGTACTTGCTACGTATTCTCTATATTTTGCTACAAGGTAACTTATTTAATTGCTTGGCGTAAGAGAATTGATTATTTCTTCAATCATGCAGGTATGGAACGACCAAACTTCGTTGACCATTTAACAAACCAGGAACTAGTGGACCGGTACCGGTTTGACCGGGAAGGTATACTGTTCTTGGAACAGTTGGTGCACCACAATATTCAGCCTCCGACAAGAAGACACAACAGTCTTTCAGCTTTGGAGAAGCTGTTGATTACACTTCGATATTTGGCTACAGGTGGCATTCAGCTGAATGATGCTGACTTGCATCAGGTGTCACAACCAGCTGTGTCACTTGTCATCACTGAAGTTGTGAACACTCTTGCAACTGCAGACATGCTTGCAAGATTCAAGATTTGTGCCATTCCCCACCACAGAGCAAGAGTTAGATAGCCAGTGCCAGGAATTCTTCGGGCTAGCGCGACAGACAGGACAGGACAGGACATGACAGGACAGGACAAGATTATCATATAACTGTATCCATTCTAAAGTTTATAATACTAAATATCAAACTTCGTTCGGTGTTGACACGCTTGACTAACATTCCGAAGGTTCCAGGTTCAAATCCGCGGCCAGCAACTGTCACTGTGCTGATTTGCTCAAAGATTTATTCCAAGGTTATTTGCCTCCAAATGCTGATTCAAGTGGGAAACTGTCAGTCGCTTGCAGTGAAGCCAAGGAATGCACGGGTTGTTGAGACCATGTAGACCCTGTATATACTGGCCGCACCCTTAAATGACCAAAAATGTGGCAATAGGCATTACACCCAACAAACCATACCAAAAACAATCATTGAGTGTTGTCATTTATACTTTTCCTTTCTGTAGCAATTTATTTAAATATAGGTCAAACCAGTCATCATATTATTTGCGTTATTAACATTACAACTTTAATGTTAATGTCATCCTTTCTAAAATCTAAAGATATATATCATACATATTTAGTTAAAATTCTCTTAAGTTGGATCTGTAATAGTACTTAAGATTTTCTTGAACCTTATCCTTACCGAAGTACAACTCTTAAGATTTCTGTATTTCTTAAGGTATATCTTAAGAATCTACTGTAATACGGGCCCAGTACTAACTTACCCTTCCACAAGGAGCCGGCAACTTTCCACATGTGGAGGAAAATCGACATTTTTTGTCAAAATTTCATGGAAGGTTATGACCTACCGCGAATCGAACCCAGATCGCCGGGGTTACACGTCCAGCGTACTAACCACTAGACCACGGCCGCGGCTCAACTACTATCAGATGAAATTTTGTTTCGTTTCAAGTTTAGTTGTTTATATGTTTCCGATATGTAGAGCACTTGGGTTTTGCTTAGATGTTGGACACCGTCGGTCTTTCCATAGGGGCCTACCCACACTTTCTAATCGTGTGTCATGATATGATTTACTGATATTTGATCAAATCAATCAAAACCGTGGTACTCGAACTGAGTATACATTGAGAGAGCCGGGAATAACCGTGTTGAAAATCACAGAATGTACCGTCGCCATTTTTAAGAAATTTTTCAAGTAGATAAGATACCTATAGACGTATTTTATTCCTTGAAAAAAATCTTAGATGAAAAGACTATTTAAGACTAAAATGGGCTATTTAAGACCAAACTAATTCTAAGATGTTTTGTGAATAGCTCTTAAGAAATATTTTAAACGTAAGTCAAATTTTGTCATATTTGAGAATTTTCTAGCAGATAAGATAAATATTTTTATCTAGGCTAGCTAGATGCTTTGTGAATACCGCCCATTAGTCAATTTTATCCTTGGGTCGTATTGATATATGAAACGTTGAAAATGTAGTGTTATTTACTTGAAAACGGTTGTAAAAAAACATGGAGATTGTCAGCCAATGGAATCAAGTTATGTCAAATTTTGCCAAATAGAAACAGTAACGGCATTCGCAACTAAATTTGAATCGATAGTTACTATCAGTATCACGTAATTCTGTGAAAGGTGTATACTTATAAAAGTTATTTCCGTTACAGAAATCCCACCTCTGGGCAGGCAGACAGGCGGACGGACGGACGGATGCGACCACGCACGCACGCACCAGTCACATACGAGTAGTTCTCTATATATTATAATGTACATATTATAGAAAGAGTCATAATTTCGCCAGAAATAATCGAATCCCAACAGCCCTGAAATACACTCAGTTAAGAACTGCTGCTATGTTCCCTGCTTTTTTGAAATAGTATTTTCTATTTAAGATGAAAATGTCCAGCTTGAAGCTACAAGAACTATATACAATGTTGGAGACACCGTGACCTTGACGTGTTATGTAAGGTCAAGCTGGCTAGTGGTTTCATTCGGAAGAAATGACTCTGACCTTGGTATGTGTTATTCAAGAACCAATGGATGCGCCACAACAGCTGATATGCGATATGAGCATGGGAATTATGAACTCAAACTTGAGAAGTCACACCCAATGCTGGTGATTAAGAACGTCACTAGAGATGAAGGTGATGCTTATTTCACATGTCATTGGACATCATACACAGCCAAAATATCGTTTACAGTAACCGGTATGTACTCATTTAGATCGCGCTGTTTTGACATAAATTTTGTTCACATACAATTAAATGTTAACATTTTGGTTACGGATTAAAATCAGGGACCGTGACATCGTCCCATGAAAACATTAAAGTACAATGTACCTCGCATAATATCTAAGTTTGGATTTTCCCTAAATATGAAGAAATCGTAAATCACCGATTTCAAAATTCAATTTGTGATCACTTCCTCTACATCCGGTTAATATGCAGCTTGTCAAGAGTTTGTACCACTAATTCAATAATTATATAAGACATTATGCCATATTATCTATTTTAGATATAGCTGTAACGACTCCTTCAATGCCTGAAGAAAATATGTCAGATAGCAGTGTGGTACTAGTGTCAGTGATAGTGCCAGTGCTAGTGATCGTGCTAGTGATAGTGATAGTAAGCATAGTGATCGTAAGACAACCTGTGTTCTACCGCCGCTTAGGTAACGTGTTTATGCATTATACAATAGGAACTAATCATCTGTCATACGAACGAATGTCAATGGTCCAAACAATACGAATATATTTGCCAGTAATGTTGCCTCAAATATCGCCGACAAGCGTTTCGTTATACCTTCAGTATGCATGTATATGTTTATTTGCATTGTATTGTGCAAGCTGCCCGGAAACTAACCAATTATATGTATATCATTGATAATACATGTAGTTAGATAACAAAGAACACAAGTCATGTTGTCACTAGATCATAATTATAAAGAATTGGTTAAAATATACTGGTCAAAAGAGGTAGCACACCGCATTGTGACAAAGTTGTCTGAAACATAATTTCGACAGGTTTACATCAACTGATTTCCGTGGTTCCAATCCGTAGATCCGGATTCGAACCCCGGTAGCGCTATTGGCCGATATTTCAAAACATGACTTTATTTCAATATTACTACAGTTGGTGTTTACGGTACTATGTGGCGGATGTAAAAATTCGCCCCATACTTCGTCCAAAGTGTAGTTAACCTTAATCAACTTTATAAAAGTTAAATTTACATATAGGTCGCTGTGGTGTAGTGGTTAGCAAAATGGACCGGCAATCAGTAGACACGGGTTCGAATCCCAGTACCCTTTTAGAACACATGAAGTAGTTCTGACTAGTTAACACTGTGAGTAGTAGATACATATTGAAATACAATGAATAGGTAATTGTGTATTTACAGTTGAAGGAATTATCGACTACTGTGGGAGAAGGGTGCACAATGAAGGACACGCTCATGTAACTACTGTTTCTGTAAGCGCGCGTTATACAGGACAAGAACTGGTTCAAACGTACACATTGAGTAACGACATAGGGGAGGTAATCACTGAGGACAACGATCTTGATAAATCAGTGTGAAACACAGCAAACATGAACTGAATGTTACACCAAGGTGAATAAATCAGTCAGTCGCCTGTTTGACATAACATTTCTGTTCTAAATTTCATATTGAGCATCAAATGCGCTTCATCATGGAATGTTCTTCCAGTGGTTATTATGTGTGTATATAGGGCAATGATTACTTTTTTATTATCAAAACAACTTGTAGAAAATGAATGCCACTTCCATAGGACATGTGAAAAATGTTATGAAAGATGTTGAAGCGAGGTGTGACAAAGCTAGAAAATCTTTTTTCGCTGTAGCGTCGATAGATCCAAGTATGCTGTCGCTCGATCCGGAAGTGCTCTCAAGTTTAGTAAAAACAATATCGATTCCAACCTTGTTATACGGCTGTGAACTGCGGTCGTCGCTTTTGATAAAAGACATTACATTGCTTAACAAATGCTACAATATGTTTGCTAGACATTTACAAAATTTGTCTCAACGCACACGGACGGATATGACACTTTCAATGATTAATTGGCTACCTGTGTCTGCACTCATAGATATATGAGAAAGTTGTCTCTTTTACAAACCATTGTAATATGCCTACAGCACTACTCTGTAAAAAGAGTTTTATCTACAGGCTAAATCTGTATAACTTGCAAAATAATTTAGACATTCAAGGAGGCTGTATACCTGACTTATACAGTATTTTAAAAAGATATGGTATTTTAGATTATATTACAAACTACTGTTATAATGGTTCATTTCCATCCAAAGGTGCATGGCAAAGAATTGTTACCTTACCGAACTCCACTGAATTACGGTGAATTTATCGAAATCTTTTTTGAATCTGGAGTGACCAGTAATTGTAAAGCCCCATTCTCACTGTCCCGGATTGACGCCCTGGTACGTCCCGGATGATGGTTCGGGGGAACCAGAAAGACAAGTTTCCCTTTGTTCAATAACCAATTGAACAATTATAGTTGTGTTTGTAATTCTTATCTTAGATTTTATAACTTTACTCAATACCAATACAATAAATTACACTTTATTTGGTTACAAGGTAACAACCAGTGAAACGACTTCTAGCTCCATGTGCGTTTGAGCAACTAGCAGAAACGGCTTATATATATGTATTTTTACAATGATCAATTCACAACTTGTATTTCTGTTCTAGTGTTCCAGGACATGATCTTCATATTCTTTAATGTTGTAATTGCCATTTGTATGAATATTGTTTGTTCAAATCTTCCTATATGGTGGAGAAATAAACATATTATTTGGTTGATAACACATCTAGCAATACGAAATGAGCTCGTGTTGCCACCATAATGACAAGCAGCCTGTAAAATATATTAAGCAATATTGACATTTTCACCCGTTTGTCAGTTCTAACAAGCTGTGTAATACCATGCTTATCACATCTCACATAGATGAGCGCCGCTGTACGTTCCCAACCTCTTCTTTTAGTGACGTCATTTCCAGAAAACGTCACATGTGACGTCACCATGTAGGGGCCTACTGACAGTAAGCAATATTTTCCCTATATGGAAATATGAAAACGAAATGACCATATGGAGTAAATATTGTTTCCTGCTTGCAAGTAGTGACATCACAAGCTGCGTTTTCTTGAAATGACGTCACTTACAGAAAGAGGTTGTAAATCCCATAGCAGCGTTCAAATGATACTACAGCTGATGGTTATACTAATGACGACAAGCTGAGCTTGATATTGTATTGAGTTAATGACGCCAATCTAATAATGCTGGGGCCGTCTTTACTCACTCTGGGTCAAGAGTAAATCAATTATTCACTTATCCCATTTTACTAACAGCAAACAAATAATAGGATATTTGTCTTAGTATTTGACAGCATTTCATTTGCAATATAATCGACTGATATTTCTTCAATTTTCTTCCGGACATGACGGATTTAACCGTACTGGGTAATCGTCTGGTAGTATGTATGATCACCTTTGTATTTGAAAAATACTATCCACATCTAAAGCAAAAGTAACGGAGTATTTTTAGGCGATATAGCGACTCTTTGCTATCACGTCTCAACTCGAAGTACCGCCATCCGTATTCATCGTCTCAAGACAATAGTATTCCAATGATTTTATGATAGATTCGATGAGTATAATGTCTGATTTGTCAGAGATATATCAATTGTAGAATGGGAGTCGTGATATCAACGGCTTTTCTGTAGTATTTGTGTCATTTTTGGCTAGTGAGTTAACTAGAATAGTCGCGTATTAATTTCTAACGCGATAATATGGAAACGGTCCAATCTTGCCTTGGAAGCGCCTCTCAGGAACTTCAGTCCTTTGATTTTATTATTAATTTTCACTTTTCCTGTATTCTGTATTCGTATACATTTATATCAATCATCTTATGTAATTAAAAGATATATACAAATAGTGTCAAACTTAAAAATATTCCATCAGTATCGTGCACTATCTGTTCAAGAAATAGCAAACTATCTAAGTCATCGTGTATGTGTGGGGAGGCGTTGTCTCATGTATGTGGCCTTCCCTGTAGCAACATACTCTCTCTATCAATTTATTCTTTTAGTTATGCTTTACTACCGTACATGTCCCTTTAAAAAAACAGAATTAAACTTAAGACATTCTATGGGAGGGACTCTAATTCAATCATAAACAGATTAAGCAGAAGCAATATAATTCATCCAGCAACCACTGAATTACTTGTGTTGTAACGATATAGCACTCTGAGTATCATTCTGTCTTACATACATCGAAGGACTTGCATAGCTCACTCGTTCAATATGTACAAATATAACTTAGTTGATTCAGCTATGTTTCTTCGAAGCGAAAGCCAACTTATATGCTCGGTATTCTTTAATTAAGCGATTTTTGTGAAGCATATTGAAATACATCATGTTCGATAAATGTAGGGCCTTACAAGTACGGTTCACATTCATGTTAGTTTGTCTTGATTCTTGCTTAGCTTAAAATTGAACTGCTTTCGTTGCATGTTTACCTAGTATCTATAGTTACGTCAATTACATGTGATAATCAGCTCCCCGCTCCAACAGACCAACTTCTCTTCTACAAAATATCTCCAAAAACAAGCAAACTCGTCGTACCACCTCTCTCTCTCTCTCGTCTCTCACTCTCCCTCTTGAACATTGCTCCAATTACTTTAAGTTACAGTAGAACCCCGTTGGCTCAAACTCGACGGGACTGACAAAATTTGTTCGAGTAAAAGGTTGTTCTAGTCAACCGTAGTTGTGTAATTATCAACATGCGTGCGTAATATGGTGGGTATGTCTTGTCAACGTGTGTCCAAGTCACATAGTAATGTATACCTCTCGTATGAATAATCATTATGAATGATAATAAAGCATACAAAACAAAATCATGTTTGTGTCTTATATTTTATTGAATTACACAACAGAAAACATACGAATGAATTATGACATATATGTATAACATACATCAATAGAAGTTATACGGTCCGGTAGTAAAATAGTTCACGGGATTATACATACATGCACATATACACCAAGGTAGAACAGATGTTTGTTACACATACATCGATATAAGCACAGGAATTCTTAAGCGTTGGTGATAGTTTTTGTTTAATCATATTGATTAGTGGATTGTGATTTTTTTTTTGTATTTGCGTTTATTTATCGTCGCCACCGGTTTCCCACATGGACGACGCCTCCAGAAGAATGTAAGTCATATTAGATTTTTGGAGGATAGTGCATGATACAGAAGATGCCCCAGTTCCAGAAGCACCCCTGGTTCTTTTACGTGCTCGATGTAAAGCATCATACACGGGACCTCGGTTTTTAAAGTCTCGTCCGAAAGACTGTTAGTACGGTCAGTGATGGAGCGGGGAATCGAATCAGCGATCCCTGGATTACAAGTCCAGCGTTTTACCACTGGACTACGGGTCCGCTTCAATTGGATTGTGATGTCGTTGCGCGAGTTTATATACATTTGTTTTTTTTTCCATAATTTACTCATTTTTGTTTGTTTCGTGGTATGAAGTGAAGTCAGACAATTAAATTAAAACACACTTTCAAATCAAGTATATTTGTACATATTATGACACGTAAATTATCAATTATTGCATTAATCAACATTCAAACAACTGCACACAAATTAACTAATGCAGCTCGTTGTTTGCGCGCAATTTTCACAAACGTGTGAATAACACGCGCCGTGTCACAATTATTGAGCTCATTTGCTACCAAAGATATCCGATCACGAGGTGAGAAAATGTATTGTTCGACCGAAACGTGCGAATAATAGTGCATTTTATGTTAACGGGACCGAATAATTGGTTCGAGAGTTCGAGGCTGGGCTGGTCCAGAGTTACCCCAGCTAAAAAACCTACACGAAAGTTTACAAAACTTTTCTCGTGCCCCGCTATTTTTCTCGTGCCCCGCTATCCACGTGCAGGGTAAGCCATTGCAAATAAATTCGACATGCCTCCACTCTTTCAAATGGTCTTTGTGTAACTGCTACAGGGTTGTTACTAAATCTTGAAGTAGCAGGAAAATTACCATAAGTTGGCGGGGGTCTGGGGGTACTCCCCTTAATTGTAATAATTCATATAAGAAAAGTCGTCAGATGATGATGCTTAAGTTACTGGCTAATTTTACTGGTAGGCGGACATTAGCCCCTAGGACATTTGCCCCTATGCTCAAATTTGCATAGGCGGACATTTGCCCCTTAATGATATTGCACATGCAGACATTTGCCCCTTTCTGATATTGCACATGTGGACATTTGCCCCTTTCTGATATTGCACATGTGGACATTTGCCCCTTTCTGATATTGCACATGCGGACATTTGCCCCTTTCTGATATTGCACATGTGGACATTTGCCCCTATGCTCAAATTTGCATAGGCGGACATTTGCCCCTTAATGATATTGCACATGCAGACATTTGCCCCTTAATGATATTGCACATGCAGACATTTGCCCCTTAATGATATTGCACATGCAGACATTTGCCCCTTAATGATATTGCACATGCGGACATTTGCCCCTTAATGATATTGCACATGCAGACATTTGCCCCTTTCTGATATTGCACATGTGGACATTTGCCCCTTTCTGATATTGCACATGTGGACATTTGCCCCTTTCTGATATTGCACATGCGGACATTTGCCCCTTTCTGATATTGCACATGCAGACATTTGCCCCTTTCTGATATTGCACATGGGGACATTTGCCCCTTTATGATATTGCACATGGGGACATTTGCCCCTTTATGATATTGCACATGGGGACATTTGCCCCTTTCTGATATTGCACATGGGGACATTTGCCCCTTTCTGATATTGCACATGGGGACATTTGCCCCTTTATGATATTGCACATGCAGACATTTGCCCCTTTCTGATATTGCACATGGTGACATTTGCCCCTTTATGATATTGCACATGCGGACATTTGCCCCTTCATTATATTGCATATGCAGACATTTGCCCCTTTATTATATTGCATATGCAGATTTGCCCCTTTATTATATTGCATATGCAGATTTGCCCCTTTCTGATATTGCACATGGGGACATTTGCCCCTTTCTGATATTGCACATGGGGACATTTGCCCCTTTCTGATATTGCACATGGGGACATTTGCCCCTTTCTGATATTGCACATGCATACATTGCCCCTTTATGATATTGCACATGGGGACATTTGCCCCTTTATGATATTGCACATGTGGACATTTGCCCCTTTATGATATTGCACATGCGGACATTTGCCCCTTTATGATATTGCACATGCGGACATTTGCCCCTTCAACATAGATCACAGGACATTATATCCATAACAATATTTAATTTCCATCTAATTTTGAGCCTCTTATATTTTTTTATTCCAATGACGCATTGTACGCAGAGGTGTATTGTGGGTAATGGCAGCTACACCACTGATTATACCGTTTTGTTCTCAGATGTTCATACTTGTTTATTGTGTTTTCCAGCGCAATGAAGAAACTGCTGGAACACGTTGATGGACTGAATGGACAAAAAAGGTACCATATCATACATACTACATATAAAAAAATAGTTTTTCTTCATACCAACTCTTCTCTTAATCTTTAAAACTTAAAATTTTCATCAACAAAATTATTCATGTTTAAAGATTTTTAAGGCTTATAGAAATATATTTACACAGAGTGAACATGCAGAAAATTGTTGATTTCATGGCAATGGTAGTTGCATTGCCCCTAAACCACACCTGTGACCTTAGTTGATTGATGCCCTAAAATTAAGTTTTGTTTCGTTTAATAGCATTTAAAATATTCATGGATGAATATTACATGAAGTGCCTTTGAATGTGTTTATAATCTCAAAACTTGTCTTAGATTTATAATTATAACCTAAAATCTAAGTTTGTTTCCTGTGACAAACTAAAAAAAAAATATGTATATATCGGTATGATGGAATGATAGAATTTTACTCTTTTTACTCATACATTTGTATGGGGACAGGGATCTGCAGGGGCGTAGCTAGGAGGTTTGTGATGTGTACGCAAGATCCTTTTTGCGGGAGGTCCGGGGGTACTCCCCGGAAAAAAAATTGTTTCTATAGATTGTCTGTAGTGACATCTGGGCGCATTCTTATCCCTGAATTGAACGAAGTTTTTTTAATGCAGATTTGAACTTTTGATTTTTTTGATTTTTCGAGACAATGTGTATGCAGCTGCGTACTCTGCGTACAGGACGCTACGCACCTGATCTGTATATCTGACTTTAAGGAATTTTACTGGGAATGTAAATGATTAACCGGTTAACCATTGGCACATGCAATTATCGTTTAGTAAAATCACTAACCTGTTAATTGTTTAATTATATAAAACCATCTATTTTTCATTTTGGAAAAAATAGAAAAAATATAGCAAGATGTCCTTAGTAACAATCTCAATACTTTGTCCCTGAAAGATGTGAAACCATGGCGTAAGGAGGGCAAAAACGATAATCCCAGTATGCATTTGCTACACACATTTATTGAAAAGGCCATTTAATTGTCATTTGGTTAATTGAATACGCTTGTAATGTATTCCTCTGTATTTGTTGAAAGAAGAAGTTTGTATTTACATAAAGTTAAAGAAAAAACTTCCATTTCTTTTAAAAACAAGAGTTTTTTTACAAGCTTTGTCTGTGAGTAATATGCTAACACAAAATTGTTTAAATTGTTATATTTTGCAATGATTCGTATTCTGAATGTTTTAGCCTATTTAACAACTATATACTGGATGAATACCATTAAAACATTACAGGTTCAGATGAGCCAGATACATCTTTCCATGGCAAACTTAATATCATGTTTGATGATCAAACATGTTTATACATATTTGAACATGTTTTTTATGCCAATGACCATGTTAGCTAATCATGTTTCATGAACATGTTTGACTGTCAATACATGTTATATAGTTCATATAGCATTAAATCATAATCATTTGTGAGAATTGCCCTAAATCAATGTTTAAAAATGTCAGAACATTTCTAGGCTTTACATTTTTTTATTTGTTTGTTCACAATCAATAATGAACATGTTTGAATATGTTTGAACATGACAGTTGGTTATATATTTATGCTTGTGTATGTTACAGGCTGAACATGTTTTTTTTAATAATTGAAAATATTTGTTGTTAGAAAAACTTGTTGAAGCAATTTCGAATATGATTTTATAAATGAAATAAATCATAAATGGTAATATCTTGATATTTAAATTTTGTAAAAAGTTATATAGTTTGCCTACTGTGCTATACATAAGCAATGGAAACAATGAACTTCAATAATGGGTGGAATACCATAAGTATACTGAACACCTGTCATTATGTTTAAACATGATCCATCATGTTCACAAAAGACATGTTAACCATGATCTTGTGTGATTGTGTTAGATGATGGTACCATTTAACGCACATGTTTCAAGCTTTTTTACCATGATCATCTTCAATCATGTTAGACCATGGTGCCATTTAACATACATATTATAATATGTTCAAACATGTCCATAACATTGCCAAACCATGTCTACAGAACATGATAAAATATGTTTTAAACATGTTTCAGGCATAATATTTTTGCCAGGTGTAATGGACAAAGTAACATATTTGAACATGTTTGACCATGATCATCTTCAATCGTGTTAGACCATGGTGCCATTTAACGTACATACTATAATATGTTCAAACATGTTCATAACATCGTCAAACCATGTTCAAACATGTCTACATAACATGATAAAATATGTTTAAAACATGATCAGACATGTTTCAGATATGATATTTTTGCCATGGTTATATTACTTGATTAAATTAAATGAGAGTATCTCCCTTGCTTACTCAAATATAAATATTTCTCAGTTAAATGTGCATACTGTTTGCATTGTAACTGTAATATCTGTTCTTTGGTCAGGTCATCAAAAACTAGTAGTTGATTAGTCAGTGCAAATTCAAATATATTTATTGTATAAATGGCCTCCATCCCATACACAAAAATATTACAATACACAAATCAATCAATTCATGATCATTTACCCACCTATATACAATGTTTAGTTATAAACCAACATTCAAACATAGAACAATTCAAACATCTAATACAATGTACAAAAGTCTACTTCAAAGTATGAAGCTACTTCTATATTTAAAAGCTTTATATACAAACAATGAGACATTCCTAATTAAAATATCATTATCACTAGCTTAAAGAATATTAAACTTAGATTGAGTAGGATGTTTGGTATATTTTTCTGCAATATATTGTTTTCTGATGTCAGCATATAATGGACAGAACATTAGTGCAACAAAAACGGATAGTTGGTTGGTCAGGGTGCTATAAAGTGATAATTTTCAAGAATGGGCTTAATACTGGGATTTTATTAGAATTTTCAAAATTTGAAAAAAATATAACGAAGTACTGTCAATTGAAAGGCTCATTTTTTATCATATTCACCAAACTTATGTATTAGATTTAGTATAGATGCTCTCTTGTATGTGCTATACCTTACCAAACGGTTTGATTTTGTTTGTTATAGGGATCAGACGGAATTGTTACAGCAACAGGGCATTCTGATTATCTTTGGAGGGCTGATACGGAAATATGTGAAAAATGTGGGATGAGGAAGGTCTTTAGGCTGAGAATTCAAAACAAGGTATTTTGTCTATATTTGATTGACATGTCATTCTCTAAACATTGATCTAAGTTGAAAGTGTCAAAACTTGCACTTGCTTGTCTAAAATACCTTCAAACTAAAGTGAGGAGGGTTAATTAGGGGAGTAGTGTTTATTAGGGAATATTGTCTTAATGTGCTGCCTTCTTGAACTAAAGTTATTGTTATTATCAACAAATGGCAGACAATTAAATCACTGATGTACTATTGGATCATTTCTTTTATGGCATGGGATACAAACTTACAAGTATATTGCCAGGCAGTGTGTAAAATATAAAATTTTCAGTGAAGTAGGAGTAGTCCGGGTTATGCCACACAAACAATTTTTTTAAGGTTGGCCTCACAAATAATGTTATCATGTAAAACAAGTTAGATTATGCTTAACTAAATGCTTTATGTTTTTAGCTCAAGAGGACACCAAAAAAGTCCCATTGCCTCCTGAGAAAAAAGAAGAAGGAAAAGCTATGCGACTGTGGGGGGAACAAAGATTCTGGCTAGTAATCCATAATCCAGTGGCAACAAGTGCTAAATCAGTTCTTAATTCCAACGAGGACGAGTATATGATGAATCCATGCATAGTGAACATTCTCTTTATCCATTTACTGACATTGTTTCCAGACCTTAGAAGGTCTTCTTTGATACTTGGAGATTAATCAATGTTTTGGAGTCATGAAAAAACATTTTATTTTGTCTGCACAGTTCCCAGTTTTACTGAAAGCTAGTCGTAATCATGAGGTAATTATAAATGTTCTTAGAAATACAAAAATAAATTGCAATCTCTTTCTTATCTGCCAGGTCATCTGCGACAGTCAAGTGCTTGACTGCTAACCTGATGATTGTGAGTTTATAGCTTGAGAATGGCATATAATTATGTTCTCTGTTATAATTTGACTAAATGGAAATACTGATTCTTAGAAAAGATCTGGTTTATGGTAGTCAGGAAGCAAAGAAACTAGTTGATGTGAACAGCATTATGCTAATCCATTCTACTGCAGTAAACTGGGAATGTGGTTCTACTGTTGAGAGTTTGCAACTAAAGCTAGCATTTTGAAAGCTTTCGTAATAAAATGTTTTAAAAGTAGGGATGTCAACGAATGCCAATTTTGGTATTCGAATATTCGGTCAACCTTCGACATTCGACCATCTTATTTAATAATACATTTTTTGTAATACATTTGAAATTTTAAGTTTAACTTTATGCTTATCAATTTTGTGGTTTAAACTGATTCAAATTGTCAATACACATGTATAACCTTATTATCATAATTATATTTTATGCCTATTTGGTATGTTTTAACAAATGAAATGACAATTTTGGCTCACTGACATTTAGGTATATAAGGGCTAGATTGGACTCATGGCCGTTTGTAAAAAAAAATTGTCCTTGCTTATTCTCGGCTAGCCTTTGTCAGATTTCAGTAAAACTTAACAAGACTTAATAGTATCAAGCCTAGTTGTGCATATCGGCGGCACGTCATACTCGGACAAATTTTCACTGGGTTGTGGCCCTTTGTTATTTTTCGTGAATATTTTTTTTCTGTTTGATTTCTCGGCTACCCTTATTAGGATTTCAGTGAAACTTCACAAGACTTAATAGTACCAAGCTTAGTTGTGCATATCTTCGGCACATCGTGTTCGGATAAATTTTCACTGGGTTGTGGCCCTTTGTTATTTTTTGTGATATTTTTTGTCTTGGCTATTTCTCGTCTACCCTTGGTAGGATTTCAGTTAAACTTCACAAGACTTAATAGTACCATGCCTAGTTGTGCATATCGTCGGCACGTTGTGTTCGGATAAGTTTTCACTGGGTTGTGGCCCTTTGTTATTTTTTGTGATATTTTTTGTCTTGGTTATTTCTCGTCTACCTTTGGTAGGATTTCAGTTAAACTTCACAAGACTTAGTAGTATCAAGCATACTTGTGCATATCATAGGCACGTCATGCCAGGATAAATTTTTACTCGGTTATGGCCCTTGGTTGTTTTTCTTGAATATTTTTTGTCTTGGCTATTTCTCTGCTACCCTTGGTCAGATTTCAGTGAAACTTCACATGACTTAGTAGTATCAAGCATACTTGTGCATATCATGGGCACATTACACTTGGATAAACTTTATGAGTTATGGCCCTTTGCTATTTTCTGTGCTTCAACTGTGTCAAGACGGTCATTGACATGGTTGTAGTTAAGGTTGTATCCGGGAGTATTCATCATCTTCTTTATTGCAAATTTCATGGGGGAGATGTTGGGTTCACCAATATATATTTTAATTTCCCAATTGTATACACTTTATTATGTGTATTTTCAGACTCTGAAAACAGCTTATGGAAGTCAGATGTGAAGAACTCCTTATCTTATACTTCTATCAATTGTAACTTACTTATGCAGTCGTTCATGGCAGTCATCAGTCATCTATTACCTACCTGAAACAAGGTTCATAGGAGGTAAAGTTTATAGTATGTTGTGTAGTCAGGCCTATGAAGAGTTCAATATAACTTGATTGACCCTGAGATTTTACCATTGTCCCAAAGTTTTTATCTTCTCAGGAAGTGGTCCAAAACATTAAGATTGTTTTATCCAAGAGAAGCTGTATATAAAACAAACATTGAAAGAACTGCAATATTTTATGTTTTTCAATATTTAAGTAAATGTCTTAATTCAGTATACATTTGATTTTATCATATGAATAATTTGGAATTTCATCTTTGAAGTAGAACTTTTACTTTTTGAGTATTTGTAATTATTTCATATATACTTTAGATTCAAGTAAATTGTTCATTTTATCTCTTTCTTGTCTAGAGCAATACCTGATTAAGGTTTAATATTGTATCTGGTTCACAACTTGTGTATGATCAATGTAGCTCCTGGGAGCTGGTAGAATGGTGTAGTTTATTTTGATCAAGATGTGGATGATTGACACTATGACAAAATCTGTATTTATTACCTAGAGTTACAGTAGTTAACTTCAAATAATTTGGAAGTGATTATAAACAGTACCACTTAGGGTTATGAAGTACTTTCTCTTTGAATGAGAGGGCTATGATTAAATTAACTAGTTAAAGGGAACTATGGCCATGTTGTGATGTAGTCTCTATGTATTCTATATAATGGAGGGGTATAAAGGTCAAGTTCTTAAATTGACAAATGACTTTATTTTGATCTCGTACATTTGGTCAACTGTATTGTCTGTTTGTACCAAAGTTGGAAGTTTGACACACAGATTTGGGGTAACTTGCTTAAAAGGAGTTGAATATTATATCATGTTAATAATTTAATATGATAATTAAGGCAAGAGTTGGTTGACATAATTATTACTTGTTGTTCGAGTGAATGTTTGTATTTCGACTGTCTGTTCAGTGTCTGTGTTGATTAGAAAACAAGGATAGGAAATATTGTGGAAGTTTGTATCAGTCTTGAGACTTATATACAATACAATTTATTGGCAAAATCGGCATAGTACATGCCTTTGACCATTTACAAGTAAGGTAACGATATATGGTCAAGACTCAAAACATATTTACAAAATGTACATACAAACAAACATAAATATATATATATATATATTACAGACTCTAGCAAATATACTGTATAAACGTTATTATCATGTTAAGAAGCAGCAATTAAAGAGGGAAGTTTTTATTGTCTATACTTCATGGCGAAGTGAATAAATTTGGCGATATTGTTTATTTTTTTCCAACTATTTGAAGACAGAAGATTCTTATAAAGTTCAAGACTGGGCCAACTAAATTTGATATTGTATTTATTTTGCAATGTTACATATAATGGGCAGGTAAGAAGAAAGTGATATTCAGACTCAGTAACATTTTGGTTGCACATAATTACATAATCGATTTTGACGTAGAATACCTGAATATCGACCTGTTTCAATTTCAAGCGTATGTGCGCCGAGGCGAAGTTTAGTTAATGCCATCCTATGTGCATTATTGCTAATGTAGTCTAGGTAGTCTTCATATCTGAATTCTTTTTTTATCATACGATAATAAAATAATTTAGGCTGATTTTTTAATGTTGTCTCCTATGATTGAATATATTGATCACAGAGCCATTGTTTTAAGGATATGTACAAAATCAGTATTAACATTTTCTACATCGAGTAAAAATTTAAATCCGAGATCATTTATTACAGATTTAACATTGAATATATTGATCACGGAGCCTTTGTTTTAGGGATATGTACAAAATCAGTATTAACATTTTCTACATCAAGTAAAAATTTAAATCCGAGATCATTTATTACAGATTTAACATTGTTGCACCAAAGATTTTTAATCGCGATATTATTGTTGGAATTGTTGCTAATAAATAATTGTTCATTATATACTCTATACATAGCAGAATCAACAGAAGATTTTATCTTAAGCCAATATTTCATAGCACGTTGCTTAGCTACGACTGATAATGGTACTCTACCCAGTTCGCCTAATACTGCCACATTAGAGGTTTGGACACGGACTCCTAGCAAGTATTTACAGAATCTTATATGAATTTTATCGACTTCTTTATAGTCGTTAATTCCCCAAACCTCCGAGCCGTAAAGAATTATAGGGGCAACTAAACAATCGAATAGTCTCAATTTCGTATTAGTATCCAGCTTAACTCTACTAAAAATTTATATCAAATTATTATAAGCTCGTAATGCTTGGTCGTTTAGGGAGTTCACAGAATGTTTCATGCTTCCAGTATAATAAAATGTGATACCAAGATAGCGAAACTTATCGACAATTTCCACAGGCTCATCATTGATGTACCAACTATGGTTACAATTACTTTTTCGCGGTTCGAAAATACATATTTTAGTCTTTTTTACATTAATTTTTAAACCCCATGTATTTGAATAATTAAAGATAGAGTTTAATTGGTGTTGTAAACTAGACGGTGAAGTAGTGAAGAGGGCTATGTCGTCAGCAAACAATAACATATTCATTGATAACATGCGTAAGTCTGATTCCGTTAGATTATCTAAATCTAAAGAATTTTTTACATCATTTATAAATAAAATGAAAAGCAACAGGGATAATGGTTCACTCTGTTTAAGACCGAGTGTGACTTCAAACAGGTCCGAAAATGACATATTTTGCACATTTTACACGCAAGCTTGTACATTGTGATAATGGCTTTAATGATACGGATTATTTTACAGCTCAGACCGGATTGTAAGAGCTTAATCCATAGAGCATCGTGTAAAATCATGTCAAAAGCGCGCTCATAGTCAATGAAAGAACAGTACAATTTACCTTTTCTAGCAATAATATTTTGGATAATTGAATGCAGTATGAATATGCAGTCCGCTGTACCGAGTTTATTCCTAAAACCGAATTGTGAGTCATTAAATATATAATTATTTTCACACCAGCTATTTATTCTGTTATGCAAGGCTAAAGAAAATATCTTTGCCGTTACGTTGATGAGCGTAATACCTCTGTAGTTTGCCGGGTTAGATATATCACCTTTTTTAAAAATCGGGACTATCGCTCCTTTGCACCAAGCCTCGGGATATTGCCCAGTATCAAATACATGATTAAAGATTTTAACTAAATATGGAGAAATGAAAGCACTCGAGTGTAAAAAGAAGTCGGCAACGTTGCCAGACATATCACTGCTTTTATTGCGTTTCATTGATGATATAGTTTTAATGATTTCATCTACAGAGAACGGGGAGTCTAATTCTTCAATCGATACATTGTCCATTCTATCGGCATAGTCCTCAGCATTGAAAGTATTTGTTTGTTGTGTGTTCGGTACAGTACTGAAGTGTCTAACAAATTCTTCCAAACTCACATCATTTTTGTTGCGATTTTGTTTTGCTTTCAATTTCTTAATGTATTTCCAGAATTGTTTCGAGTTACATTTACTCAGGCGATTGAGTCTACGTTTTTCGACATTATTGAACATACTTTTGGCTTTAACCTTCACTTTACAGTATTCCGACCTAGCATTTAAAAATAGTGCTTTATTTTCATCCGTAGGGTTACCTATGAACACATGCTTACAGCGACAAAAGACATCTTTAAAATGTTTGCATTCCTCATTAAACCGTAGTGACTTTTTCGATTTGTGCTTATTTGACAACCGTGTAGTAAAAGTTTTTCCATGAGTCTGGAATGAAATATCATATATCAGATCTGACATATTATAAATACATGTGTCAATATCGCTACGGCCACTAGTTAAGTCTTCAATAATACTTTTGAACAAATGTACATTGCTATTTAAATGGGCATTTAAGTTGTCATTCTCACCTGAGTCCCAGACTACTCTGTCGTAGGAATAATCAGACGATTTACTGTTAATATTATATATACGCAATGAAAAATCAATAGGACAGTGGTCAGAAAACTCCTTATGTCTAAGACTTTAAACTTGTCTATCATACCAAACAGCGGATAATCAACAATTACATAATCTACCACACTAGCTGCATTAATACTATTTCTGTGCAATTTGTGGCAAGTAAAACACCCAGGCTCTAATCTGCCATTCACTATATATAAACCGTTTTCCTTACAAAGAGATAATTACTTTTTGCCGAAAGCATTGCATGAATTATCCGATGAATGGCAATGACTCGACGGGATAATCCTCATCAGGCACATCGATAAAGCGTTGGAGATTAATATTGTCAATATAATCATCACGCTGACCAACTCTTGCATTTAGGTCCCCAGTTAACATTACATGACCCAACTGGTTATAATAACATATATCATCATATATCAATGCATAAAAATCACAGTTATATAATGGTGAGCTAGGAGCTCTATAAACAGTTGAATCCTCTGGTGGAATATAGCAACAACAGATAAAAATATCATCGCCAGCACTTAAATGTTCTTTGCTAAGTTTAAACCAAATCACACCTCTTTCATCTGTTTTTATCAAATCTATCCCATCAGATAAATGAGACTTATAATACACAATCACGCCTCCACTATCACGTTTTGCTTTTCTATTGCAATTCGGTCGTGGACAAGAAAAACATTCAAAATTGTTAATACTGACATTTGACGAAGGTGCATTCCATGTTTCTGTTAAAATCACAATGTCATACTTGCTCAGAAAGTTTAAAAAGTCACTGTCGTTAAGCTTCAAAAGTAAGCCTTGCACATTCCAGGTTAGAAAGGTCAGCTGCTTCTGATCGTGATCCTATGTGGTAGACATTTCTTCTTCAGTGGTACTCTTGATTTCTATTAGCCATGTTTCGCTGACGCAAATAAAGGTCTGCGGGGAGGAAGAGTAGGCACAGGTCCCGGTGGGGGTTTATCAAATATGTATTTAACTCTGTCAATATACAAACAGTCATATGATAAGGTTGGGTGTATACATCTTGAAGTCTAATGAGACCACTCCACAACTAACACACAGCATAGATATTACCAATTAGCATGCATCATTAGTCATAACAAACAAACCATGCATAAAATGATTATGTACCCTTACTTGTACACAATATATTACATCTATACATGTGTTTCAAGGTATCAGACTGGGTAGGAAGATTTGATACATTATTAAATTCAACATGTCATTTATTGTTTTAAGTTATGACTAATGATGCACATATTGCAAACTTGCAGTATGACCATAAATAGGTTACTGTTTTATTATAGAATGTTTCCAAATGTCTGATTGATGCTTAGAATCTGCCAGAAATAATGCACCAAATCATTCATACCAATGGATTGACTAGTGTGTTGCCCGTTAAAAGTTGAGTGAATGGCATTTACAATTCAGTTTTACCATTAGGGAACTGAAGTTTGATGAATGCGATAATCAATTAATTAATACAAAAGCAAATGGCTCTGTTTTTTCAACGTTCATTGCAGTCAATTGGGGGGGGGGGGGTCATGCTGTGTTAATATAGCTCTGATCTGGTCCTTACTTGAGGTTTCAATGGAAATGCTTTGCACCATTGAACATGAAAGCATGATGTACATAAATCCATATGAACATCTTTAAAACTTGAGTAAGGCTGAATATTGCTCATGTACATCTTTATAACTTGAGTAAGGCTGAATATTGCTCATGTACGTCTTTATAACTTGAGTAAGGCTGAATATTGCTCATGTACATCTTTATAACTTGAGTAAGGCTGAATATTGCTCATGTACGTCTTTATAACTTGAGCAAGGCTGAATATTGCTCATGTACGTCTTTATAACTTGAGCAAGGCTGAATATTGCTCATGTACGTCTTTATAACTTGAGCAAGGCTGAATATTGCTCATGTACGTCTTTATAACTTGAGTAAGGCTGAATATTGCTCATGTACGTCTTTATAACTTGAGTAAGGCTGAATATTGCTCATGTACGTCTTTATAACTTGAGCAAGGCTGAATATTGCTCATGTACGTCTTTATAACTTGAGCAAGGCTGAATATTGCTCATGTACGTCTTTATAACTTGAGCAAGGCTGAATAGTGCTCATGTACGTCTTTATAACTTGAGCAAGGCTGAATATTGCTCATGTACGTCTTTATAACTTGAGCAAGGCTGAATATTGCTCATGTACGTCTTTATAACTTGAGTAAGGCTGAATATTGCTCTGCTTTCACTTGAATGATCTGCAATTTTGAATAAGTATTATTTTACTGATTATTAGATCCCTGTCTGCTATGTAAGAAAATGAACCCTCATCCAAGGTTTAGTGAAGGATGAGGGACATTATTTGATTATAGCCGGAGGCTAAGCATGTATTAATTCAGCATGTCCACGTGCTACGCTGGATGATTCGCCTACCCGTATAAGTATGGCGTTTATCCCATACTTACTCATAGTTTAAAGCCATGATTTGTTGACACAATAAAATTGGAGGGAACAAAAATAATTTTCTTCAAAAAATATGATACAACTAACAGGGTGGGAAACTACATGCTTAGCCTCCGGCTATAATCAAATAATGTCCCTCATCCTTCACTAAACCTTGGATGAGGGTTCATTACTTTTCATATAGCCTACGGCTTTCACATGTATTAATTCAGCATCTTTAAAGCAAGGAAACAAATCATCAATAATAACAACCCCGTATTCAGTTATTTATCTGATTTTAATGGCTAACAACCATTCATAATATCCATTAAACATACATCAATAATTAAACAATTGACATTACTAAACTCATAGCACAAATGTGCTCAATTTAACAATATTAAATAGCTACTTCACCTAAAATCCATACTTGATGGATAAAGTACATCAAATATATCTATATATCTTTTATCATTTGTTCTTCTTGAACAATTAAGCAATTATACACTACACCAACATTTATAGTTTACCAATTATTCAAGATTTGTTAAACACAGCTTGCATTATTCACATCCACCGCCCTATGATAGAATTTTTCAAAATTACTTTTTGATTTCCATCCTGCCGTAGCTAAGATGTTTTTAACAGAGCAGCATCCACTATATGCTGAAGAAACAGATGCACTTCTATAAGAATGAGCCTTAAAAACAGACACATATATTCCAGAAAGCTCTAAAACTGATTTAAGCCACCTTGCTAAGGTACTAGATGTGACCGCCTGATATGTAACATAAGAAATGAATAACTGTCTGGATTTTCTTAATCCCTTGGTTACCTTTAAATATACCATAAGTGTATGATACACACAAAGTCTCTCATCTTCATAATGTTCTAAAGTTAAACTGAAATTATTACTTTTACCAGTTTGGTAAGACTTCAATAAGTTTTTAAAATAAAACACAGCAAAATCATTATGATTTTGTAAACAATCTAAATTTATCGACACTAGAGTTTGGGCTCTAGGTGCACAAGCAAGAGCTATGAGAGCTATCACTTTAAATGTTAACTGTTTTAAACACAATGTATCCAGCGGAAACCAAGTTTTTAACATGTTCAATATGACAGAAGTATCCCAGATAAATTGATACCTTGGCAGAGAAGGATTTTGAATGAATGTTCCTTTCATGAATCTAGTAATAAGAGGTGCATTAACACACCAATCATTTCCCAGTAAGTTGAGTGTCTGCAGCAACGTGGCCTTATGAGTATTAATCACTGAGTACGACTTATCATTTTCCTTCAGATATAATAAATAATTCACTACCTCAATTTCAGTTGTTTTGTTGGGATTAATACCTTTCCCTTCACACCAAAGAATCCATTTTCCCCATGCCAAATTGTATTGTTTTCTCGTTCCTGGTCTCCACGATTCAATGATGACATTGACAGCCGATTTATGAAGTCCTTTGTTTTGTAAGTATTTGCCGACAACATCACTGCGACCATTCTCAAACTTCTTGCCAACGGATGGTTGTTGTTTGAATGGAGGTTGCTCAACAAGTCTCTGTGACGTGGTAATCTAACAGGGATTGATATAAGTAACTCAATTAACAATGGAAAAAATGATTGTCTCCATAATGGTAAAACCACTATTGCTCTATGTACATTATCTTGTACTATCTTATTCAGAACTTTGTTAATAAGACAGAAAGGAGGAAAAATGTATGGCGAATAATCTGACCATGATATAGAAAAGGTATCTGTGCAAAATGCACCTGGTTCTGGGAACCATGAAACAAATTTATCAACTTGATGATTAGTTCTTGAAGCAAATAAATCAGTATCAGGTACAAAAAATTCTGAACATATACATTGAAAAATTTGTCTCTTTAACATCCATTCTGTTGAGTCCGAAAAATTTCGAGAGTAATAATCCGCAATTTTGTTATCAGACCCCTTCAAATAACTCGCCGTTAAAAAAATATTTCTCTGCAAACACCAATTCCACATATCAAAAGCTAATTTGTCTAAAGACTTTGATGTCATTCCACCCATATCATTGATATAAGCAACTGCAGTTATGTTATCGGAAAAACTATGTGGCTATTAAAAACATCTTTATATAATGATTTCAATCCAAAAATACTGCCAATAGTTCCAAATAATTAATTTGATTTTTTGATTCTATAACCGACCAACGGCCATTTATGTATTGGTTCGATTTTACATCATAGCATGAAAATCCTTCTAAGGAGGCATCTGTTTGACAAGTATAATCTATTTTATTTGGTCTTATACGTTTACCATTTTTATCTGAAACATTATGTATCCACCATTGCAATTCCTCTAAACTATCATTGTTTAAGGTTAACTTCACATTCAAAACATCTTTGTTGACAAAGACCTGATCCTTTTAGTCTCTCTAATGCTCTATAATGAAGTGGTGCTTCTAAAATTGCATAAAATGCATTAATTATGAGTCCTATAAAAGATGCCAATTCCCTTACTGTAAACACTCTTGAATTTAATAGACATGTTGCCTTATATATAATTTTTTCCACTTTTTCATGTTAGAAAAATCATGAACTTCACCGAGGCAAAAAGAACTCCAAAATATTTTATTCTTTAATTGGGTATTAACATAGACTTTTCTTGATTAAAACAATAACCCAAATACTCTAAAGTATCAACCATAGTTTGGCATTGTTGTCTGCAAACCTCCTTTAGAGAATTCATATTTAAAGAATAGTCAATATAATAAGCACATCTAATAGATTGTGAAAGTAACCAAGCATAAATAGGTTTAAGAAGTTTTGCAAACAACCTTGGAGCTGCACTATATCAAGTTTCAAGTTTATTTTACTAAGCTCAGTTCATGTATACATGAAAGCATGAGTATGAAAATATTACAGTAGTAATGAATACAACAAGGCATATTATATAATATCAGTGAGATTACAAGAGCAACAGAGAAAATAGTCAATATAAATAGACACAACTTTATGATGTTACAGAGTTGTGTATATGTTACTATAATTTATAAAATCAGAAGACACACATATTTTCATAAGACAGGATAAATGTTATATATGCAATAAACAGTGACAAAATATAGTACTAACTTTAAGATGAGTTTTTCTATTGGAAGGAACATATAATTTCTTTGATGAAAATGCAAAGTTTTTTAAATGAAGCTGTATCAGTTCTGGCGATATGTTCATTAATAATTTGAACTGGAACGTGTTTGGTCGTATATAGTAATTGTTTTTGATATATGTTTTTCTTAATTCTGCTAGGGATTTGCATTCAAGTAGTAAATGATATTCGTCTCCTATACCCGAGTGGCATAATGTGCATACTCTTAAATTATTATCAGTTTGGTTCCAGGATCCTCTTTCAATGGGTATTTTATTGTTTCTAGTTCGGAATTTGATAACATATTTTAACAAGTTGTTTGGAGTTTTACTTAGGTATTCTTCGTATTTGAAATTTGTTTTAATAAGTCTGTACTTAAGCATTTTCTAGAATTAGCTAAAGTTGCGTACCATTCACTTAGAAATAAGTCAGTAAGTTTTTGCTGAACGGAGGCTGTTAACCATTCTGGATTTGGAAAATCTTGAGTAGACCAGATATTATTTATTCCACATTTTATAAGTATTCGTTTTACATTGTCGATCCACTGAATTTTTTTTCTGTTGACATCATTTAATTTTGTGTACGTGTTCATTAGAGTTTGGTATATGGAGTTTGCTAATTTTGGATGGGTAGGTTTGACAAGTTTTGACCAAAATGAAATTATTCGTTTTTCGATTTCAATAGATATGGGTTTAACACCCGTTTCTCCGTATATCATGCAATTTGGTGTACTGGGTTTCACACCTAGAATGTATTTTAAATATTTAAGCTGTACTTTCTCAAGAAGGCTGTTATTGGAATATCCCCAGAGTTCGCACCCGTAAAGTAAAATTGGTTTGACCATTTTATCGAACAGTTCAATTTGTAAATCAATCGGTAGTTTCATATCTTTTGATTTTTTTATTAACGAGTACATAGCCTTCGTTGCTTGTTTTGCAATATTAGATTTACCTACTTTAAATGATCCGTTTTTACTGAAGAGAATTCCTAGATAATTGTAATCATCAACTACTTCTATATTTTCGTTTTTGTATGTAAAATTGAAATGTAGATTTCTTGCTTTGGAGAAAATTATTATTTTTGTTTTTGAAGTGTTTACAGACAATTTCCATTTGTCACAATATTGTTTGTTGACGTTTAATGCATTTTGTAACTCTTCTGCAGATTCAGCGAAAATGACTGTGTCATCTGCATATAAAAGCATAAATAATTTTAGATAACTGATTATTTCGTTGTTGTTGTTAATCGCATCATAATTTACACCAGATGTTGGGTTCATTGATTCGAAGTAGTTATGAAGATCGTTAAGATAGAAGGAAAATAGTAGAGGGGATAGATTATCTCCCTGTCTGACTCCTATTGAGCAAGGAAAAAAGTTTGACCTTGACCCTTCTACGCTTACACATGATTTAGCATTTTGGTAAAGGCTTTTTACAACGTTCATAAATTTGCCGTTCACATTGTATTGTTGCTATTTAAACCATAGTCTTATTCTATTTACAGTGTCAAATGCCTTTTTTAAGTCTACGAATGCACAGAATAGTTTCTTTTTTGAGATAGTTAATAATTCTCTTAAAGCGTTTAGTATAAACAATTGTCGACTGTGGAATATCCTTTACGAAAGCCCACTTGATAAGTATTTATAAGATTATACTTCTCGGAAATTTTTTGCAGACACATGTTTAAAATGCTGGTGAAAAGTTTACCCAGACAGCTTAATAGTGTTATAGGTCGGTAGTTTTCTGGATTTGTTGTTTCGCCCTTGTTTTTATAAATTGGATTAATAATCCCCACTGTCCAGTCACTGGGAATAATTCCGCTATTTAATACAATATTGAAGAATTTAAGGATAGCAATTTTCATGTTAGGAGTTGCATGTTTAATGTGTTCATTGAGAATCTCATGGTAGCCACTTGCTTTATTATTCTTTAGACATTTTATTGCGGTTTCTATTTCAATGACTGTTATTGCATCGTTTAATTCATCATTGTTAATGTGAACAAAATGTTGATTATTTTCATCAGGTAAATCATCATTCTTAGCGTCATCTGAGTCACTATTTATGTTCTTGAAATGTTTGTACAAATAATTTAAATTTGCGTGAACCAGCAACTTTTTATATTTTGAAGAATTTAGAATTTTCCAGAATTTCTTCGAATTTACCTTTTTCGTATCTCTTAGTTGTTTTACTTTGTTATCTTTGAATTTTCTATGGCATAATTTCATTACATTTTTATATGTTTTACTATTTTTATGTAGGATATTTTTATTTATTTAATTTTTATGTATTTTATACATGTTTTTCGCTCTGTGAAAATTTCGTCTAGCTTCTCTACAGTCTTTTTTGAACCACGTTTGTTTAAAGATGGGTTTAGGTTTGTCTTTTGGAAAGATATTGGACGAGTTAAATGTTTGATTGGCACTGTCATGATAAATGTTAACAATTTGTTTCATAACTCTATCTATATCTTCTAATGAACATTGACTTTTGTTTTCGATAGCACTTAGTTCTTCTATGAGTGAGTTTACCTCGTTCAAATTTATATTATTAGTAAAATTATCAGTTTTACTATCGTCCCATTACCGCTTTTTAGGGAAAGACTGGCTTTGTTCATTTCTTGCTTCATGTTTAGAGTTATGAAAAGTAAACAAAACTTCTACAGGGTTATGGACATCCGAATATAGAGGGCAAAAATCTAGAATATTCATCTGTGAGATCAAGTAATATATTTGGTGAGCAAATGAAATAATCTACTGTGCTAGCGTTTTTACATGTAACACTTCCTACATATTCACCGTTTGTTCTTCCATTTAGTATATATAACCGATTATATTGCAAAAAATCAATAAATTTATAACCATAATTATTAATTGTATTATCCTTATTGTTTCTATAGGTTCGAACATTACTGTTTTCAAAACACGTTTTGTATCATCGAGTTCATTGATAAGGTCATTCATTTCATTATGTTCAAGCAAATTGTAATTAGGCTCAATGAAATCTTGCATTTGTTTAGTTCTGGAGTTCCAATCTCCAAACAAACATAAATTTGTATATCGACCTAAAAAATTATCAATATCAGTTTGTATATCTAAAAATGGGTTATCACAAGCATAAGGAGAGTTCTCGGGTGGCAAATACACAACACGATATAAACAATCACCACAACCTGTAAATAAATCTGATAGAACAAACCACATGACAAATTTACAATCGGTGTCAATAAAGTTAACATATTGTTGCAAGTCCGTTTTAATTGCGACACATATGCCGCCTGACTTTTTACCATAGGATACAGATTTCCTATATTTAAAGTGTAATTTGAAGTCATCAAATGCAACACTGTCTAATGAGTCGATTTTTGTTTCTTGAAATCCGACCACATCGTACTTATCAATGAGGTTGCGAAATTCAGGTACAAGTTGTTTATTGATAAAATTCCACAAACATTCAATGAAAGAAAATTAATAGAGCGAGAACGTCCAACATTATCATTATAAATCGATTGAAAATTGTTGTGATGTTCCGATTTATCGTGATTTAAACCATAACAGTTTCCCTGCCTTGCTTATGCACGTGAATCCAGAGTATGTGTGTCTTTACGTCCCGGTTCTGTACGCACACAATTTCCACTATCACATGTTTGAGGCCCGTCATCGTTTTGGTCGTTTAATGAGTTGCTGGTGTAGTCGTTTCTGTAGCGTTTGAGTTCAGTGTCGTCAAGTGGAGATCGCGCTTTTTGTTTGTATCTGGATGTTGAAGGAGTACGTTCTTTATTGTCCACTAGGAGATCGAATCAGTTAGGTGTCCGGAAGTCCAAATCTGAATTTTGATTCCTTTTATCTGGTTTATGCATCGGAATGTATCCATGTTGTCTATTTGTTGTGTTGTCGAGTGATATTGGCCTAGATAGTGTATGTTGAAATTGTTGACGCTTAAATGCGTTGTCTCCTGGTAATTCAAATTTATCTGTATTTGGATTATACATCATTTTACCTACAAATAGTTTGTCTCTGACAAGAGAGCATTTCTCTTTTACAGTTGGATCATTTTTAAGCACATCTAATAGATTGTGAAAGTAACCAAGGATAAAAAGGTTTAAGAAGTTTTGTAAACAACCTTGGAGCTGCACTCTATCCAAACGGAAGACAAGTGAATTTATATAGCTCTCCCCTCCAAACAAACTTCAAATACTTTTGGTAGTTTTCATGTATAGGAATTGAAAAGTATGCATCTACAAGGTCAACATTACAAAAGTAATCATTTTCTTGAATTATTTCTAGAACAATTTTCAAATGTTCTTGCTTAAAATGTTCGTAATGTACGAATTTATTCAGATGTTTAAGATTAATAATGGGTCTGAATTTTCCATTAGGCTTTTTAACTATAAAGATGTTAGAAACAAATTGTCCAACTTCATAACAAGACTTGATAACTGCACCCTTTTGAATTAGTTCTGAAATTTCATTATTCAATATTTGTAATTCTTCATTATTAAATGAAATTTCCTTTGGATAACATCTCCCCAGCTGGAGGGGGGCTAGAATTCACCAGCTGTCGCACTACAGAGGGGTAAGACACCCCCACTGTGCCTGCCCGTTTGCCGTGGGCTGCTACCTGTGTCGCCTGATGAGAGGATCCTGGTAGTTGAGCGGGTTCTGAGTTGGCAATTTATACTTGGTTCTCTCAATACACTGCTTTGGCCTTTAGTTGGGCTAAACAGGAGGTCTGGAAGGCCCGTCCAGATCAATCGGCTAGTCATGCCAAGCCCCACGATATATTGTGCCCCCATGTCTATTTATATTTGTTTATTTTATAAATACATAGATTATCTCGTTGACGACTTTCACGATTTACCTTTTACTTATTCGTATCTTGGAAGGCGATGACCCATTGGCCAATTGGATACTTGTTTGGCCTTTAACTGACATTCGAAATTTACTGAAGTTTGTTTAAGCTTGTAAAATGTTCTGAGGGAACTCATTTGTCCAGTTTAACTCTTTTATCAAGAGTATATCATTGATGTATCCCTGTCATGGCCAGTGTTGGATATCCCCTGGTCATGAGCCCTTGTTGGACTCCGTGGCGGGTGGGGAGCATCAGTGATGAACTAATTCAATCAGCATGGCAACCCCAAAAAAAGCCAAGCGAACACTCTCAGAGTCCGACTCTGAGACAGACATATCAAACATGACCCCCCAAAATTTCTCTCATTTCATTATTATAAAATCTTCAAATTCTGAAAAACCAAATTACCAAACTTTCCCCCTTTGTCATACAAAAAACTTTACAATCTATTCTTGGAACTCCAAAAACCGTAAAGAAATTAAAAGATGAAACGTTGCTGGTGGAATGTTTCAGTTAAACAAATCTTCGACGGATGTCACCCAAAATATACGATTAAACACGATTTTAGCAGACTGAAAATACGCGATAGACCATGTCACCCGACATGTCCGAAGCACACTGATTGCGCATGCGCTGAGCACTATCTCATTTGATACCGTAGTAATTCTATTAATCGAAATAGAATTACACCAATTTAACAAGTATATATCGTAAACCTTTTTAGTTTCACATGTTTTTTACATTTCCTTGCTCGCTAAATGACCGAAGCTGTCGATGCGCCATAAAACCACATATAAATAAATTAAATTAAATTAAAAGTAAACAAAAATAACAACAAACCCACTTCCCAACCTCCTAAAGAAAAACCTGCAGGTCACAAATCTTCACCACCATCACCCACACCAAAACCATGTAAAAAACCATGTAAAACAAAAAATAATGAAACCCCCTCAACAACAAGTTTGAATGTCTTAGTGACATGGAGGATGACAGTGATGGAATCTCTGTCTCAGGGGTTGAGAGCATGCTCTCTGATGAAGAAACTTAGTCTTTTATTTTATTTTTAACTTATTTTTAATAAATCTGGACTGTATTCCATGAAATACGCCTTTCACAGTACATTTTTTCTTGTTGGCTGTGTTGACCTTCAACCAGTCCGCTAACTAGTTAACATTTACAAGTATATCACGTTACCTTTTTTAGTTTCACATACATTTGTAATTTCACATTTCTTGCGCGCTAAATGACCAAAGCTGTCGATGCGCCATAAAACAACATAATAATTAATATATAATTAATCTTGCGCGCTAAATGACCAAAGCTGTCAATGCGCCATAAAACAACATGATAATAATAATGATCAACCAGTCCGCTAACTAGTTAACATTTACAAGTATATCACGTTACCTTTTTTAGTTTCACATAATTTCACATTTCTTGCGCGCTAAATGACCAAAGCTGTCGATGCGCCATAAAACAACATGATAATAATAATAATTTGGATAACATATTTGCTTTGGTTCCGAGGTAAATTCCAATCTATACCCTTGAATGCTTTCTTATATCCATGGATCATCAGTAAAATTTTTCCAATCTACATAATGATGTTTCAATTTACCTACCTTAACTCTGTGCTCCGTTTGGGGCCACACTGACTGTAGCTGTAGGTTTTCTGTATCTCTGAGGTTGTCCTCTGTAATACCCCCGAAATCTTTGAGGCATATTGTAAGGGGCATATTTAGCCTGCCCTCTATAACTATTCATACGAGGGTAACGACCTCTAAACGAAGCTCTGTTATATGTAAACTGAGCTGAGTTATTGTAGAATTGAGGTTTACCCAGATAAAGACCAGTTTCACAACTTTTGATGTCTTTTGTGATATCATTTTCAAATAACAAATTTGAAACTGGAGTATTCAAATTACAAAGATTTTTGTATTTTTTGTTTAAGTTGGGTCTAATAAGGTATCTCCTACGGATACTTAATTGAAACTGCACCTGACCTAATGCTGTTAGTGCATCCGAAATAAGCCTTTTTGCCTCAGGGCTTTCATTAAGGGCAGGTCTAAGAACCTCTACCAGCTTGAGGATTGGTACAATCCCGGCCATTAGCTAATTGGCCTTGGATTTCTTGGAACAATCTATCATAAGTTCTTGCTTTTTTCTCCAACACCTTCCAAATTTCATTATTGACATTATTATCCAACTTCTTCAAAATTTGTTGTGTTAAACAACCCTAATCTTTCTTTTAGGTTTTCTATGTCCTTAACCGACAAAACTGTCCAAGTCCAACTTGGAACTACATGCCTAAATCTTACCTTTTTTCGAGGAAGAGGACTTTTTTGGCTTATTTTTTACGGGAGATTTTTGAGAGGATGTACCTCTTCCTCTTTAAACCCACTGAACTCGGAATCAATGGCCGAGAGAGTTAACGTATCTCTTTCTTGTAAATTCATATTTTGGAACAACACCAAAATAAATTTTATCAAATGTTTGGACTGCGTCCTAAACAAACCAATTTAAGTAACAAAAAGCTTGGACTACGTCCTAGCAATAATAACAAACAAGTTTAACTACCAAAAAAGTAAATAAACCAAAAAATTTAACGGCACTTGCCTTGCCGAAATAAAAAGTATAAACGCTTGGACAACGTCCTAAGCAAAAGCAACAAAATATTTAAAACTGGGCTAATAAACCATTCTCAATAACCTCAGCTTACCTTCCTAAATAACCAGTCGTAACACGAGACAAAACCCACGTTTTCTCAGCTAACAACTTTTTACAGCGTTTGAACAGAGAATCATCAAGCGTAGCACGAAGTGGGCTGCTTAAGCCAGGTGACCACTTAATGCAGGGTTGGTAGAATGCCCGATTTTGGGAAGATTTCTTGTACCAAAATTGTTTACTTTGTTGTATAGTACATATAATAACAAGTAACAGTCTAACCTGCACTAACAATGTATAGTACATATAATAATAAGTAAACATAAAAACATTTCAATCAATTTATTTGATAAAGATTTATCATTTTAATCATTTATAAACATGATAAACATATAACATGTAATCATTTTTATTACACAAAATAATGTACACTTTGTACATCACATCAACCGACAACACTGTACTTAAGAAAGTCACTTCTTAAAAAAATCACTGATCTTAGTTTGCTTTTCATTTGCATCAATCCTTGACTGAACAAAACAGTCCTCAAAGTCCATGACTTTATCTAACAAAGACGACTGGTTCTTACACACAGCATAGTGCCTCATCTTTACAAGAAGTCAGTAATTTCCACAAATGAGACTGGCGGTTTCTCCTCAATTTCACAATCATCATCACTTTCTTGATCTACCCTATTTATGTCCTCTATAATATCATTTGCTGGTCTGTCCCAGTCTAACATGTTATTATCACATGTGGAGAACTTTTCATCAATTCCGAGAAGTTCCTGAAAATCACAGTCGAATAATTCCCTCGACATTTTTAACACTGCAAGTGGAAAGTCATCCTCCTGTTCAAATTCAACACAATCACTGGCACTTTCACTTACAGACTCACTTGAGTAAGCAATTATGGAAGGAGAAAACCCACACTTGGCCAAACACTTAGCAATTGTTGAGGCTTCAACTTCTTGCCAGGCTGAAGAGGTCCAATAAATGGCTTGGAGAATAGAAACTTCTCTGATGATCTGGGGACCGAGTTTTGTAGGGTTCTTCTCCAGTTCCAACAAAACGTGTTGAAGTTGTCGCTTTCTGTACTTCAGCTTCACAGACTGAATAATTCCAGCATCCATTGGCTGCAGAACTGATGTGGTGTTGGCAGGGAAGAACTGCAACTTCACATTCTGCAGTGCGATTTTAGGGTGGACCGGAGCATTGTCTAACAATAGGAGGATATTGCGGTTCTGGGCACGCATTTTCCTGTCAAGATCATGAAGCCAGTCTTCCATCAAATGGGTCAACATCCATGCCTTACTGTTTGCTTCATACCGCACTGGTAACTTGTCAACAGACATTCTACCAAAGCAACGGGGTTTCTTCGACTTGCCAATCACAAGGGGCTTCAACTTCTCTCCCGTCATTGATGCACACAGGGCTATGGTTATTCGCAGCTTTGACCTTTTTCCTCCTGAACAAGTTTCACCTTTCTTGAAGAATGTGGATTTTGTAGTGTCACGAAAGAAAAGTCCATTTTCATCCATGTTAAAAATATCACAAGGTGCAAATCCCTGACAAACATCACTGATTTTTGCCTTCCACTGACTCACTGTTTCATTGTTAACTTCACCGCGTTCTCCCGTTTGCACTTTGAAAACAATGTTGTTTCGTTTTAGGAACGATTCTAACCACCCGTTACTACCCTTAAATTCCAAACAACCCAAGTCCTTTGCGAAAGATCTGGCCTTTTCTTGAATCATTGGTCCAGAAACATTGACCATGCGTGCTGTTGCATCTAAAAACCAACGATACACTAGACTGTTCAGTTCACTGTACTCAGTATCCTTCCTTGGCCGCTTCAAAAATAAATTACCATTTGACTCATATTCAGCCATAATATCACGCTTACGTTTCAACACATTTTGTACCTGTGTGCGTCCGACACCGATTTTAATAGCAACAACGCGAGAACTTTTGCCTGATTCCAGTAACTTAATGCACTTAACACGGTCCTCTAGAGATAAACACTTCCGTTTACTTGCCATATTTTTCTAATTTTGTGACAATATTTTAAGGACTTTTCTGAATAGCAGTCTTTAAAAGAATGATTATGCTTTGAAAGACAAAATCAATAAGTAATCTCCAGAAAACATATTTGCCATTCATAAATAAAATTGTGAAGGGATCATCATTAATGAACTTTTGATCTAAATTGATGAAAATAAACTTCTCAACACCTTGAAAGATCACTAACACCGCTTCACACTTACGGGGAAACAAATACGCTAACTGCTCAATTAAGGGTCTCACAAAGGGCCAAACAATTAAATACCCACCACTTTAAGCGTTGAAAGTGTCGTCAATCATCAATTATCGTAAACAAATCCGAATTAACTCCCTTGATTATGAGTGTGACTAAATTCCAGTACTGTCCGTTTCGGGACGGTAGTGTAAACGCACGTGCTACGAATTAAAAACACGCCCATAAATCAATCATAACAATCGCTGAAATGATTTAATTGGCCAAGGTAAGCAAAATAATTTAACCAGGGCGTGTCTAGACGACTCTGCACCCATCTCCAGTCGTTACGTCATAGATTCAGCACAATCCAAGGTGTGAAATAGCGTTACCGATTTGTTTGACATGTAATACAATATACAATACATGTGACCGCTTAAAACGGACCGATTTTATTGGATTATTAAATTTGGGAAGCATTCAGGCTGGCCGCTGACCGCGAACGGCAGGTGACCGTTTAGTCAAGGTAAATTATAGAAGGATTTTCGTCGGGGGCGTCGTGGAATGACCGCTTACTGGTGGTGACCGCTGAATCCAGGTGACCGTTAGTGCAGGTTAGACTGTATATGAATGTAAGTTGAACGAGATTGAACATGGTTAGATTTGATGCACTGGATTGAACAGCAATTTCTAATATATAGCATTTGACTGGTCTTTCATCATGAGGTTCCAGTCCGATACAGAGTATTAAATACAAGAGTACTACTTCGGTTTTAGCATTTGAATTCTTGTCTAAGTATTGCTGCTGGGTTAACTTGTGGTAAAAATATTGCTACTATAAATATATAGTCTAATTTTGTTGATGAAAATTTTATGTTCAAAGATTAAGAGGAGAGTTGGTATGAAGAAAAACAATTTTTTTATATGTAGTATGTATGATATGGTACCTTTTTTGTCCATTCAGTCCATCGACAGAACTTGTTGCCAAGACTATGGTGGCCGTAACATAAGACTGTGTCACAGTGTTTTCCCTAGAACCAGAAGTTTTAGTAGGGTCCAATCTAGCTTGAGTTAAGGACTTGCTAACATCACTAAAATAGACCATAATTTACAATAAATATCATACCATGAAATCAACAAATGTCTGCATGTTCACTCTGTCCTTCAGTGTAAATATATTTCTATAAGCCTTAAAAATCTTTAAACATGAATAATTTTGTTGATGAAAATTTTAAGTTCAAATATAGACAAAATACCTTGTTTTTATTTCTCAGGCAATGGGACTTTTTTGGGTCCTCTTGAGCTAAAAACATAAAGCATTTAAATGTTAAGCATAATCTAACTTGTTTTACATGATAACATTATTTGTACCTTAAACAAATTGTTTGTGTGGCATAACCTGGACTACTCCTGCTTCACTGAAAATTTTATATTTTACACACTGCCTGGCAATATTCTTGTAAGTTTGTATCCCATGCCATAAAAGAAATGATCCAATAGTACATCAGTGATTTAATTGTCTGCCATTTGTTGATGATAATAATAACTTTAGTTCAAGAAGGCAGCACATTAAGACAATATTCCTTAATAAACACTACTCCCCTAATTAACGCTCCTCACTTAGTTTGAAGGTATTTTAGACAAGCAAGTGCAAGTTTTGACACTTTCAACTTAGATCAATGTTTAGAGAATGACATGTCAATCAAATATAGACAAAATACCTTGTTTTGAATTCTGAGCCTAAAGACCTTCCTCGTCCCACATATTTCACATATTTCCGTACATCGAGTATTAGCCCCTGAAAGTTTATCAGATTGCACTGTTGCTGTAACAATGGGTTCCAAAGTTATTTCTGGCGTTTTGTTCCCGTCTGATCCCTATAACAAACAAAATAAAACTGTTTGGTAAGGTATAGCACATTCAAGAGAGCATATATACTAAATTTAATACATAAGTTTGGTGAATATGATAAAAAATGAGTCTTTGAATTGACAGTACTTTGTTATATTTTTTTTCAAATTTTGAAAATACCAAAAAAAATCCCAGTATTAAGGCCATTCTTGAAAATTATTAAAATGTTTAGCATAATCTTACTTGTTTTACATGATAACATTATTATGAATCTTCGTTCACCCCACAGTGGCATAACTTTTCCTTCTTCTTTATTTCTCAGGAGGCAATGGGACTTTTTTGGCGTCCTCTTGAGCTAAAAACATAAAGCTAAATATTTAGTTAAGCATAATCTAACTTGTTTTACATGATAACATTATTTGTACCTTAAAAAAATTGTTTGTGTGGCATAACCCGGACTTCTCCTGCTTCACTGAAAATTTTATATTTTACACACTGCCTGGCAATATTCTTGTAAGTTTGTATCCCATGCCATAAAAGGAATGATCCAATAGTACATCAGTGATTTAATTGTCTGCCATTTGTTGATACTAATAATAACTTTAGTTCAAGAAGGCAACACATTAAGACAATATTCCTTAATAAACACTACTCCCCTAATTAATGCTCCTCACTTAGTTTGAAGGTATTTTAGACAAGCAAGTGCAAGTTTTGACACTTTCAACTTAGATCAATGTTTAGAGAATGACATGTCAATCAAATATAGACAAAATACCTTGTTTTGAATTCTGAGCCTAAAGACCTTCCTCGTCCCACATATTTCACATATTTCTGTACAATGAGTATCAGCCCTCGAAAGATTATCAGACAGCCCTGTTGCTGTAACAATGGGTTGTAAAGTTATTTCTGGCGTTTTGGTGCCGTCTAATCCCTATAACAAACAAAATAAAACTGTTTGGTAAGGTATAGCACATTCAAGAGAGCATCTATACTAAATCTAATACATAAGTTTGGTGAATATGATAAAAAATGAGCCTTTGAATTGACAGTTCTTTGTTATATTTTTTTCAAATTTTGAAAATACTGAAAAAAATCCCAGTATTAAGGCCATTCTTGAAAATTATTAAAATGTTTGGCATAATCTTACTTGTTTTACATGATAACATTATTATGAATCTTCGTTCACCCCACAGTGGCATAGCTTTTCCTTCTTGTTTATTTCTCAGGAGGCAATGCGACTTTTTTGTCGTCCTCTTGAGCTAAAAACATAAAGCATTTAAATGTTAAGCATAATCTTACTTGTTTTACATGATAATATTATTTGTGAGGCCAACCTTAAAATGTGAGGCCAACCTTAAAAAAATTGTTTGTGTGGCATAACCTGGACTAAATATTCTTGTAAGTTTGTATCCCATGCCATAAAAGAAATGATCCAATAGTACATCAGTGATTTAATTGTCTGCCATTTGTTGATAATAATAATAACTTTAGCTCAAGAAGGCAGCACATTAAGACAATATTCCCTAATAAACACTACTCCCCTAATTAACGCTCCTCACTTTAGTTTGAAGGTATTTTAGACAAGCAAGTGCAAGTTTTGACACTTTCAACTTAGATCAATGTTTAGAGAATGACATGTCAACAAATATAGACAAAATACCTTGTTTTGAATTCTGAGCCTAAAGACCTTCCTCGTCCCACATATTTCACATATTTCGGTACAACGAGTATCAGCCCTCGAAAGATTATCAGATTGCCCTGTTGCTGTAACAATGGGTTGTAAAGTTATTTCTGGCGTTTTGGTGCCGTCTAATCCCTATAACAAACAAAATAAAACTGTTTGGTAAGGTATAGCACATTCAAGAGAGCATCTATACTAAATCTAATACATAGGTTTGGTGAATATGATAAAAAATGAGCCTTTGAATTGACAGTTCTTTGTTATATTTTTTTCAAATTTTGAAAATACTGAAAAAAATCCCAGTATTAAGGCCATTCTTGAAAATTATTAAAATGTTTAGCATAATCTTACTTGTTTTACATGATAACATTATTATGAATCTTCGTTCTCCCCACAGTGGCATAGCTTTTCCTTCTTGTTTATTTCTCAGGAGGCAATGGGACTTTTTTGGCGTCCTCTTGAGCTAAAAACATAAAGCATTTAGTTAAGCATAATCTAACTTGTTTTACATGATAACATTATTTGTACCTTAAAAATATTCTATAATAATAACTTTAGTTCAAGAAGGCAGCACATTAAGGCAATATTCCTTAATAAACACAACTCCCCTAATTAACACTCCTCACTTAGTTTGAAGGTATTTTAGACAAGCAAGTGCAAGTTCTGACACTTTCAACTTAGATCAATGTTTAGAGAATGACATGTCAATCAAATATAGACAAAATACCTTGTTTTGAATTCTGAGCCTAAAGACCTTCCTTGTCCCACATATTTCACATATTTCCGTACAACGAGTATCAGCCCTCGAAAGATTATCAGATTGCCCGGCTGTACATTTTCCAGGGACACCCTGGAAATGATGCTGGTAATTCCTGGTATTACAAGGTAATCCATGGAAATCCCTGGTAAATGATGACTTTTCCATATTTTGTTTCATGAAATGTGGTATAATTTCCATGCAATGCGGAATTTAATTTCCAGTCTTTTCCAGCATAGGCTGGACTAAGATGGAAAGACGCTGGACAACAGAGGTAAAAGGCTGGAAACCTCTGGAAATGAATCCATTGCAGCATGGAAAGTGAAACTTAGTAATTTTCAAGGCTGGAAAAATATGGAAAGAACTTTGAAATTTTACAGAACACCATGGAAATAACTTAGTTATTTTTTGTTTACAAACAATGCAGAATAAAAATGTTTCCTTTTCAGTCAAGGGTGTGAAATTAAGTTTTGCAGTCGTACATCCTGTATTAAACTAACATTCTGCTTTATAGTCATGAAGTGATGAAATGTTCAGTTGTAAGCATTTTTACTGGCTAAAAATCAATGGTATACAAAACGAAGTGGTTCAATATAAGAGAAGTATGAAAGTAAAAAATCTATAATGACATTATATTTTTATTGTTTTTACAGTTTTGTAAACATATGCAAAAAATGTAGCAATGCCACAGAATCGGGTTTACAATCACAATCTAAAAGAAGCAACTTACTTAAACAAAACTGTAAATAGAGCATATTGATGGTTAGTTAACCATATTGACCAATATAAAATCAAATGGGTCATTCTTAATTCTAATATGTCAATGCTTTACTCATCATAAAATACTGACTTCATATTTACATGATTATTTAGCATCATGTTTACATAGATCTAAAAAAAAAACTTTTAAACCTAATTAAACATTTGACTTAATAGCATGTTAAAGATGAAATATTACATTGAATAAATGTCTTGATTAATTTACATAAATGTCAAATTAGTTATGTGCTTGGCAGAATAACTTGCCATCTTTTGCGCCAAAAGTGACCTTTGTCACAAATCATATTACCATCTTCAGTCCTGCAGGGCCTCCTCTGGGTTTTTTAGACTTGTCGCCAACATTTTCGCCACTTAAGAAAAGTTGGAGCCACTTTAGAGCCACTTTAGAGCCAAAAGTAGCCAAAGTTTCCAGCCATGTTTAAGAACATGAAAATGATTCATATTTAAGTAGTCTTCAAAAAACAACAACAAAAATGTGAAACTTCTATATTTAATGCTGCATCATATATCATCAGTATATAATAAAAGTATACATAAACACAACTTGTCACATAAAAAGCACATTTACATCTGAACATAAACATAAAATCTATTAGTCAAAACCAGTAAAATAGCAAATAGTCAAGGGTACACAAGCTAATTTACATCTGAACATAAACATAAACATAAAATCTATCAGTCAAAACCAGTAAAATAGCAAATAGTCAAGGGTACACAAGCTAATGAACAGAGGCACACCTAGGCAGACCAATAGGACAGTGAATGAAGTTACTTAAGTATTCTACGGGCCTTCATGGATTTCCATTTCTGAAAGGCTGCCCCAAAATCAAAGTTGACCAAACCAGGACCATCAATGGAAATTCTCATCAGGTTGTTAAGGGCCGAGACTGATAGAGAGTTTCGTAAGCAGGTTTTAACAATATTCTGCTTACTGAACCCCCGTTCACATTCAACAGTAGAAACAGGGGCCACGAGTAACCGCCCAGCTGCTTCAGAAGCAGCTGGGTACACATCCTTGTGCCGAAGTGCAAGATTAGCAATACCTCTAGTGGAGGTAACCGATTTATTGCCATTGTCATGGCTGGCATGGGCAAAGTTGAGGAAACATGACAGTTCATCCCTACTACCTTCCACCCCAACAGTGGCAAGGTACTCATTAACCACATCAATGTCACCACCTTTTGAGACTTTACTGACAGAGGGATTGAAGAAATTACTGAGCGCAGTCAGAATTAAACAGTCCTCATTATCTGAAAACCTGACATTCAGACTTTTGACAACACCATTAACAAACTGGTCACACACCTTAACTGCCTCATCTCTTTGCTTAGAACTATCCCTAATAGTGTGACCTTGGAACTGGAAAGTGAACAGACCATCAACATCAACCTGGGGCTCTGAAGATGCCTGACTAAGAAATTCTGTAAGTTTATTACCATTCTTTTCTACACCCAAATTATTTACACAATCAATAGTTGACCTGAGCAGTGGGGTAACCTCAGTGAAATCTAGATCCTTTTTCTGATACATCTTTGACAAGATTGTCAGGGGCTTCAAAACATCACAAAGAAAATGAACAACATAGAGAAACTTGAAGCAGGTAAGTGACTTATGAAGGCTCAGTGACTTTCCGGACTTCTCCTCAAGAAAGACAGAAATCAAACTAGAGTAATTGCTGACCATAGCGGACACAGACCCCTCAAAGCTGAGCCAACGGGTATGAAACACTTCTTTAAACCTGGAACTTTGACCTGGGATGAGAGACTGAGCTGCTTCAAGCGTGGCCATGTTCTTGGGGGAATTATTGAAAAACTTATAAACGCTATTAAGGATTTCCTGAACTTTAACCATGTAAGGAATAGCATCAGCACCTGTGCAACAGCTTAAAGCTAACCTATGGGCAATACAATGAGTGGCTAAGACACCAGGGACCTCACGCTTTAACCTCGTTACTACACCTGACTTGTGACCTAACATCACTGCTGCTCCATCAGTGCTCAAACCACAAAGATTGGACAAGCTGATACCTTTCACCTGCAACATCTCAATAACCTTATCATAAATGGACTCAGCATTAGCCCTGAACAAACTATCAATACCAAAGAAGTAAGTACCAGGAGTGGTGTAGCCAAGTTCATCAGACTCGAGTACCCTTACATACATAATCATATTCTGATGAATAGACACATCGGTGCTCTCATCAAACATCAAACTAAACTTTGCACTAGATTTAATCTTATGTACTAAGTTATCCTCTAATACTCCAGCAATGCAGGTGCGGAACTCATCTATTGAAGTGGAGTGTTCATAGTCGGTGTGACCATCACACTTTAGATCAGCCAGCTGTGAAACACCCTATAAATAAAACAATAGAGATGTTAAAGCTAAAAGTGCTGCTTTTTTTCGTAGCCGAAATTAAATAAATAAAGATTTGAATAAGCAGCACTTAAAGCTTTTATTAATTGTATTCACACAACTTTGTAATATTCGAATTCTGGCCAGGCTGTATGTATTCATTATAATAAGATCTGATGCCCTATGTAATGTTCGAATTCTGGCTAGGCAGTGAAAATACACATGAACTATCATGTATTCATTACAATAAGATGCCCTATGTAAGGTTCGAATCCTGGTCAGGCTTTATCATATAATGGCTCTGAAAATTTACAGCATTTTAATTAATTTCACAAACACTTACTTGATGTAACAAGAATGTGTTCAGCTTAGGAACTATGCTGTTGGCAAGGTCCTCCTCTGCCGCAAAATACACATTCTTCATAGCAGTGGTGATGGACAACTCGCTCTTTGCCAATGAATTTTCTCGACACACAGTCATGTCCATTTTTAACTTCACCCCTTTGGCAGCATCTTCATGTTCTGAAATTTAAAGCACAAATATTTGCACCGCCACTCACATTCAAGTGAAACATTTTACATGAAATATATAGAATATGAGAATGAGCTGTCATGAACTTATATAAGCAAGAGAAGTTCTAAATTGATGAGATTCTTTTGTATATTTGAACAGTTTAAATAAATTAGTTTTATTATCAGACTTCAATATTTCTATTTTTTATGCATGCTTGGTCTAACATTATATAGTTATACCTTTGATTTTTGCGTGCTTCGTCACAGATTCCTTTTTAAGAACATTACAGCCTGTTACAAAGGAATTAGAATTTTGGGCCTGAATACATATGTCACAAAACATTTCCTTAGATTGTGCATCATATCTTAACCAAACATGGCCAATTTTCCAAACGTCTTTGAATTTCCTTACAGGAGAATTTTGAATTTTGGCAAATTTAGAAGGTGGAGTTGAACACTCATCAAAAAGTCTCTTAGAAGCCATGATGGCAACTGATACATTTCCAAATTTTACGAGACATTTTAAGCAAAATGGCCAGGACAGCAATTAAGTTAATTAAAAAATGCTTTTCGCACCCATTGTTTAACATTATTGAGATCGTATAAGTTAAGGGATTATCACAAAAAAGTGTGCAATAAACATCGTAATTACTAAAAAAGTTGACAACAACCGCATGTTACAAACAAGCCTGTCGGTCTTTTTGACTAAACCAATCGCCCATTTTGTCTTTAAAGTCGGTCATAATTGTAGTTAATAAGGGGATCATCGACAAACATCAAATATACACGCTGCCGGATGTTTTCATAATGATTAATCAGCCGATCACACATACTTACGCAATTATCTTCTCAAAGTGTCATCCGAAATCAATTACCCGATTTGACAGTACACTGACTGGACTGGTTATCGGTTTTATCACGGTTAACGCTTAGTAAAACGCAGGTAAAACGCGCGAATCGAGAACCAATTCTTAAGCCGCTTATATCGTTAATAAAAACAAATATTACGACAGGTGAAAAAGTATGCGCCACTTATTTTCGCCAACTTGTAAAATTTAGCGCCAGATTCTCAAAATTATCGCAAATGGCGACATTGGCGATCGACAGCGGAGGCCCTGGTCCTGGCATGCATAAACAAAGTGCATTATGAGTATGACCTAAGTTTTGTCACCATGCATGTGCGAAGAAACTGTTGCAAAATATTTGATCCACTAGTTTTACAAAAAAAATCATATTGCAAATGAAAAATATTACAGCAAAATATTGTTTTAACACTTCTTATACATTTTGGTGGTTATACACTGTTTGAAATAATTCACTAGTTTCATGAATATAATACAGTCTGTGTTTGGACATTACAATGAAATGATGCTACCTGTTTATATTCACTGCAAAATGTAGAAACACATTCATTATTTCTCAAGTAATATTTAATCAGTCTCATGGTGATTTGGAAGCAGTGCTGCATAAGTATTATTTCCCCCCTCAATAACTACGAGTGGTTCTCTTAAACTATTAATTTTAACTACTGATGGATGGTCTGTAATAATTTTTTGGATGTGTGGTACCCTGTTCCGAAGGATAGATCCTGAAAGCTTGACTGAATGTCCTGAAGCAAACACCTGTCCACTTTCAACATGCAGAATTTACCTGTCTACCTTAATTGCCAAACCATTGTGCATCATGATGGTGAAAGAATTTTGTTTCTTCACTTTCTTGGTTGCACTACTGTACATTACAAATCCGTTGTGAATGACTTTAGATGAGGTGTTGAATTTTGTATGATCTATTGTACCATATTCACTTTGAAGAAAATCAGCTTCAGGTTTAGTCAGGTGTCTTTACTGGTTCTGGTTTCACAACATGACACTGTTTTGCGTTGCCATGTTTATGAGTAGGCCTCTTGCTTTTCAACATTTTTTCTATCATATCTTTAGCACAGGAATCTTCAGGCAATTCCACAAGATTTCTCTCAACACGTTTCTTTGCCTGCATGTGCCAAAACACGTCCCTACATACATTTCCTGTTCCATGGATGGTATCCATGATGTCCCCATTAAATGATTCATACGGGAAGCATGACCAACACCATAATGGACCCCATCTTTTGACCATGTCTGCCAAATGGGTAAGGTTGTGTACATTCATACTCATGAATTCAGGCCCATATAAAAGTTCAACATTTCTGGTAAATGTACATAATAAAACGTTTGCACGATTTATCTTATCCTGTTCAATTCCTTCTCCAAGCAGGATATATATAGCTTCCACCAAACAACTGAAATGCACCAAATATACATCTTGAAGGTAAGGCAACAGACGAGGTAATGAATAGAACAGTAGCCAGTTGCGTAGTTCTGATGCCTTCCAGTGGTGGTAAGTGTTTGTTATAGCTCTTGGTCGCCTATGGATGAAGTAAGGTGGCTTGATCAGTTGAAGATGTTGATCAATTGCCTTTGTTTGCCCTCCTATGAACCATGGAAGTTTTGAAAACTTACTATCAAACCAGATTTCCATAAACTTCTTAACAACACCCAAGAGAGTACCATGCATATAGTCAATCACCACATTGTTTATCAATGAAAAATATGCTAAGTACAAAAAGACAGTTTCTCCATAAAATCCCATCACACGTTTACGACTGGTGCAAGCTTGTTTCGCATGATTTTTTATGGATTCATCCGTGCGCATTTCTACCTGTTCCTGTTTCCGGTAAGAACGACAATGCCCAGCACCACTGGCAACAGATTCTCCTTTCTGCTCACAATATAGGCAGCCATATTCTCCATTGTGGTGGGTCATTTGTAGGATGTAAGCTCTAGCTTGCAAATCCATTGTCAAAATTACTAGCATAGCCTTTGACTGTATTGGTTCACCATTGTAGATAAATTCAAACCCTTCATTGTATAGGTGGTTAAGGTCTTGAACAAGTGGTTTCAGGAAAGACACCATGTTTGGTTTCCCAGTACCCTGCCAAATGCCCCATAGTACCATGTTTCTAGTGAGAAATCTTTCTTTTGGTGGCAATTCATTTACCAGTAAAAAAACTGGCCACAATGACACTGAAGAGCTCTTGAACAATGGCACGCCATCAGTGAACATTGAAAGTGTCACATTGTTTTTATCATTAAGGAATGCTCCACTTTGTTTGAGTTTCTTGTATTCAGATCCAGACTTGATGTCAGAAATTATTTTAGAGTCTGGAATATCCCCACCTTCTTGGATAGAATCCCATATTCCAGGACGCTCAAACAATTCTTTTAACTGTTTGCCAATATCAGCAGTCACGAAATACTCCTTTTTGGTGGTTGTTCCTGTGCAGCCAGGTGTAGAACATGTTTCTTCACTATCTGGGGTGTTCTTCTTGCAAACACCACAAAACAAATTGTATTTTAAGTAATATCTGTCAAACCCACATTCTTCTTTAAGAGTTTTCACAGACTGAATCGCGGTGTTTGCATTTGGTAAATGTAAGTTTACAATATTCAAAAGGTCATGTAATGCTACATTTGACAAATTGTGCCTTGTGGCATATGCTGCAATTGCCATTACATGTTCAGATTTTGATATATTTGATATATACAAATCGTTTTGTGGAGGTAACACATATAGTGGTGGATCTGATATGTCTGCAGTCTTAATCTGTTCATCATTGTTTTCATTCACGTTTTGGTTTTCCTCGTCATCAGAACTGGAAAAATGCACACTTCCTTCAGGTACAAGTATACTCTCACTGTCACTATCTATACTCATATCACTGTCGACATGTTCCAAGACATCATTAGCACCAGCTTCTGCTATATCAATAGCTTCTAACCCTACAGCTGCTTCACCTTCTTGAGGTTCACTGAAAGTAATTAATACATTGAAAGATATTGAATACATATATATACTATAAACAAGAGCAGCCACAGGAGACAGAGTGCTATGAAAACACTATATGAAGTATACTTTTAAACAAAAAAGGGACATAAACCATAAAAAATTAATGTAAGAATCATGTACCTTGTGTCGCATGATAAGAGTGATGAAAGAAACATTTACTTGATTACTTAATCAAATGCAGGATATACACTGAACATGCATCAAAATTAACCTTAAATTCTGAGTAAAAAGAGGCATAATTTATGAACAAGGGGGCCATGATGTCGCACACCTGAGTAAAGTTACAAATTTGGTGAAAATCCATCCAGCTGTAAACACTTTTTCTATTAAAAGAATTATTTGGAAAAAAACTTGAGAGAGGTCCGTGCCAGGATGGATCAGACCAAATTTGGTAAAGATTTAACCAGGGCTTGTGGTAAAAGTTGTGTAAAATTTGTTTCTATTTTTAGCTCAGGCGACCCTAAAAAGGGTCAAGCCGTTCATAAGAACAAGTCCCTTTTTCTATTTTTAATTCTAGCAGCCTCTAAAAGGGGCAAAACAAAAGTGTTTTAATTAACTTGACAAAGGATTTTGCAGATGCTTTGAAAGTGCTAAGAAGTAGTCATTCAAAGGTTTTTTTCATTTTTAGCTCTAGGAACCCCGGAAAGAGGGGGCCAAGGAAAATTGAATAAATTTGAGAGGTCCATGCCAGGATGTTTCAGACCAAATTTGGTAAAGATCCATCTGGCAGTTCATGTGAAGAACTTGTTGAATTCTATTCTTTGATTTTTATTACCTTAAACGTCTTTTCCGTGACCCATAAACAGTACTCTTAGGTAGTGGCAGGGATGGATCAGCTTCATACTGCTTATATCTCCCTCTTTGGCCTTCAACAACTAGAGAAACAGAAACCAAAATGTACAAATAATTTAATCAGAAAATAATGAATTATGAAAAGCACTTAAATTGGTTGTGATGGTAACAGTACCCTAACCCTAGAAATCGGAGATGGGAAATGTAGATGTATGAGATCAAAGTTGTTTACTGATCACTTTGGACGGAGGCAAGGTGTGGGTTGAAACCCCAATATTTTCTAATCTTTCCTAAAAAAAAACAAATGAGTATAAACCAACTGGAGACTGAGATTTGTACCTCAAAATAAGTTAAGTAATTGCAACACCATTAAAGCATATTTCATTAAAGTATATTTCATGCCTCATAATTACTTAGATTCATGTAATCCTGGCCTTACCTCATAGGGTTACATAGACATGCGGAACGCCATTTTAAGACAGTATTTCTATCATTTAAAGACGGGCATTTAACTTAACCCCTTTCCCACATGGATACGTATTTATGCGAATGCGACCAATGCAGATCCAGATCAGCCTGCACATCTGTGCAGTCTGATCAGGATCTCCACTGTTCGCTTTTCAGTCAGAAATCCTTCTATGAATATAAAAGCGAACAGTGGAGATCCTGATCACACTGCACGGATGTGCAGGCTGGTCTGGATCTGCACTGGTCGCATACGCATAAACACGTATCCGTGTGGGAAAGGGTTAAGAGTGTTCCTTGATTCTGTACCAGTACAACTACAAGCCTGTTCTCCGCAAGTGGCTACCAACTTCCCATCATGAATTATCCGAGTATAGCTTTGTATCTTTGCATTTCATATTAGTAAACATTTAATATACCTAATTGCAGAGTGGGGTGTAATGAATAGATGTGCTCAATTAATGTCTGCTTTCTACTCAAGATCTTCTGACATTTTCCATCCGGACACTGCCATTTGTTTTGATAATTCCGACAGTCTTCTATGTTCACTTCAGCCTGTGCATTCATTCTGAAATATATAGATCTACATTTTTGAACACTTATACACAGTCTTAATTATCAACATTACCACATTTCAAAATGATTTGCCCAGGAATGTTTTGGCTATAGTGGATGATCAATTCTTATAAAATTAAATACATGTTGCAGAAAGTGCACTTAACTACGATAACGTGCACAAAAAAATGTATGTGTCAAAATCTAGAGTCCAAAATGAGTGTTAATCAACACTAAGAACATGATGGTTGTTGCTATTTTTAGCTTCTATGATAAGATGCATACTGTAGCTATATTTCAATCGTCGAGTACATACAATAAATTTTATTTTGAGTCGGCAAGAGTTACAAACAAATCAACATAAGCTCTCCAGGAGCTTTTACAACCGTTAGTCGTTACATCAGCACTAACTACTGTAAACATAGATCGATTTTAACTTTATAAAAAATATAAATAATAGACTACAATACCTGTATTATATTCTCATGTTCCTTTTTCATTCGTAAAGCATTGTTTATCATGAACTAGGATATAATGTTGGTTTGCCAAACTTGATGCTTCCACCATTACAGTACCATCATTTCCCGAAATTACCGATCGTCATTTCCCGGAATTACCCGATCCAGTCAACGAAATGTTTATCTTTTGGCAGCTCATTTGATAGATTTGTTATATTGCATTTATATATTGTCTATATCGAATTTCATCATTTAAATGTACTTTTAATCAAAAGTCTTTTAAAAAATTAAAAGATTGTTATTCTTCACTTCGTATTCAGTTCTTTGTTTTAAAGCTTAATGTTTCGGATATCTCCGGAATCATCCGTAAGAGTAAGATGCTGAAACTTGTAAGATTCACGAGTTGGATTTTCAAACAGTAAACATCATCATTTGTTATTTGTAGTTTTCGACCACAACAAAGATGTGATAAAACACAATAATTTCTTTCTTATTCCCAGTATATAAAAACAGCCTCTACGAATACAAAAACAATGCTGATGACGTAAAAGCCTTATTACGTAACTTTCGTGACTGGTTTCAGCGCGTGAGTTGTATTTTGGTTACAGACGCGATCGGCATTCATTATTGATAAGCCAGTCTGACTTTTTAACCGTTTCGGCGCGAAATAAACAGAGACAGCATGGCGACCTGTAACGAAATCGCTTTAGCAATTTGGGTGAAAGATGAGCCTGTGCAAGGTGGGCTGTTGAGGCTTAGTGACATAACATCCCCTCGACGTGAACTATCCGAATACAGACAAGGAGAGCGGGTGAAAGCATTATGTAGAGGCTTTAAAGGACAATACGAATGTCTGCTGGATCGAGTTGGCGGTGAGTCAAACTGAATGGGACCTTTTTTCTTTTTCCATCATTATTGCACTTGTATATCGATAAATGTTATGTTACAAATACGATATGTTTGGTGTTTTTGGCGTTTTTTTAATGTTATTGAATCTACAATTTTCAGATTGAACAAGTAATTTATAAGCTGAAGATTAGAAAACACCTCTCTCCTCAGCTCGTAACAATTAATAAGTCAATTTGAAATTGGTGCGAATCCAACATGATCACGTGATTTCAACGTGATACTGTAATTCAAAATGGCGGCGTGTTTACTTTCTTGTAGGATTTTGCAGCAGGGAATTGTGAATATTATTCAAGTTCTACCACTTAATCGGCAGTGCTTAGTTGGTATCAATTTGTGAACATTTTTGTTTGATAATTGTCATGATAATCATTGGCACTTTTCTACTTATAAACCTTGTGTTTGACGACGAAACTGCCAGTGGCAGTGTTATGTTAATTTTGGTGGATGGAGAAATTAGGCACTTGGGAAAATAATCTTTTCTGACTATACTTGAGGTGCACTTCAATGTGGCAGGTGGGATGCCATGGCCTGTCAGGCTGTGGTTTTGGGAAAGCATATCTCTGGGGTTTGGTAAAGTGAAATTAAAAAGACCTGATGTAAATTTTGGGAAAACTGCATAGTATCAAAAACATTTCTGAGACAAAGGGGCATATTACAGCCCCAGGTATTATGACAGGAAAAACAAAACTTTGGATGCTATGTAAGAGTAATTTTACCAACTTCATGAGGTGTGTTTTCAATTATTTTAAGGCGGTACCTTGCTTAACTGCTGAAAGAAGTCTGATACAAATATTGTGGAAATATTGGAAAATATCTGTTGGATTCTTCGGCGATCATATATGTATATCACAATATTCTTTTCCGACAAAAATGAATACATACATATAGCTTTTTATATCGGTGATGAATGTATAAACACACATTTTGGTTTAATTTCTATCTTTTCTAAGCTTTATATGGTTGTTATATATGCGAAACATCTTACATTTACAGATAAATCAGAGACGGCAGCCTTCAAGTTGTTATTGGTCGGAAGTAACTTTATTCAACTTCTGGAGGAGTTTGGCATGTCTCAAAACATGTATGTACTACTTTGTTTTATAAAAACAAAAATATGTTTAGCAGAGACTGAGTAGAGAATAATTTAATGAATGATAATTATTTTGATATCAAACCCTATATCAAATGGATACAGCTTAACCCTTTCCCACATGGATACATGTTTATGTGTATGTGACCAGTGCAGATCCAGATCAGCCTGCACATCCGTGCAGTCTGATCAGGATCTCCACTGTTCGCTTTTATATTCATAGAAGAATTTCTGACTGAAAAGCAAACAGTGGAGATCCTGATCAGACTGCACGGATGTGCAAAAAGTGATATGTGACCAATTAGTCACTCTGCACGGATGTGCAAAATGTCATATGTGACCAATTAGTCACTCTGCACGGATGTGCAAAATGTCATATGTGACCAATTAGTCACTCTGCACGGATGTGCAAAATGTCATATGTGACCAATTAGTCACTGTTGCTAAGAAAATTATATGATGTCATTAATGTAGCCAAAAGTTATTACAAGCTGTAAACTTTCTTCATAATTGTCTGTTTGGTATACAGTAGACATTGCTCGAGCGACCACCTGTAATAAGCGACTTTTGTATTAAACGACCACTTAAATTCCCGCCCGAGCGTTTTTACTATATAAATTGTATCTATTAAACGACTTTTCTATAAAGCGACCAGCGACCACATTAAACCAGTCCCGACAGGTAAAAAAGATAGTTAAATAATCCATTAAACGACCACTAGCACTTAATCCCATTGTGCATTTCACACCTTATTCACAACTGCATTCGCGCATTGTCCTTTAAACAATTGAATAAACAATTAGGCGTGATAAATGCGACCAGGTAATTACTCGGCGACACAGTTGTAAAAACGTCATGTAAAAATCGTTGCATATATATGTCCGTTTGAGCGCGAGTCTCGAATGTAAATGGATTACACAGCATAAACGCTCATAATTTCTATAAGAACCAAGTTCATGTAACGTCGTTGCTAAGCGACTTAGGTTGCTTGATGTCACCGAGTTTTTACATTACGATGTCCCGAGAAGAAATATGCCCGCTTTTATCTTTACTTGAAAGATCGTCGTGCCGACAACTTCTTTATACTCACTGAGAGAATAAAAATGTCAGACAAAAACACATTGCATAATTTAACTCTGGGTTCAAATGTGTAAACACTCACTTTAATTAGTATGTAATCCATTTTAAAGACCCGGTAAAATCACTGCCTTAATAAAGTTTTAGAATTATGCCAGTTAATAGCTGTCAAAACTTCGTCACTGAATTCATGACGTCACACCATGCGCAGATTCGTGTTACTGTGATGAGTACACTGTACAGTTATTTATTTATAGACTAAAATGTGTTTGTCTGTGTTTCTCCTTTTATTTTTGCCTTTTACTATTCAAAGTACACGAACCTTGTCATATTGGATAACTTAGGTGGAATTTAAGAATTAGGCACATGTCCAGTGTTCTATTGCCTAGTGAGCTGATAGAGTTGTTTAAATTTACGAGCTTTGTTTAACGCCATAGATACATATGAATGGAAAGAGGATGGTATTTATACGTTTTGATTGTTCAGTACGACTTTCATTTGTACTTAACTTTCGTTAAATTTGTTGATATCTGTTAAGAGACCACTTTATTAAGCGACCACTTTTTGGCCGTCCCTTGGGTGGTCTCTTAATACAATGTCTACTGTACATCAACTCAAATATTTGCAGTCAAAAATGTTAACACTATTATAAAACTTGTGAAAGAATTCCATGTATGTCTCTTTTTTAATACAGTTAAGACTTGTCAAATGATTTGCTTTCTTTCCAGTTCCTTCAGTTTGTACTTAAATTATTTTTGTACACCTGGAGTTCTACAGGCACGTTCTAGTTGATCTAAAGTTCAGATCTTTATTACTTGCTTCAAGCACTTTCACAATATAATAAATATAATTTGGGGATATCAGCAATGTAAATTTTAGTTTAATCAAATGCAAAATAACCCTGACACTGTATATATGTAAGCAAATATCAATATTTGATCTTTCACCTTTTGTCATTCTTTATAGCCGGCAATATCAAAGAATGCGAAGACAAAAGGAAAGAGAAAAAATCCTTCACCAAAGAAGAGGGCCAACGGCAATCAATTAGTAAGTTTTATCATGGTAAACATGTGGACAAGTGGTTAAAAGTCCCTGACTTCAAGTCGATTTAAGCTGTCTTTAGGGGGTCTTTGGTATGAGTCCCACCACTGACCATGCATCTGTTTGGGAAAGTTTGCAGTTGCTTCAAGAGGTTGGCTGTGTAGTACTGGTTCTTCCCAAGCTGAAGCTGTTGGCCTCATAATTTTTTATGACCAGGGTATTGAAAAGTGGCTTAAAATTACAAGCAAACAAACGTTTTTTGCACAACACATGAAATAGTTAATATTATACAAAATGTGTATCTTATACAATTTTTTACCAAAGTTGCATTATGGTATTTCACCAAGATGAATAACTAATGAATGTGATTAACAGAAACTGCACATAGGTTTATGTTGAATTTGCAGGTTCAGATTGCCAATGAATTGGAACTTACTGAGCTGCAGAACTCGTTAACTTCAGCACATGAAGTTGATGAAGGGTCAGCCGAAGCACCCACATTTCACTTGGTGACACCTGTTAAAAGGTATGTTATGTTTTTACTTTTTGAATTTAACAATTCTGCATTTATATCTGTGAGAAATATCAGTCTGTCAGCCCTGATTGATAAAATTTGACTTTGACTTACAGAAAATCTGTGAATATCGTTCATCATTTTCCTATTTCACTCTAAAAAGTAGAGACTGGTATTTCTCTTTTTGATCCTCTACGAGTATCGAAATAGTATAGAGAACAAACTTTCCTTTTAATTAACATGTTTATGGGACAATTGTGTGTTGTTAGTCTTTAACTTGGTTTGATCAGTTGACATACATGTATTTTATTTATGCTATGTACTGTTTAATACAAAGTTCTTATGTTGGTTAGATTGCCAAGTTTGCCAACAAAAATAGTCCCTTTTAAGTTATAGTTGCTTCAAAATGTACTCTGGTAAACTTATTTTCAATAATTTTTTATGCTTTTATTACAGAAAATGTGTTGGATCGGTTGTTAGAGGAGGGCTTATGGCTTTGGAGCATGACAACACAATTGACTCGTCCCCATTGAAAGGTAAACTTACTCTTTCTAATGCTAAGTTAACAACAAGTTTTGTTTCATGCTAAGGGTAAATTACATTGTTGCACAAATAAAATTCTTTTTTTACGGCATTGACACATTTGAGTACTCAAAATGATACTGTTGTATGTTTTGGTTGTGTCATTTAAATAATATTTGTAGTTATGGTAAGGATCTACATGGCTTAATGGAAAATTAAGTCACTGTCACAGCTTAACATTTATATGCTGCTTTAACATTAATCTCATTTTGCATATACTGAATTTGTAGGAAAACCTGATAATTCATCATGTGCATGCAAAGAAGATGTAGAACGTTTGTCAAAAGAGGTAGAGCGACTGTCAAAAGTCTGTGCCACATACGAGCAGGAATTTAATTCCACGTGGTATTGGATCAACAATGTAAGTTTTTAGCTCACCAACTATGGACTGATTTACATCATATAAAAATGGGTGTAACTTGGTTACTATTTTGAAGATACTGATATGAAATTTTATTTCTGACATCAGATGAACTTGGACAATAAGGGTAGACCCTTTTGTTTATGTTTAAGCTGCATTCATTGTCATTTGTTCTATTTATACTTTTTTCTTCATTTACCTACATAACTTCTGATACATCTGATCAGAGCACTGATACATCTGATCAGAGCAGTGTTTTTATACTTTTACTTGGTGCCAACAAATATCATTCTGAACTGATAAAGAGATGAATAACAGGCTCCGGGCCCAGAGTAGATTTTTTAGCAATGTCCTTATTTAGTATATCTTGTTAAAGCTACTCCTTTGGAACTTCTTTTTATGTTTAAGTTTTTTGTACCTTTTTATAGGAGATGTTTAAAGTGTAGCTATTGAACATACTCAAACTCATCATCTTGTTGTTGTTTTTCCAGCTATATAATAGCAGCTCAAACCAAAAAGTGTTTAACAGTAACAGTCATTTACAGATGTTAAACGTAAGTTTATACACTATACTATTTGTTACCTTTACAAAATGACATAATTTTCATACCTTTTGAGGTAAACATATTTACACAGTAGAAGCTTCATGATATTAATACCAACAAGAAATAAAACATTCCAAAAAATAAATTTATGTAATGTCCTTGTTAAAAATGGAGGTGTAATATTGCTTTGCACCTTTCTTTTAGTCAGCAATGGTAGACCAATTGGTTTCCTATCAATAACAAGGTCATGATGATTTGGAACTGAAAAAGTTGTCTCTGAACAATAAGTTTGCAATAGTTGTGCCAAGAAGATGGTACTATGTTTTACAAACATCACTTCTTCCTATTTCAATTAATATGTTCTTACAACATTTACAAAGAAGATTGTACATGCCAGGGCTCTATAATATTCTTTGAAATTAACTTGTTACTTGACAGGAATCTCCACAACAGGGCAAGCAGCTGTCTACACCTAGTTCTCCACAGCAATGGCAGCTGTCAACGCCATCTACATCAACAGATGCTTTTTTGCCACATGACCAGCTGCTGTCGACACCAAGATCATCAATGTCAACAGAAGTTCACCCCCTACAACCCACACCATCTTCAACTTGTCCTACCACATATGCTGGATATACAAAGGTATTCTATTTGCTGTTGGATAGATTAATGTTTTCAAACAACTTAGATTATCTAAAGCAGTTAAAGTATGTTTGTAATTTATTTACATTTCAATTTATTTCTATGATAAGGATTTTGTGCAGATGTTTAGAAATAGAATAACATACTTTATGGCAGTCTAATATGAGTCCCATTGTTTGCTGAATTGTTGCAGTTTTAAAGGTTAATTAACGAATACATGCACTTTGATATTGCAATAGTTGAATACTTACTGAATGGTGCATTTATAATACATTATACTCTAGTCTATACTAATGATAATTGTCAAAAGCCTGATAATTGACTGATATCAGTGAATATTCTCTAAAGGGTAATGTATAATTTCATTATAGTCACAGTTGATGGATGATATTGCAGACCTCGGGTTTGAGGACTACCCAAAGGCTGCAAAAAGATTATTCCGTCGCCTCTACAAAAATGAGGAGTGGCAAGGGCGGACACTGACAGGCGCTAGGGCCAACGGCAAATATGATGGGAGACCAGCCATAGAAGATCTCTCAAAAATGCACATTATATATGGTAATATTAAGTTGTTTAAAATGCCAAACAAATCTGTTTTTCGGGGATTTTTTTTGTGACTGAATATAAAGATAATGTTATGAAAAATCTGAATAATTAAACATTTTTGTTTGTAAGAAAAAATGTATAGAAAAATGTGTTTAATATATTTTTTTGCACATTTGGTGGTAATATTTTGGGTGTAATAATTTCACAAATTGAAATATAAGAAATACTCATTAGAGGGATTTTCTTGGTTACTAAAGTTCTTGTTCCTAAAATTTAGAAACTGTCAGTTTTTGTTAAATACATTAAAATTAGACTGCTTTCAATAAACAATAACAACAGTACCTGAGGAAAATGATGAAACATTTATTTCATGCAGTACTCTAATATTACAAACACCACAAAATTAAAGTGATGTTGTCAGCATTTAAAATTGATGTTAAATTATGTTGTTACAGGATGGACAGTTCATGATCATCATGAAGTGTTTTGTCCTTCTCAGATTCAGAATGTAATGGCAAGAATGAGACAGTAAAATAATAGTAAGCTACTTGGTATTTATAGCTACGGTGTTTTTTTTCAGAAATAATGAAAGACAAGTACAGGGTCGTGACCCCAGTTCAAGTCAGGGAAAAGCTGCGAGACCTGCTGAAGCCCAGCAAACTAAAAATAAAAGGAAAATTTGACATTTGAACATTTGGTTTCACAGATTTGATATTTCCAGGATATTTGTTTGTTTCAGTGTAAGATTGAAATATATTTCACAGAGTGAGCACTATAATTAAATATTTTCATGAATGGCACAGCATGCTTCCCAACTTTCTTTGACCCTCAATAGGGTTTTTCCAGATTTCTAAGTGGGAGATTTGGACTTTCAAGTGGGAGGAAATTTGCGGCCTAATTTTTAGCGGCGCGCGCTGTAAATATGTTAGTTTTTTCTTATGTATGGTGATTTTAACCTCACTATATAAAAAATACAAGCAAATATAACAGTTTTATATTTATTAGAATATCAAAGTTAAATTAGAACAGATAAAAAATTACATTAAACATACATACAATCTATCACAACAATAACATCATACATACATATACATACATACATATATACAGTCTATCACAACAACCACATCATACATACATATATACAGTCTATCACAACAATAACATCATACATACATATATACTGTCTATCACAACAACCACATCATACATACATATATACAGCCTATCACAACAACCACATCATACATACATATATACAGTCTATCACAACAACCACATCATACATACATATATACAGTCTATCACAACAATAACATCATACATACATTTATACTGTCTATCACAACAACCACATCATACATACATATATACAGCCTATCACAACAATAACATCATACATACATATATACAGCCTATCACAACAATAACATCATACATACATACATATATACAGTCTATCACAACAACCACATTAAAAGGACGTTCTTAAACAATGAACATCAAAAATACTTACCGCATGTTTTAATTGCTGCTCTCCTTTTAAAGTTCGTAATTGCATGGCCCCCGCGCCAATTATCGTCTATAATTCGTTGTCTTAATAATTGTCCGAGCAATTAACTTTCACGCCTTTCATTCTGTATTTCGCGCAATGTGAAGGTCGTTCTCGTTCACGCGAGACTGAAATCGAGCGATTTGATTGGCTCATTGCGAACATTCGGTATTATTCGGATCTCTTTGTACGATTCTATCTCTGGACTCGTAAACATTGGTAAACCCGATCAAAACACAGATCTCCAGCTGTGTAAACAATGACCCGAAGCTATTTTCATTACACATAACATCCGAAATTCGTTTCGTCGGGTTATATTAGGTTTCAATCGGGGCCGTCGGGTTTTAGACTTGGAATCGGGAAACTCCCGATTCAATCGGGATGGTTGGGAAGCATGGCACAGTCACAAGTAAAAATGTAAATTATAGTGTTCACTAGTGAAATGTATTTGGACATTGCACTTAAACAAACAAAATTTTCTTTTTATTGTATGTATTTCAATGGCTTGTGAGCACAAGGACTCTTACACAAAAATATTTTCATCAATTTGCACAAGAAAACAACCTTGATGGATAGGTTCTCCTACAACTACATTTCATCAAAAATCAGTGGCTCTGAAACCTGTAGGGGAAACATTTGGCTTGAAATACTTCAGCATCTTGTTATTTGTTATGTGTAACCTGTAAATGATGATTGGTGTGTTTCTATAAAGTTCAGAAATCCTATTTGAAATCTTTAGTTTTTAATTTTAGCCTCTCCTTTGAAGATGCAATGTTTAGAGGAGCTCAGTTGTGATCAATCTTTGTCCAAGACCTAAATCAAACCTTCAACCTGCTACACACAGCATTTTCATTTAGGATACAGTCATATGGATTATACCTTTTTGCTATTTCAGGGCTGTTAAAACTAGGCTGGAATACTTTCCAGGTTTTACCAGGCTCATTTTCCAGCATTTCCTGGAACATTTTCCATGGTAAAACCTGGAACATAATCCATCCTATTTCAGGACCAGGCTCTTTTTCCAGCATTCCCTGGAAAATTTACCATGGTAGCCTGGAAGATGTTCCCGATTTTACCATGGTATATTTTCCAGGGATGCTGGTATAAGGTGGTGAATATTCCAGCCTTGGTTTTTTCAAATTTTCTGCAGTTATAGTTTGGCAAGGCTGGAAAAGGCTGGAAACTTAGTCCGAATACTCCATGCTATTTTTTTCCATGGAATTCCATGGTAAAACCTAGAACTTTTTCACCCGGGTGCCCTGTTGCAGTAACAATGGGTTGTAAAGTTATTTCTGGCGCCTTCTGATCCCTATAACAAACAAAATAAAACTGTTTGGTAAGGTATAGCACATACAAGAGAGCATTTATACTAAATCTAGTACATAAGTTTAGTGAATATGATAAAAAATGAGCCTTTGAATTGACAGTTCTTTGTGATATTTTTTTCAAATTTTGAAAATACTGAAAAAAATCCCAGTATTAAGGCCATTCTTGAAAATTATTAAAATGTTTAGCATAATCTTACTTGTTTTACATGATAACATTATTATGAATCTTCGTTCCCCCCACAGTGGCATAGCTTTTCCTTCTTCTTTATTTCTCAGGAGGCAATGGGACTTTTTTGGCGTCCTCTTGAGCTAAAAACATAAAGCATTTAGTTAAGCATAATCTAACTTGTTTTACATGATAACATTATTTGTACCTTAAAAAAATTGTTTGTGTGGCATAACCCGGACTACTCCTGCTTCACTGAAAATTTTATATTTTACACACTGCCTGGCAATATTCTTGTAAGTTTGTATCCCATGCCATAAAAGAAATGATCCAATAGTACATCAGTGATTTAATTGTCTGCCATTTGTTGATAATGATAATAACTTTAGTTCAAGAAGGCAGCACATTAAGACAATATTCCTTTATAAACACTACTCCCCTAATTAACGCTCCTCACTTAGTTTGAAGGTATTTTAGACAAGCAAGTGCAAGTTTTGACACTTTCAACATAGATCAATGTTTAGAGAATGACATGTCAATCAAAAATAGACAAAATACCTTGTTTTGAATTCTGAGCCTAAAGACCTTCCTTGTCCCACATATTTCACATATTTTGGTACAATGAGTATCAGCCCTCGAAAGATTATCAGATTGCCCTGTTGCTATAACAATGGGTTGTAAAGTTATTTCTGGCGTTTTGGTGCCGTCTGATCCCTATAACAAACAAAATCAAACTGTTTGGTAAGGTATAGCACATTCAAGAGAGCATCTATACTAAATCTAATACATAAGTTTGGTGAATATGATAAAAAATGAGCCTTTGAATTGACAGTTCTTTGTTATATTTGTTTCAAATTTTGAAAATACTGAAAAAAATCCCAGTATTAAGGCCATTCTTGAAAATTATTAAAATGTTTAGCATAATCTTACTTGTTTTACATGATAACATTATTATGAATCTTCGTTCACCCCACAATGGCATAGCTTTTCCTTCTTGTTTATTTCTCAGGAGGCAATGGGACTTTTTTGGCGTACTCTTGAGCTAAAAACATAAAGCATTTAGTTAAGCATAATCTAACTTGTTTTACATGATAACATTATTTGTACCTTAAAAAAATTGTTTGTGTGGCATAACCCGGACTACTCCTGCTTCACTGAAAATTTTATATTTTACACACTGCCTGGCAATATTCTTGTAAGTTTGTATCCCATGCCATAAAAGAAATGATCCAATAGTACATCAGTGATTTAATTGTCTGCCATTTGTTGATAATAATAATAACTTTAGTTCAAGAAGGCAGCACATTAAGACAATATTCCTTAATAAACACTACTCCCCAAATTAACGCTCCTCACTTAGTTTGAAGGTATTTTAGACAAGCAAGTGCAAGTTTTGACACTTTCAACTTAGATCAATGTTTAGAGAATGACATGTCAATCAAATATAGACAAAATATGTTGTTTTGAATTCTGAGCCTAAAGACCTTCCTCGTCCCACATATTTCACATATTTCGGTACAACGAGTATCAGCCCTCGAAAGATTATCAGATTGCCCTGTTGCTGTAACAATGGGTTGTAAAGTTATTTCTGGCGTTTTGGTGCCTGTCTGATCCCTATAACAAACAAAATAAAACTGTTTGGTAAGGTATAGCACATTCAAGAGAGCATCTATACTAAATCTAATACATAAGTTTGGTGAATATGATAAAAAATGAGCCTTTGAATTGACAGTTCTTTGTTATATTTTTTTCAAATTTTGAAAATACTGAAAAAAATCCCAGTATTAAGGCCATTCTTGAAAATTATTAAAATGTTTAGCATAATCTTACTTGTTTTACATGATAACATTATTATGAATCTTCGTTCACCCCACAGTGGCATAGCTTTTCCTTCTTGTTTATTTCTCAGGAGGCAATGCGACTTTTTTGTCGTCCTCTTGAGCTAAAAACATAAAGCATTTAAATGTTAAGCATAATCTTACTTGTTTTACATGATAACATTATTTGTGAGGCCAACCTTAAAATGTGAGGCCAACCTTAAAAAAATTGTTTGTGTGGCATAACCTGGACTAAATATTCTTGTAAGTTTGTATCCCATGCCATAAAAGAAATGATCCAATAGTACATCAGTGATTTAATTGTCTGCCATTTGTTGATAATAATAATAACTTTAGCTCAAGAAGGCAGCACATTAAGACAATATTCCCTAATAAACACTACTCCCCTAATTAACGCTCCTCACTTTAGTTTGAAGGTATTTTAGACAAGCAAGTGCAAGTTTTGACACTTTCAACTTAGATCAATGTTTAGAGAATGACATGTCAACAAATATAGACAAAATACCTTGTTTTGAATTCTGAGCCTAAAGACCTTCCTCGTCCCACATATTTCACATATTTCTGTACAACGAGTATCAGCCCTCGAAAGATTATCAGACAGCCCTGTTGCTGTAACAATGGGTTGTAAAGTTATTTCTGGTGTTTTGGTGCCGTCTGATCCCTATAACAAACAAAATAAAACTGTTTGGTAAGGTATAGCACTTTAAAGTCAGATATACAGACAGAGCTCGTTGCAATGACTACAGTGGCCGTAACATCAGACTGTGTCACAGTGTTTTCCCTAGTACCAGAAGTTTCAGTAGGGTCCAATCTAGCGTCAGTAAACGACTTGCTAACATCACTGAAATAGACCATAATTTACAATCAATATCATACCATGAAATCAACAATTTTCTGCATGTTCACTCTGTGCTTCAGTGTAAATAGAGAATGCTTTGACAAACCCTCCTCAATCTAGTTGCCTGTGTGTTGTGGATGCAACTTAGTGTTTCAGGGGTAACTGAGTCTATAAATTGGAACAGTAAAAGTCTGTAACATTGTGTTATTAGAATCATTATTTTAGTTTACATATTATACTTGTTCTAAGGTATTTTTAGGTTCATAATCTTGTATAATGCTATATACTGAAACTCAAGAATGATAAGGGAGACCTATGAAGAACACCATCATAACCCTGCTTGAAGTGGAACAACTAGGTGTGATCAGGTTCATCCTGACTATGGCATTATTCTGATATTAAAATCAATTTAAACATGTAAAGTATTGAACATGTTGTCTTTGTTTCATTATATAATAATTATGTGCTCTGTCATAGTACATGTAATAACAAAATATAAGAATTGAAAATTGTAACAAGCTCAAAGTTAACCCAATAACATTTAATACTGACTGGGTAGCAATGCTGCCTCCTACTGACTGGATAACAATGCTGCCACCTACTGACTGGGTAACTAGGTTGTGTGACTCCCTTATGTCTTTTTGTGAATATATGTGTTTGATTAACTCCTTCAAGTCTTCATCAGGTAACAAGGTTGTGTGACTCCCTTATGTCTTTTTGCGAATATATGTGTTTGATTAACTCCTGCAAGTCTTAACCAGGCAACAAGGCTGTGTGGCTCCCTTATGTCTTTTTGCAAATCTATGTGTATGTGTAACTCCTGCAAGTCTTCATCAAGGCTGATTGGCTCCCTTATGCCTTTCCACAAGTCAACAAGGCTAGTTGGCTCCCTTATGTCTTTCCACAAGTCAACAAGGCTGGTTGGCTCCCTTATGCCCTTCCACAAGTCAACAAGGCTAGTTGGCTCCCTTATGCCCTTCCACAAGTCAACAAGGCTGGTTTGGCTCCCTTATGTCTTTCCACAAGTCTACAAGGCCGTGTGGCTCCCTTATGTCTTTCCACAAGTCTATAAGGCTGTGTGGCTCCCTTATGTCTTTCCACAAGTCAACAAGGCTGGTTTGGCTCCCTTATGTCTTTCCACAAGTCTACAAGGCTAGTTGGCTCCCTTATGTCTTTCACAAGTCTACAAGGCTGGTTAGCTCCCTTATGTCTTTCCACAAGTCAACAAGGCTAGTTGGCTCCCTTATGTCTTTCCACAAGTCAACAAGGCTGGTTGGCTCCCTTATGCCCTTCCACAAGTCAACAAGGCTAGTTGGCTCCCTTATGCCCTTCCACAAGTCAACAAGGCTGGTTTGGCTCCCTTATGTCTTTCCACAAGTCTACAAGGCTGTGTGGCTCCCTTATGTCTTTCCACAAGTCTATAAGGCTGTGTGGCTCCCTTATGTCTTTCCACAAGTCAACAAGGCTGGTTTGGCTCCCTTATGTCTTTCCACAAGTCTACAAGGCTAGTTGGCTCCCTTATGTCTTTCCACGAGTCTACAAGGCTAGTTGGCTCCCTTATGTCTTTCCACAAGTCTACAAGGCTAGTTGGCTGCCTTATGTCTTTCCACAAGTCAACAAGGCTGGTTTGGCTCCCTTATGTCTTTCAAAGAGTCTACAAGGCTAGTTGGCTCCCTTATGTCTTTCCACAAGTCAACAAGGCTGGTTTGGCTCCCTTATGTCTTTCCACAAGTCAACAAGGCTAGTTGGCTCCCTTATGTCTTTCCACAAGTCAACAAGGCTGGTTTGGCTCCCTTATGCCTTTCCACAAGTCAACAAGGCTGGTTTGGCTCCCTTATGTCTTTCCACAAGTCAACAAGGCTAGTTGGCTCCCTTATGTCTTTCCATGAGTCTATAAGGCTGTGTGGCTCCCTTATGTCTTTCCACGAGTCTATAAGGCTGTGTGGCTCCCTTATGTCTTTCCACGAGTCTATAAGGCTGTGTGGCTCCCTTATGTCTTTCCACAAGTCAACAAGGCTGGTTTGGCTCCCTTATGTCTTTCCACAAGTCAACAAGGCTAGTTGGCTCCCTTATGTCTTTCCACAAGTCAACAAGGCTAGTTGGCTCCCTTATGCCCTTCCACAAGTCAACAAGGCTGGTTTGGCTCCCTTATGTCTTTCCACAAGTCTGTTATTCTTCATGACTCCCTTATGCCTTTCCACAAGTCTACACGGCTGTGTGACTCCCTTATGTCTTTCCACGAGTCTACAAGGCTTGGTGACTCCCTTATGACTTTCCGCAAGCCTACATGGCTGGTTGGCTCCCTTATGCTTTAAGTCTACTAGGTTGTGCAACTCATGCTAGTCATCACTAGTCTTTAATGCTTTGGCAAGTCTTTTTATGAGTCTGTAATGCTGTGTGACTCAGGCAAGTCTTTTAGTGAGTCTATAATGGTGTGTGGCTTTCGCAAACCTTTTTATGAGTCTATAATGCGGTGTGACTCCAGCAAGTCTTTATGAGTCTATAATGCTGTGTGACTCAGTCAAGTCTTATTACAAGACTATAGAGCTGTGTCTCCGGCAAGTCTTTTTATGAGTCTATAATGTTGTGTGACTCCAGCAAGTCTTTTTTACGAGTATAATGCTGTATGACATCGGCAAGTCTTTTTACAATTTTATAAGGCTGTACGTGTGACTCCTGCATGTCCTTTATCCCATCAGTAATAATAATAATAATAGTTATGATAATAATAATTCTTTATTTAAAGATGGAGGCTCTATAGCCTATAAGGCTCATCTCATTCGAGGCCATCTATCAAACATCATAGACATAAATAAATATTTTTTACGAGTATAATGCTGTATGACCTGAGCTAGTCTTTTTACAATTTTATAAGGCTGTCTGACTCTTATAATCTATCTATCTATCTATCAGTTTTGTCAAACCTCTTTCGAGGACTTAGAAGAAGTAAAAGTATAGTCAACAAAATAAAAGTAAGAATGGTAATAAAATGTTAATGATATTAACAGTTTAAAAACAGGTGGGAATGGAGTCATGGTGAGATGGTATGATCGATGTTGCTAATTGCAACATTGAACTGTACCAGGGTGGGGAGACATGGAATGTGAGGGGTTAGAATGTTCCACTGATGAACAGTCCGGGGAACGAATGTGTATTTGTAATAGTCTTTAGTTGCAGGAATTAGTCTGTACGACAGAGTATGGAAGTCACGGGATGCTCTAGTTAGAGGGGTGAGGTAACCTTGGATGGGGATTGCAACCAAATCATGTCTTATTTTGTACATAAGGGACAGTCTAGAGTCAATGTGTATGAAGTCTAACCTGCGCCCCTTCAGACTATCTAGCATTTCCGTAACACTAGATGTGCGTCCAAAGTCGGACATCGCCCAGCGGGCTGCCCTTCCTTGGACTGACTCTAGCTGATATATAAGGAACTGGGCAAAGGGAGACCAGATTTCTGAACCATATTCCAGCTGGGGTCGCACTAGGGTCTGGTAAGCCATGGATTTCAGTGGGGTCGATTTTGTCTTTAAGTTTCTATGAAGAAAGCCTAGGGTTTGATTTGCTTTTGTAGTTGACCTATTTATGTGGGTGTCCTGCATGTCCTTTATCCCATCAGTTATAGTTATAATAATAACAATAATTCTTTATTTAAAGATGGAGGCTCGATAAGCCTATAACGCTTATCTCACTCGAGTCCATCTATCAAACAACATAAACATAAATAAGTCTTTTTTACGAGTATAATGCTGTATGACCTCATCAAGTCTTTTTACAATTGTATAAGGCTGTGTGACTCCTGCATGTGCTTTATCCCATCAGTAATAATAATAATAATGATAATAATAATAATATTAATAATAATATAATATAATGATAATAATAATGATATAATAATAATAATAATTATAAGAAGTCAATTTTGTGTAGTAAGAGATGAAAACTGGTCTAAACAAGTATTACTCCTACATTTGTTGAGTATCTGTTGAGTTGTGCACATATATTTTTATTTCAATAATTTGTTCTCTGATTAAGCGATCATGTGCAACAGTGTGAAAATTTCACTATGAAATATTAATAACATTCAAATGAAGCAGAGAGCAGTTTAATTACACTATGTAGATTTTTCCAGTGATCAAATAATGTTATTACATATGTTCCTTCTTTTAATATAACCAATGTGTCGTATAAATTTCAGCTGGTATAAATTCGGATTAAGCTTCCATGTATTTACATCAAAGTGAATGTAATATAATTTCTGCAAAGTTAAAACTTCTTGAGATTTGCCTTTAAAACTTCTTGAAAAAATACTTTGTCAGTAACTTTGCATTGTGAGAAGAAATGTTATTTGTCTATCCATTTCTGTTTTTCCATTTATCATGACCTGGTGCCATTGTTGTTAACGTTTTTGCTGAATCAGCAATAAAAACACTCGCTGAAAGCTTGAGAAAATGTACTTGAAAAATCCTTGAAAAGTACTTGAATTTTACCTCAGAAGTTCTTCTTGAACCATGAAAATGACATTCAGTATGTGCATTCCATGAAGATGCTCCATTGATAATGCATGTTAACTTCAGTTATTGCTATATGAGGGTGACCCATCTTGCACAATGAGAACCACTTTTATTGTTCGCACTGTTGCGTATATTCTCAATGTTAGGAGTACTGTTTGTGGTGTCCTCTTGTGCTGTTTGGGTCAAATCAAGTGCCTCATGTAGCACGGTTGGTTGCGGTAAGGATTCATCATACGCATCCGTCGGTGTTTGGTGAGAGTCGATTGTATGGTTGTTTAGGATAACAGAACTGAACGCTTGTTTTTCGGGGTTATTGAGTGTGAATTTCTCATGTACATTAGGTATTGTCATGGGTTCTGAAAATTCCTGTATTTGATCGAGTTGAACCAGTCTGCTTCTTCTCATGACATCGTACCAGTCAGGGAATTCGTCCTGAATAACTTTACCGTCACAGGTAAGTTTTGCTGGGTATATAATACGGACGTCCGATTTCGGATGTTTGTCTCTGGTGTTCTTAAACAGTGGCCATAAACGTTTACGTGCATCTGAAATATCACGAGGCATATCACGGTCGATGGAGTATTTCTCTGGGCAATATTTCAAAGTTTTTGCATTAGACATGATCATTTCCACCTTGTTGAAGTCTATAAAATTGACTATATTTGGTCGGGGATATTGTTGTCCTTTCTTATATTGACCTAATCTGTGTGCACGGTTCATATACATACCGGTAGTATCCAACTGTAAAACATTAGCGAAAGTTATGATGTGCTCTTTGCAATTTTCTTGTTTGTTTTCGGAAATACCTTGGAATATTAAATTGTTTCTCTTTCCACGTGCCTCTTGATCAATGGATTTATACGCCAGTGTTTTTAGTAAAGATGATTGTGTATTTGTTACACTCACAATAGTGTTGATTTTCCCCCAAGCGTTTTCAAGATATCTGTTTGTACTGGACATTAGTGCTTGTGTACCAGCCTGTTCGACTTTTAGGTTCAAAATTTCATCAAAGATCATTGCTAATTTAGTGTTCATATTTACTGTTTCGAACTCGTCTGCAACTAATAATACGTCTTCACTTAAGTTACATTTTCTCCTCTTTGAATCCTGTCTCTTAGATGCCCTGGGCGTAAACATCAAATCTCCCGTTATCTGATCCTCCATCGTGTCCACCCGAGAAAAACCTGCCAACATTTATACGTTGACAATAAGTTGTAGAAACTTGTATACGGGTGTATTTCCCGCCAGGTTTAATACAATGCACTCGCACAAAAGTATAAAAGTACACTTATTCCACACATATGGTTGTTAAAACGAGACACTTTTCATGGGAATATATTATAAATCCCTTAGCAGATGGTATTTTTGTAACATAAATACCCACTGAATATGTAGAAACTAGTGAACATTTTTTTCTTGGAGTTCCCGCCAAGTTCAACACAAAGCACTCGCCCAAAAGAATAAAACTATGCTTATTACATACAACTGGTCGTCAAACAAAATACTTTTCGTGATATACTACTATAAATCCGCTTGTAGATGATATTTTCTTATAACTTATGTGACCACTAGAATATATAGTAAATCCATTTTTATAAAATATTGTATCCAGCTAAATGAAAACCACGGCCATTTTCAAGCATGCGCACTGAATTTATATATTATGTCAACCTCAACAATTGTATATTAAGACAATATTAATGGGTTTATGTACATAATGTGTACTGGGTGGTTATAGTTATCTTATCTATGAATAACCTGTGTTATAATTGCTTGATGAGTGGGTTACATATTAATTATTATCTGTGTTGAGACATTCAATGTGCACATGAAAACACATGGTATGAACAGAGTAAGGTTCCACGTCTTGTGGAAGACGTTTGTACATGACTGTAATACTGAAGTAATGTTCTTGTCCAAAGGGTGGATACAAAGTTATGCAGTCATTTTATTTCATATGTATGATGATAATTTGTGTGTGATAATGTTAGGTACTAGTCACGATGCAAGCTTAGCAGCTTCTCTCACCCCCTAATATAATCATGGTAAGTGATACTCATTTAGTTGGTCTTAGAATTACTGAAAGTGCTGATAAAACAGTGAATTTGAAGTCAGTTATAAAGCTTGCTTTTCCCCCTAATGTATGTAAGAATATACTAGTAGTGCATCATTTATACTGAAATTGTGTTGGCAGGTCTCATAGCCCCATATTGGTCATCCATTCTTTAGTAAGTGGTACTGTGAGGTTTATGTAGGAAGGAAGACACATGTTTGTGTTAGATCTGCATTTTAGTTGTGTTACCAGATACAAGTACTTATAGATGTTACTGTATTTTTTATTAAAATAGTATTGTACATTTGTCATGCTCTAGACTAAATTTTTACACATACATTTACAATTCTGTACATTTATTTACCATTGTTGTAGACTTTTCAATGTATATTGCAGTTTCTTATCCTTAAGTTACGCTTTCTGTGCCATTTTGATATATCCAAGCAAATTTATTAGTGCTTAATTGAATATGTTTCTTGTTCAAGTTCAGTTAGTTAGATTTTACACAATAATATGTGAAATACTTGACATTATTTCTTGTTCCATGATGTATTGCTTGTCCTTGTTTGTTTTTATGGTCGGCCAGACCATTCCTTGCGTCCCTTCTTCCTTGAACCTCCTCAGTGCCTAATGTTTTTGAAGACTGTTGTTTTCCCACATATCTGTGTGGGAAGGCATTGTCTTGTGTATGTGGCATTCCCTGTAACAACTTAATCACTCTGATTTCAATATGTTTCTCTGTCTGCCATCATATGTAGGATACTTATATAAAGAAAAAACATGCATAAGATGCTATCATATATTTTAGGAAATTGTCTTTGCAACTAATTTACACTATGTATATTTACTTTGTGTTTCTCTTTCATTTTGAACTTTCTGTACTTAATAATTAAACATAATAATTAAATAGAACTTTGTGATTGATACTTCATATACTTGCTCTGTGGATTTAATTTTGAACTTCCTCCTTTTTGAGGCGCTTTAGCGTCTCTTTTTATTACTGTATAAGTTACATCTAGAAATGCAACTGGTCTTGTTTATCACTTTACATGACTACACAACATCTTTTTAAACTGCCGACTGTCTTACTGTAATAATATATATTGTATAAACGTATGTACCTTGCAAATCTATGACAAATTGAAAATGAGTAAATGAGTAGTCTATGATGTTTTGCTATGATGTGTAATGTTATTTATTAAAGTTATACTATGCTCATTTTTTGTTCATTTGTTTACCAACATGAAAAATATATTTCCTCATAATGGTTAAAACATCACTAAACATGCATTTATAAAGAATGAACTCATAATGTATTAATCCATATTTGTTGAAGAAAGATGTTTGTTCATCATATTTTTTTTTTAAAAATCCATTTTTTTAACAATCAGGCTATTGTAAGTAGTATGATAAAAACAAGATTTTTCAATCGGTTTTACATTGCAATGGCTCTTATTAGAGATGTTTTAGCCAATGTAACAACAATACTGGATAAAGCCAATTTAAACATTTTATATTCAGATTATCCAGATACATCTTTAACATTATTTGTTAGAAAATGTGTTGTAAAAGCATTACAGTGGATTATTTTCCAGTATACACCTTTTACTAAAGAACAAATATGTAAATAAAATGTTCAAAAGAATATTCATCTTTGTTGTGTTTCAAAAAAAAGTGTATTTGTGGTAAAATGTGGTATAGTATAGATTTATTGACCTGACAAAATTTGCATATCTTCATGGTCAATGCACATGTTAAAATAGTAGTCCGGCCACTTCCGATAAAGACTAATTTATCGTGTGCATTTACCATGAGGTCAATAAATCTGTACAATACTATATGGTTCATGTTTATAAAAATATGTATACAAAAGTAACTGCGGATTACCAGCACACCAGCACTCATACCATTAACATGAACATACAATATGGGCTCTATGACCAGTACGTATTGTGATGACCTGTGAGTCAGTTCCTGTTGAACACAACACTATCGTTATCGTCAGATGCCCACACTGATTAATTACATTACACTTGACACATCATTTCTGGAAAATCTATTACATCAGCCTTCTGAAAACTATGATTGATTTCTGAGATTGATCCTCAACAGTGTGACTGTAGACCAATGAGAATTCTGGTTGATTTATTCTAAACATGTATGAAGTGTAACGTAATTAGAGACTTTCCTAGAATCATCAAACACCAAACGGACAGAACACTGAACATATTTGTTGGTATCCTGGATTGCTTAATGGAAGGACACACACAATAACTTTTTGTCTTCTTATTCTTGGAAAATTTATATATATGCATGCCTCAACATTACTCACTTTCTCTGTGTACTACTTTTAGCTGTGCAACCAAAGTTTTGCAAACACTGCACTAACAGTGCTAAAGTTGATCCAGATCTGTTCACAAACATTACACTCCATATTTTTATTCAGTGGCGTAAAAGTGACTGAACAATAATATAAATACACCGAGATTCCAACTGTATTCCTTATTCAGCCTGTTCATGACAATGTATGTTTTTAAATTAAGTATTCATAGAAATTATTCTTGCTACCATGTTGCAACCTATTGAGAGTAATTTAAATGAGGTTGAAGGTTTTAGTAAATGTATATACACTGCCCTCCAAAAGTTCCTGCACTCTTCGATAATTCTCATTGCAGTAAATGTATTTTCATATTTGTATCACATACAATAAATTGAAAATGCTTTTTGACAAAGCAATAATTTTCTGTAGAAGTATTTATAATTAGTGAAACAAACTATCTTATTTTTTGGTGTCAGATCATTTACATATGTGTATACAAATGTTGGTTTTAATGGATAACAGCTGATTGATGCTGCTGCTGAGATGTGCAAATTGTTAATTCTTAACTATTCATCACAGATTCTGTGACAGAAGTGTGATGAATAATTTTACTTCATGGTCATGCATGTCTTATTTGAAATTCTGCATTAAAAATTAATGAAATTAAAAATATTCATGTGTGAAGGAACTTTTGGATGGCAGTGTATATGGGTATTTAACTGAAAGGTGTATAATTTTATTTGGGTACAATTATTTTACCATTCTATCACAATGGTCAATCAATGTCAGTCATTTACAAGCTCATTGAAGGGAAATGTAGGTCAAGGTAGAATGACTTTATTGTTAATTCATGGCTTATATAAACATGTATGTATGTGTATACACTGGTTGATACAAAAGGCAACAATCATTTTAAGCACACATATTTTATTTAATAATAAATCTATGTTAAATATGATAAAATATAAAAATGAATTGCATTTTGAAGCAATGTAAGCAAATTGGGAGATTAACTTTATAATGGAATCTATTGCAACATAAAAAATATTATAAACTAAGCAGATCTATTGAACACACAAGTCATAATGTTGTAAAATTCTTATTAAATAACGGTACTTGACCGTACGAGACGAACTTTAACCTCGACTCCAGACAATTATTGCAAATGGCGACTTCCGGTTTTATATTCGTCTGTCCTCACAACATAATCGGATGATCCGCAGTCTGGGATAATTATAGGATTGTTTAAATGATAAAGGTGAGATATATAAAGGGTTGAAAACGCAGTTGCAAAATGGCATTTCTCAGATTTGCGGTAGTGTATTCTCAAGAATCATGGCCATGACTGTCCATGCTCATGGTCATGCCTGGTATTAGGAATGAAGCCGTACATGTATCCGACGCGTAGGAAACATCTATGCATTAGGGCCGCGGATAGATAAGACCCTACACAACTTATTTCACATGTTGTCATTTTCCGGTAAACTTCATACATGATACATAGTATAGACAGACTGGAACAGTACGCGGACACTACCAGTACGCGGACACCTGCATATTTATCGTTTCGTAAAAGATTTAAACTTTTTTGCCTGACGTCGATATTACTCACAATTATTCGCACGGTACTTATTCTTATTGCGGTATCGAACGCGTATGTGTAAGCTTCCGTTTTTTTAGCTGTCGAGCAGACGAACTCTGATCAACAAACGTATACTAACATTGTTGTCGCAGTAAACGGGTACATAAATTATGAATGTCTGTTTAATTCATATTCAAATCAATAAAAGAGAAAGCATATTCAAGGGTTTTAATAAATAAAAAGCCATTTTACAAAATCTCACCAAAATATTCAACACGAAGCCTGAAATATATCACCGGTACGTTTCGTTACAATTTCTGAACTACATCCTAATCATTTGAGCGCATGCATTTGACGCGATGTGTACAGGTATGCGCCAAATGTTTTTTTCTTACTATTGCCATCCATTGCATAGTTCGAGTTTATGAATTTTTTTTATATGTGGTCATTTGAAAGTTCGTTTTTTTGTCCATTTTTTGTTCACCGTAGTTCACACGTACTATTACTACACACGCCTTGTTAAAGTTTGTTTTTTCATGTGGCTATTAAAAGTCAAATGAATAAAATTTAATAAATCTTTCATTCTTTCAGGTTTTTAAATCTTGAAATAAAATCATCAAAGAAACTTCTCTGAAGCTGATTCCTCATTAGAGTCTTTCTTCTTCAGTAAATGTTGGTGTCCGCATACTGGTTAAATAGCACAAATTATTTTGGCCGCGACTGTAGCTGCCAAACTGCGCATGCGCAATGCATTGTTTAAAATCGAGACTTGCCGCAAATTTTAATGCAAGGATTTTTCTGAAAAGCTGCGAAGACCAGATGATTTGAAACACAGCCAAATTTACACAGGTTAGAAAATGCGATTAAAAGTGTCTGCATACTGTTCCGGTCTGTCTACGTCACATAGTTTACATTATGTTTCCTGTTTTCTCTGAAGTTCTCAGATAGCTATATGGTATGGTGCCAGCACCCATATTGCATTTCATTTTACAGAAAAATCTTCTGTTAGTTCCGATATTGACTTGTTTCTAAACTGAAAGTAGCATATTTTAGACGTCAAAGTGAAAGTAGCATATTTTAGACGTCAAAGTGAAAGTAGCATATTTTAGACGTCAAAGTGAAAGTAGCATATTTTAGACGTCAAAGTGAAAGTAGCATATTTAAAAGACGTCAAAGTGAAAGTAGCATATTTTAGACGTCAAAGTGAAAGTAGCATATTTTAGACGTCAAAGTGAAAGTAGCATATTTTAGCCGTCAAAGTGAAAGTAGCATATTTTAGACGTCAAATTGAAAGTAGGGATATTGGCAAATCATACATGTATCAATGTTCGAAGTTATCGTGTTAATTAATGGACAGTGAATGAAATCAGGTTTCATTACATCAAAACAGATTTTCAAACAATTTTCTTGTCAGATATTGTCACATTCAACAGTTAATGCATTAATATATTCAGTGACAGGGAAATATCATCGAAGAAGTTACAAGTCAAATGTCCTTTAATTATTTGTTGAAGATTATGTCAAATTCAGTGAAATAAAAAATATGTTCATTGGCAAGCATGTCATTCCTTAACAAATATGTTTGTAAACTGAAGTAAGCAACCTGTGCAAGGCTCGAATGGGGGTAGTCTAGGCATCAAAATGATGTCTGTAATTGATATGTCAAATGAATAAAAAATGCATGATGAATTGTTGACATGATTATTGACTGATGTAAGAAATTAGTTTTATTTCCTTGGAGATATGGTTTGCCACTATGGTATAAGAGGAAATTCCTTTGCCTGGATTCAATCATTCCTCTCCAACAGAAGCCAGAAAGTCATTGTGGATGGCGCCACATCAGATGATGCACTGGTCATTAGTGGCATGCCCCAAGGAACTGTCCTTGGGTCGCTGCTCTTCCTTCTATTCATAAATGACCTTCCAGAATGCATCTCATCTAAAACCAGGCTGTTCGCCCATGATTGCATTATTTATAGGTCCATCAAGAACCTGCAGGACTGTGAACAACTCTAAAATGACCCCAACAATTTGGCATCTTGGGAAACGAAGTGGGGCATGGACTTCCAGCCAGATACAGGGTGTCCGAAAAAGAAAGGTAAGACTTCCCCTTTGAAATCTTCTCAATTTTGTGAAAGTTTGGAATATTTTGATTAAATTTAGATCATTATGAATAATAAAGGCCAAACATTAAAGTCTTGGTTGATTCTGTAAAAGACAATGTATTTTATAACGTTGTGGCGAGATGACGTCATCTGAAAAACTTGTTAATTTAAAGATGATGCAACTGACGTCTGATCAGCGTTTTTTCATCGTGAAACAATTTTACGAAACAAACGTGTGAAGGGAGTTTAAATATCATTTTAACAATATGACCGTGAGCAGGAAGAATATTTACAAGATTGTTAATAAATTTGAAAGATTTAAATTAGATCAATAGATGATGCTGAGAAATCAGGTCGATCAAAGTTGAGAAGAAGTAAGGAAAATGTTAGTTCACTTTGGGAGCTGCTTCAAACTAGTCCGGAAAAGTCAGTGACACGAACCTTGTCAGAGACAGGTATTCCAAAATCTTAAGTTCATGCTATATAATGAAGAAAGATCTTAAGCTGTTTCCTTATACAATCATGATAATGTTTAACAATACAGTAAATTCTCAACAGTAACTGTCTCTTCTAAGGAACAAATTTATCCCTGCACTTCAAAATCAAACTCAAAATGAATTGAAGACCTATTATATGTGCCGTGTAAACAGACCACTTCGATGAAAAATGATATTATATTTTATGTTTATCATTTACATTAGGAATTTAATTATAGTAAAGTTGGGAATTCTACACTGTTCACATTTCAGATAGTCATATTGAAGTGTAACCAATCACCTTTGCCAGAATGGAAAGCTGACAAATTGTCCATGGTATGTCCATGGTATGTTGATCTATTTCTGTCTATACCACTTCAGTATGCAGAATTAAAAGGTATAATTTGTATTATAAGCTATAGACATGAGTAGAATATCATTGATTCTATATTACAACAAGTACCAATAGGGAAACATTTCACAATATTTGCAGATCTGTTATATAAGGGAAGTAACTTTACCTCAATTTGTTTACCATTAATTTGGAGTAACAAATTTAACTGTTTATATAGCATGAAATGGATTTCAGAAAGGTAAAAGGGAGGCAACTCCTATAAAAATCATTGACCTTATATTTTCTTTGTGAAGCTGTATTTGGAAAAGTTTTGTAATACTTTACTGTTGAGAGACCATTTAATGTTGATTGTTCACCCAAATTTAGCATACTTTAGTAATAATAGTAATTGCTGTGTAGTTCAAATGTTTGCAGTATTGATTTGTGTGGGAATTATCTGATACATGTATGTTGAACTGGTGTGTTAAACTGTTGTTACTAACATGGTGGGTGAACTTTTCTTTGACATCAGTTTCTCACCAAATGATTGAATCATTTTATATGGTGTCGTTTCATTTCAGTACAGGAAGCCTCAGCCTCGTTTAATATCGATGCCGATATCTCAGGAATGAAGGTAATTCATTTTCATATATTGTACATTTACTTTCAAGTACCTACATTTTAGATCACTTGCTAGTAGTCTATTTCGCAAAGTCTGGATAATTTAGGCATTATCAGTGGTATTGCAAGTTTTTATTTTGAGATATCACATATATACATGTACAGGCACTTATTATTGGATATTGCTGGTATTTAAGGCCACCAGAAACTTAATATTCACTAGGATTTTTTTCAATTGCCAAACTAGTAGATTCACTCACATTAAGCACTTGTCTCTTTCAGTTAGCACTCAGGAATTTCTGCTAGCCCGAAATTAAATTTACTAGTCAGGGCTTCGGGCTAGTGGGTTACTGTGAAGATTGTATGAGTGGAAAAAGAGAATTCTGTATTTTATGAATATGTGTATCATATTGATGAATGAACTGAAAATGTTGGTTTGAAAATGACAATCAAGAAGCATGGTTTCTGCCAGAAGGAATGTTTCACTTCAGTTAATTTGCTGAAATATATATCGATGGATACAATATCATTTCGTGATATGTCTCTGTTTCAGTATAAATTGAATATGAAACAGAACGTACTTCTGTTAAATTTTACACAGCCTCGATGTAACATTATGAAATGATTCATAATTTGCATGTTTTAGATTTCCCACAAACGAACAAGTCACATTGAAGTCATATCAATTCCAATTATTGCCCCTACTGAAGATGAAGCAGCCTTCGTTTGTATGAAATGCTGCCATGCCTTGAATATTTAAGCAGTTGGTGATAGGTAACATGAGGTAAGTCAATATTTGATCAAGCACATAATGTTAACAAGTGCTGTCATTGATTTGGCAAACCTTATATGGACGGTATTGATATATTGGATGAGAAATATCGATGATACATAGATATGTCAAGTATCAAGAAACTAAAATGCCATTTACATCCTAAAACATCCTTCATCATCCAAGTTCCAACTTCCAATGGTTCCGACTTTTTTTTGCAACACTACTGTCACAAATATTGGATGTCAAGGGTACATTTTCATCATGATAACAGAAACTATGACAGAATACCAATATTAGCCTACTGTAAAGATTAAATCTTTACGAAAATAAATTACATTTGATAATCAATTGCTTACACAGACATAATTTACCAGAACCGGAAGTTACGATTGTTTACATTCCTGTGTGTGGGTGATGAAATCTCAAAGACTTCATTTTGTAAATTATTATAGGTACCGGTATACACCTCTAAATTGAACCATCAGCAAACACATTTTAATTTAGAGATTGCCAAAAATTCTTCTTTATATTAATTTGGCGATTTGTTCATGTCAGTATTTTAACGAAAATGAAACAGATTGTGGCGGTTAGCCCATGGGCACCACGAGTCTCAAGGGTGGTCTTATTAATGAGATTTTACTGTACTACCTTAAAAAAGGGTTTAGATTAATATGTTTTGTTAACGTGGCAAGCACTTCACTGTTGCCATTGATTTCCAAGTTTGATCATTTCACAATTCCAGTAAAATAGAAACAGTAAGTCTTATTTTTCTCTTTGCAACTACATTGAGGTGAGTTCCTGTCATCATAAAAGAGAGATTAAGTTGTTACATGAAATGCCAAATACCCAAGACAATGCCTCCCCACACAGATCCCTGGGAAAACAACAGTCTACAAAACAGGGATTGGCCTGGCGACAACTAAAACAACTATTATTAAAGAACAATTTAGTGGGACAATAAGTGGTCTAACAAATACAATACAATGAAATGCAGTACATGTACAATACAATGAGTCATACAAATTATCACCAGTATTCAACATTGTTTCAGGTCATTGTACTGTGATTGGAACGAATAAAGGAAAGGTGGTTGGTGTTGGTAGTCTGTGATTGGAATGAAGACAGGAAAGGTGGTTGGTGTTGGTAGTCTGTGATTGGAACAAAGACAGGACAGGTGGTTAGTGTTGGTAGTCTGTGATTGGAAGAAGACAGGAAAGGTGGTTGGCGTTGGTAGTCTGTGATTGGAACGAATACAGGAAAAGTGGTTGGTGTTGGTAGTCTGTGATTGAAACGAAGACAGGACATGTGGTTGGTGTTGGTAGTCTGTGATTGGAACGAAGACAGGAAAAGTGGTTGGTATTGGTAGTCTGTGATTGGAACGAAGACAGGACAGGTGGTTGATGTTGGTAGTCTGTGATTGAAACGAAGACAGGACAGGTGGTTGGTGTTGGTAGTCTGTGATTGGAACAAAGACAGGACAGGTGGTTGGTGTTGGTAGTCTGTGATTGGAACAAAGACAGGAAAGGTGGTTGGTGTTGGTAGTCTGTGATTGGAACGAAGACAGGACAGGTGGTTGGTGTTGGTAGTCTGTGATTGGAACGAAGACAGGACAGGTGGTTGGTGTTGGTAGTCTGTGATTGGAACGAAGACAGGACAGGTGGTTGATGTTGGTAGTCTGTGATTGGAACAAAGACAGGACAGGTGGTTGGTGTTGGTAGTCTTGTGATTGGAACGAAGACAGGAAAGGTGGTTGGTGTTGGTAGTCTGTGATTGAAACAAAGACAGGACAGGTGGTTGGTGTTGGTAGTCTGTGATTGGAACGAAGACAGGACAGGTGGTTTGAGTCTGTGATTGGAACGA